>JARYGA010004798.1:0-439687 GCA_030545235.1 Helianthus tuberosus | reverse complement strand
AATGCGCAGAGAATGTTTTTTTTGGTTTTATTATATACGGCCCGTATACAGTTATACGAGTCGTATACATGTGTATACGATTTGTAAAACGTATACGGCTCAATTGATTTATTTTTGTGGGTTTTTGATGTTAGGACATGTATACGGGCCGTATAACTATATACGGGCCGTATATATTGGCTTTTTTCAAGTATCACGTTTTATTCCCGTAAAAACACAATCATTCTAGGGTTTCTAAAACTCTTCATCACCTTTAACAATCTCGATAAACGTTGATCGGAACATGCCGCTTAAATCGGAGCACAGGTAGAGTAACGTTACCGATCAGTCCGTTGATGAAAACCTTAGCGATCGCAGAGATCTTCGTGTTGGTTATTTATCGATTCCGAGTAACTAGTAGAAGAACTTGCCACAAACAAGTTCTCCACAGTTTGCTATTCAGATCTCTGTTCGGTCATCTTTCCAAACTACAACACACGATACTTTTAATAAGCTGTCATAGTTGTCAAATTCGATTTCAACAAATCTTTTCATTCTCCTTCAATTTCTAAAACATTCTCTGTTACCATGAAGACGTGTCAGGTTCTTCTACTAGTGGTATTTTACTGAAGTATTGAAGATTGAGGCGGCATTGTTTAAATCTGAATATAACTAGATGTTACGTGTATCAGCGTTGTTTATCACCCTGTGTGAGCACTGGAAACCCGACAAACAGTCTTGACAACTGTGACATTTTATCTATCTTTGTGTGTCACATCCATCCTGTTATTGCAATCGATATGATTAATTTTTTTTCAGATTTTTTTTTCTAATTAGCGTTGTTAACTACCAAAAGAATGCATACACAAATAGTTCTAGTAGACGAAGCAAAGAGACCGTTGTGTATCTGAATCAGGTTCTCAAACAAACACTACCAAAGATGGGTTGGTGAAAAATACCGGAGCTGTTATCTCGGTTGTTCAGTACTCTCCTATATCAACTTGAACGGTTGATGGTTACAAGGATCGTTCTAATAGATTAAAGAGAATAAACCATTTTTTACCAATTTTCACTCCAGTAGTTGAAACTTGAGCGCAGGAATCAATTCAAAACCCTCACCCTCAAAAATCAACCAGAAACCAAAGGAAAAAAGGGTTGATAATGGCTGATGGTTCTTCGTTGAGGAAACCAAACGTAGACGGAGATGATAGGCCTGGTAACCGGAAGAGAAATCAATTGTATTTTTTTAGTTGCTTCTCTGGTTAAGTTTCTGAACCAACCGAAATCCACAAATTCCAACAGTTTCTTCATAGATTTCGTCCGGTTTCCAAACTCTTTCACACAAAGTTAATATTCACTGTGGTGGATGCAAGCATAAAGTTAGAAAAAATACTCAAGTTGAACGGACGATATGTATCAACAAATTGTGAGTGGAAATATGGCTATGAAGAATATTATGGATAAACAATCACCGTATACGGGTTTTTCTGCTAGTTATTCGGAATGTTTCGAATCATCACAGAAGACGTGTCGGGTTCTACTGCTAGTAGTATGAGTCTGAGTCCATTGTGGTTCGTGAATGTTTCGAATCATCACGACAAGGATCGTTCTGATAGATTAAAGAGAATAACCCTTTTTTTTACCATTTTTTACCATTTTTTACCCATAGTATACGAGCCGTATAATAATATACGGCCCGTATACAACCATCGTATACGTTGTATACGATCGGTAAAAATATTTTTTACCAATGGTATACGGCCGTATAAACCGTATACGACTCGTATACATATGGTAAAAAATGGTAAAAACCTCTTTAATCTATTAGAACGATCCAATAAACGAAGAAACCAAACGTAGACGGAGATGATAGGCCTGGTAACCGCAAGAGAAATCAATTGTCTCAAACACTACTAAACATCTGCTTTCTGAATCTGAATCTGAATGTTAACTTTTTAGTTGCTTATCTTGTTAAGTTGTGTATTTACGAAGCTGACAAACACATTGGTATTTTCTCAAAATGTGCAAACTTGAAGAATCTCACATTAAAGGAGTTTGCAACAACGGGATCAGATGGTTTGAGTATCTTTCATCCTCGTTTGGCTAATCTCACACTTGAAAATGACCACATTGGTATTTTCTCAAAATGTGCAAACTTGAAGAATCTCACATTAAAGATCTATACACTTGAAGAATCTCACATTAAAGATCTATACACAAACTCTTCTACATCTTTTAACCAGTTGTCCATCACTTAAGACCTTGAAAGATTTGTTGAAATTGAAGCATTCACGAACCACGATGGACTCAGACTCATGTTCAAGTAAGTGTCTAAAAATCTAAAAATTCAGGTTTACCTTGTAAATTTCTCAAAACAAACTCTCGTTTCTTCATCTAAATCTTCATTTGTTGAGAAACCATATCTTGTCTTTCAGAAGAGTTTGTATTGAACCAAGAATACTACAAACATTCTATACCTTGCAACGTATACAGGTGCAAGAGAATGGCGAGTTATTTTTCAGTTATTTCTGTTGAATCACAAATTCCATTGTTTAAACCAGAATCAGGTTCTCAATACAAGGATCGTTCTAAGAGATTAAAGAGAATACACCATTTTTTTACCATTTTTTACCATAGTATACGAGCCGTATCATAATATACGGCCCGTATACAATCGTCGTATACATTGTATACGATCGGTAAATTTGTTTTTTACCGAGCGTATACGGCCGTATAAACGGTATACGGCCCGTATACATATGGTAAAAATGGTAAAATAAGGTCTTTCTTTCCTTTTTTTAGTTGCTTCTCTTGTTAAGTTTCTGAACCAACCGAAATCCACAAATTCCAACAGTTTTTTCGTGGATTCCGTCCGTTTTCCAAACTCGGTCATTCCTTGTGATACATGAACGTTGTATTCTTGTCTTTCAGAAGAGTGCTGTAATAGAGAAATCATCCTATGTCTTTTATCAACCGAAGAGGCATCAAGGACAGATAATACTTCATTTGTCGAGAAACCATACTGTCAAGAAACTAACATCTTTTAATACTTCATTGCGTATGTGCTGTAGAAACCGGTGATGAATTTGTGTATCTAAATCAGGTTCTCTGCCTTAGATCGGTCATTCCTTGTGATACATGAACGTTGTATTCTTGTCTTTCAGAAGAGTGCTGTAATAGAGAAATCATCCTATGTCTTTTATCAACCGAAGAGGCATCAAGGACAGATAATACTTCATTTGTCGAGAAACCATACTGTCAAGAAACTAACATCTTTTAATACTTCATTGCGTATGTGCTTGTGCTGTAGAAACCGGTGATGAATTTGTGTATCTAAATCAGGTTCTCTGCCTTAGATCGGTCATTCCTTGTGATACATGAACGTTGTATTCTTGTCTTTCAAGACAAGGATCGTTGGAAGGATTGTAGTAGCAGGACATTGGTACCACTGTGAAAATTGCATCAGGAGGGGAGAGAGTCTGATACAATAAGGATGTTGGGAATTAAACACATGTACGTGACAAAATAAGGATGTTCGCATAAACATATATTCGTTTCATAACCTCCTCCTATAAATCAACCACAACCGACAAAGAGCCTGTATTAAAAGCCATCCTATGTCTTTTACCAACCGAAGAGGCAGCAGAAGACATGTCGGGTTCTTCCAACATTCACGAACCACAATGGACTCAGACTCATACTACTCACCCTCCCCTGAGGAAAAGTTTTCCCGACGACTCAACAAAATCCTGATAGAGAAAAAACATCAACAACCATTTTTTCTTTTCCTTCAATTTCGAGAATATTCTCCCCTGTGTATGTGCTTGTGCTGTAGAAACCGGTGATGAAAAGTTTCAACCAAAGGGAAATCCATGAAACGAAAGGGATTTCGAGCAGTTGGTATTGAACCAACAAAAGTCTGCTGGCAAGAATCTTTTTTCACGTGGTATTGAACCAAGAATATGATACCTTCGAGATACTTCGTGTTAGTTTGATTTGAATTTTGAAAGTTGGATGTCCGTTATCTCAACCGAACGTTAATTGCTATTGTTTTAAATAACAACAGATAATGAACGGATTGTTGGTGGATAACGCAAACAAGTTCTCCACAGTTTGTTATTCAGATCTCTATTCGGTCATCTTTCCAAACTACAACACACGATAAGTTTAAACTTTATAGTGTGTGATTTGACTAGGAAATGATTGGAGGTGAAGGTTCAGTGCACGAAAAGTTTCTTACGAAATGTACGTGACAAAACAAATATGTTGGGAATTAAACGCATGTCCGTAATCCCGTGTTGATAGCTTTCGTTTTATTCAGACTCCTTACAACTCTCATCAAATGCCTCACCCTTCCTTTTATTCTATAAATATTAAATAAAGAATAACACCATGCCCGTAATCCCGCGTTGATAGCTTCCGTTTTATTACAGTCATACGACACGTTTTCTTGTTCTTCAATCTTTATTACTTGTTGATGTTTTATTTTGAGCACCTCACCACTCTAAAATATTTTAAAAATCAAAATTTCGTTCCATACGGGCCGTATACTGTTATACGGCCCGTATACACGTTCGTATACATTGTATACGACCATTCAAACTTATTTACACATGGTGTATACGGGCCGTATACTGTTATACGGCCTGTATAGAATAAAACAACTTGACAAAGTCTGTGCCAGCAGACTTTGTCAGTTGTTTTTATTCTATACGGGCCGTATAACAGTATACGGCCTGTATACACCATGTGTAAATAAGTTTTCCCATGTGTTAATATTAGGACCCTTTATTAATAGGAAGAGGAAGAAATATGAAACTACAACTTTACTTTGTTTGTACAATTTGCATTGATGTTCGTTGGAAAATTTTATTAATTATGTGGTTGGCTATTTGTACATGAAAAGTTTGAATTTACTTTTTTTAAGGTAAATTTCATTCACAACGACCCCCTAAAAGAAAAAAAAGGGACAACAAAAACACGCCGAGGTAAAATACATAAAAAACTTTACAATCTCAAATTTACACCGATCATTTCCATTAGACAGACTTAAACTTCACCTATGTTTGAACCAAAAAAAGCCAAGGCTTTTGATCTCATCGATAATCTGCTCCACTTAGACTTCCTTGTTCGAAAACCGTTTCTTGTTACTTGCTTTCCATATACACCAACATGCAACGACCATACCAAAAAAATATATACATCCAAAATCTTATAAATTTCATAGTCAATTTTTTAACAAGTGAGCCTTTCCGGCGAACTGTTAAGATTCCAGTAACCTTTCCGGTGAGATATCATCTTCTCCGATCACCTCTTCTTCTGATCTATTATTTTTCTTTTCTGTTTTGTTCCACTATATTCAATTCCAAATTTGTTCTTCGAATCTCAGATCTGTTTCCCATTTTTAAGATCTGTTTTGTGCGTCGAATCTCAGATCTGTTTCCCATTTTTATAATCTGTTTTTTTTAATTCCGATCATCACCTCCCACCGGAACAACCACCACTCTTCGCCTCCCATCTCAGCCGCCCACCACCACCCCTGCACCTCCCACCCCCGCTTCCTTCCCTATCCTTCACCTACGTGCGAACCGGCACCGTACTTCCGTGCGAACCGGCACCGTAGCTCCGTCCATGCGAACCGGCGGCTCCAATCTTCTTCCGTGCGAACCAACACCATTTCTTTTTTCTTTCTTTCACAACTCAGTTTGAATTTTATAGTGGTGAAAAAGTCTTCATATTATTATGAGTGAATTTCAAGGATTGTCCTTTATCTTTATACCATTTTCAAGTGATGTCCTTTATGTTCAAAATTGACGAGTTTTGTACTTATGTTTTCAAATCATACACGTTTTGTCCTTTAGGCCTAACCCAATTAGTTTTTTCAGTTAAATCTGATCACTCAAGAGCAATTTAGTCTTTTTACCAATTACTTTAAAATAAGTTAAAAAGTAAAACAAATCTGATCACTCAAGGGCAACAACCCCCCTCTCTCTCTAGCTCTCTCTCTACCTCTCCCCAGTCACCACCAACAACCACCTCCGGCCACCACCCTTCATCTATATATATTTATATATACAGATCTGAGCCTCATGTTTGTATTACAATTTTGATTAACAATGCCAAATCATCATCTTCTGAAAATACAACGATTCACAATGCCAAATAATTTTCGACCACATATGAGGTAGGTATACTCTTAAATTGTTGCTGGAAACTCAACACAACCTGACAATTCTTGACGGAAAGACGAACAAGGAACGATTGCAATTCTATAGTCGCCAAATGCAAGAGTCACCAGAAAAACGTAGATGACTAGGTCACGGAACCTTAACCTTAACCTTTTTTGTCACGGAACCAGAGTTGCTGCAGAACTAGGTCGCCGACAGCTCACAAATAAACTTAGGTGGTACTTTTTCCGTTTCAGGCGACAGAGGGGTTCAAGATGAGCTTTGACCAGTCACCAGAAAAACGTAGATGACTGGTGATGAAGGTTAAAATCAACTTCCGCGGTCGCAATTGAGATGTTGGGGCTAAAAAATAAAAACACATTGTACAATCTTAGTGGTGAATAAAGAAATAAACACCCCATTGGCCGGCGATGTGGCTTTTACCAGCCATCGGAACTGTGCACGGTCTGCGTTTCAGTTTCCATCTTTTAATGGTTGTGTACCCGAATTTATAGTGGAACTGTGCACGGTCGGAGAAGGTTGTCCTTGGCCGGAGAAGAAAGTAAGGTTGTGCTTGTTCTTCTTTGTTCTCATTAGAAACAGATGTGAGCCTCTTTTAATTCTTGTTTTTTTTTTTTCATATTTCGTTTTTGATTTAGTCCTTGCATATGTATTATCTACACAATTAGTCCCTGCAAATATTCATTGACAAAAATACCCTTATGTGCAAAGCACATCACCAAATTTAACTAAAAAAACTAACTGGGTTAGGCCTAAAGGACAAAACATGTATGATTTGAAAACATAAAGTACAAAAATACCCTTATGTGCAAAGCACATCACCAAATTTAACTAAAAAAACTAACTGGGTTAGGCCTAAAGGACAAAACATGTATGATTTGAAAACATAAAGTACAAAACTCATCAATTTTGAACATAAAGATAAAGGACAATCCTTGAAATTCACTCTATTATTATATTGCATTGGATTAAAAAAATCTCATTAAAGTTTTTTATACTACTACCATGAGCTAACGGGTTACGTGGGGTTCCATTTAGAGGGCGGGCAACACGCGGTTGCTGCCCTCCTATATATATATATATATATAACGGTTTTCCACTCCCACAACTCATCTCGAGTTCGGTTTACCGCCTGTGTGTTCTCTACAACGGTAGCTTAAATGCGCACATTGCTCTTATGAGGAGGGGAAGGGATGTTAAGTCACCTGTCCTTTCAAATTTTTTGACGAATGTAAAGATGGAAAGCCGGGGTCTAGGGTTTTTTTTGCCTGCTTGAACATATGCAAAGCACCCACTTCAAGACCGAAAACCGAAAGCTATCTCTGAAGGAGGCTATCTCCAGGGACTTGTGAGCATGATGATGAGGCCGTGTCATATTAAACATGAACTTCAGAAAGATTTTATAATAACTTGCAACAACTATTTATGTTTGACAAAATTTTTTACAGCCAATTTGTAGTTTTTCTTTGCAAATAGCTTTTACAGCCAATTTGTAGTTTTATCACAAATTTATAGTATTGAGCATTACTTTTTTTTCTCTCAAATACTATTTTTTAAAGGAGGAGCAAGTACATGACCCAAATAGGGAACAAATTGTCGACGAACTTCAGATAGAAACTTTTCAAATTTGTGTAAGACCTTCCTTTTTTACTTCATCTTTTTTGTTTGTATAATAATTATAAATGAAACTAAATGATAATTTCATAAAATAGTGATAATGTGTCATTATAAACTAATAAGGTGCAACTCACGCTGTACCACGGGTAGGGGTGAGCGTATAACTGAAATAACCGAACCGAAACCGAAATAACCGAAATTACCGAACCGAAAATAACCGAACCGAGTCTTAACCGACGGTTCGGTTATCCGTTTTTATAATAACCGAAAAAATCGGTTCGGTTACGGTTAAGCCCATTTTACCGAACCGATTTATCCATAACCGAACCGATGCTTAGGCCCAATGTATATTTTTGTAATTATATTTATATAAAGTCCAAGAAGCCCATTGTTGTTAAGACCCAAGTTACTAAGCCCATTATACATTAATAACAAATAAATGTCAAAGTGAAAACCAATTCAAAGTTTCAAACCCTAGAGATAATACGTATCGTCATTCTCAGTCTGGTTCTCCCGCTCAAAGACGACGACGCTGATTCTCTTCTCGACGATCTCGGTGGACGCTGATTCTCTCCGTTCTCTGCTCGACGCTGATTCTCTTCTCGACAGTCGACGCTGCTTCTCTGCTCGTCACGTTGATACGGTTCGGTTAGTATAATACTATAATTTGTTCTGATAAAAATGGTTTACTTATATACGGTTACCGGTTGATTAAAACTTATATACGGTTACTGGTTAGCATAATTTGTTCTGTTCTATACATATGGTTGTAAAAGGGTGCGAGACTTTATTGATGAAATTTCTTAAATTTAACATATCTACTAGCTTATAAGGGTATTTGTTTTTTGATGAAAGTTCATATGGTTTACTTATATTCGGTTCTGTTGATCTGTTCTATACATATGAAAATTTTAACTATTTAAATGCTTATAAGGGTTTTGTAAATCTGTGTAAATGTAGATGGAAGAATCGAGTAGCGCGACACCTGATGTTGATGTAACTAAAGAAACATTGAACGAACCAGTTGATAGTGTTGACGAGCAAAACACGGAACAAGAGAACAATGAAGGTGGTAAAAAAAGATCATTCGTGTGGGATCATTTTACATTTGATAAAGTTTCTCAGAAAGCAAAATGTTGTTATTGTTTAAAATGGATGGCAACCGGTTCTAAAACAAATGGTACGAGTCCCTTGCGGTATCATTTGTTGAGAGTATGCCTCAAGTCACCACTTTATAAGAAGGATTGATTTGTGCCCAAGATTGGTTACGGTCTACACCAAAAGATTTGCAAGATCTTTACGTGCATGGTGAACAACTAGAGGTGTTGGTTGATGCTTTGGAGAATATGGAAATTGGTAATAACATTTTTAATTTACATGTTCTTATTTTTACTTAGATATTAATATATTTATGTGTGCTTTTGTAGATTGCATACCCGGAAAGAACACGCCCAAAGACTCGATTGCTGAAGATGATGAAGATGAAGATTGGGACTAACGTCTAGAAGTAGAACTTTTAGCGTTTTTGGTTTAAAACTTTGTTAACTTTAAAACTCTAGCCACTTTTTTGTATTGTTGTGGCTTCACGTAACACGTGCCTACTTTAGATTTTCGGGTTAACATTATGATGCTATTTTGTTGGATTTAAACCCTTATGTTAGTGGATTGGGTTGTATAACATTTGCTTGTATAGGTAGCTGCTATCTAGCTAATGGTTTAAGACTTTAAGTTGCATTTTGTTTATGCTTTAATTGTTAATGAAGATCCTTGTTACTTTCATCATGTGGGCTGTTAGTTTTTTTGAATTGAACTTGTATCATTCACACCTTCCCAACAAGTCAACAACAACTTACACAAACTATAAAAAAAAAAAAGGGTTATTTAACCGTAACCGAACCGTAACCGAACATTAACCGAACATTAACCGAATTATCCGAAACCGAAATAACCGAACCGAACGGTTAAGGATATGTAATAACCGATCATATCGGTTTCGGTTACGGTTACGGCTCAAAACCGAACCGAACCGAACCGAACCGTGCACACCCCTAACCACGGGGAAAAATGAAAAAAAGATTTAAAAGTATATAGTTTTGGCAGATTTTTGCCATCCCTATGCCACTTAACCCCAAAAATTAACTCGGTTTATAATTAAGGACTTAACCTGAAACAAAAAGCACATGTATGTAATGGTCAGCGGGTGAAACTTTAAACATTAAAAACACCTAGGGTCTGTTTGGTATGGGGTAATAGAATAGACGAGAGAATGGAATGAGCTAGGTAATGGAATGGACAAAAAATGTTATGGATCATTACCATTCCATAGTATTGTTTGGTTACATGTGGGAATGGAATGAACGATTACCTTGTGTTGTTTGGTTGGTAGGAAAATACATGGAATAAAACCGGTGATGGGTGGTGGAGTTGACGATACGCTACGGCGGCTGTAGTCGGTGGCGGCAATGGAGGGTGGTGGGCGGCGACGGGTGGTGGCCCCGACAACAATGGGTGGTGGTGGCGGCTGATGCTGGCGTTGGGTGGCGGTGGTCGACAGTGGCGGGTGGTGGTAGCGGTGGTCGGGGTGGCGGTGGCGTTGGTTGGCGAGGTGTCGGTGGTTGGTGACGGTCTGTGTGGTGGTGATGGAGCGTGGTGGCGGCGGTGGTGGTCGGTGGTGGTCGCGGTGGTGGTGGTCGGTGGTGGTGGCGGGTGGTGACAATGTGCGGTGGTGGCGGCGGTCAGTGGCAGATGGTGGCAGGAGGTGGTGGCGGTGGTCAGGGTGGTGGTGGCGGTTGTCGGCGGTGGGTGGAGGCGGCGGAGGGTGGCGATGGTACCAGTGGCGGTGGTGACGCTGCTCGGTGGTCAGCGGTGTTGGGTGGCGAAGGGTGGCAGCGGGGGTGGGTGGCGGTGGTGGGAGGTGATGGCAATGGTCGGGGTGGTGTGGCGGTTATCGATCGACGTCATAGGGTGGTGGGTGGTGGTGGTTGGTGGATATGCTAGAAGGTGACTGGCAGGTGGTGGGTGGTGATGGTGATGAAGCGTGAGAGGGGGAATGGAATGAAAGAAAAAAAAAAACAAGGGTGGTGGATGGAATGAATTTGAGGGAATTGAATGCCTTACGTAATGGGTGATTCCATTACCTCGACCAACCAAAAACATTTATTTTCATTCACTCGTTATAGTCCATTCCATTCTCCATCTTATTCTAACACTGTCACACCCCCAAAATCCACAAGCGGAGTATCACCGCAGGAGGCGTGACATGACTAGGATCAAGCCACCAATCATATTGAACGATGTATAATAATAAACATAAAACCAACCTCAATATAATTGGTGTCCAAAACAATTTAACCAAGTTCAAGTTATCAGCGGAAGCATAAAGTTTAAAACCAAAGCAATAGTCTAAAAGTTCAAATGTTTATCATGGAACTCAACAGTCCATGTCCCACAACGACTCTTCCCCATGCAAGCTCCAGCTAAGTACCTAATGACCTGCAAAGCATGTTGTAACGAGTCAACAACAAAGTTGAGCGAGTTCACAGTTGGGTGTTCATTTTAAGTTGTTCCAAAAACCATAGTTTCTCATTAACTGGCTCACTTGCCGTGGGGGTTACCCCATGTTTGAAAACGTAATTTGGTTTATCCCATTTACTCTGGCCATCCAGGCGTGGGGGCTACCCCATGTTTATACTACTAGACTCGTTACCATATCGACTACTGATGTTAGTCATGTTTATGTGCCCTTGCGTCAATGTCTATCATCACTGACGTGCCTAGTCCATTGGTCCACGCCTGTCCTCTGCGACATGGTGTGAGGTTTGTCAAACCTAATAGCGCTATTTAACTAATGACCCGTTCGCCATTGGCCTCGGCGATTAGGTCGATATAAAAGAAGGGACTTCGTGATAGAGTTTTGGTCTAGTAAGCTTAAGATTGTCCCAAGAGGACGAGGAATTTATATTCCTTAACCCATACTGTCCTACCCAAGAAGGACGAGGAATCCATATTCCTTAACCCATTCCCAACCCACCGGGAATTACCATGCTTTGTAGAAAATGTGAACTCACCTTAGGTTAGCTCGGCAAATACACAGAAAGGTCAATTGAGCTGCTAGTGGTCAACCACGTCCTAACATGGTTACCGTACAAGTCAGGTCTAGCTTCAAGTAGTGCTCATAGGTTTACACATAAACTAACAGGTTACGAACATGTAATGATCATGGCAAACATATTCAACACGTTAACAGTCAAGTGTACATCATATCCAAACTTGTGCGACTCAAATGATTGGGCTTCGCACAAGTTCATTGGCCCAACAGTCTTGTGCGATTCACTAATTGAAGCCCAACAATATTTGGCCCAACCTGTTGTGGGTCCAGCACAACTTGTGCGACTGAAACAACCCGGCCCAATAACATAAGTAACCCAACATTCACACGGCCCAAACAAACAAACAGAAAGTCAACTTGTGCGGTCCATTTATCTTGTGTGATTGAGTTTTGGGCTTTAAGGCCCAAAATCATAATAAGGTTTAAACAGTTGTGTGTGGCCCAAGGCTTGTGTGATCAGCATCGTCTTGTGTGATCCACATCGCCTTGTGCGATCATGCATAACTAAACAGTACACTGTGCTTTATTGGTTGTACCAATCTTGTGCGACTGCACTTGTGCGACCGGGGCTTGTGCGATCTGATCTTGTGCGACCGACAAGCTTGTGCGATTAGAAACAAAACCCCAAAATTTTAGCAAATCGGTTATATCATTTATTTTACCAAATCAATGCTAACAGTTTCCAATCATGACCTATTCGATCAAAATATCATTCCTCATTGAATCCATATGAACCCTAAACAACTATCTAATCATAACAACTCATCATCATCTACATCGAATCAAATAGTTTGGTTAACATTAATATGCAATACTCATCATGCAAACATTTGAATCATAACACCCGATTTCATCTATTCGGTTCTAGATCAAAATCGTGCAATCCGATTCATATGAACATCATCACATATCCTTAATTCTAGACCAATACAATTCTCATAATCATCACGTAGGCTCGTTTCAATCATTTGGAAACACAAATCAACTTGAGCCGAATCGCACAATCAGTCATCATACAACTCTAAACCCTAAACATCATGTGAAATCATACTAACACACACATCATGCATTGATTTACCAAATCATCTTCCAAGATTATAACAATCACAATATCAAGTATCATATATTAACAAGTTAACCAATAACAAGACACTAACCTAAGGGTAGAATGTGTTGGCTTGATCGATGCAAGAGCTCCAAATGAGGGAAAGGGGCTGCCGACTTCGAGTTAGAGGGAGGAGAGAACTAGGGTTTGGTGTGTGTTATGTTTTGCAAGTAATGAGAAACAAAACCCCACAAGAGGTGATTGTATGCGCATAAAAGGAGTGGGTCGAACCCTTTACATGGGCTGCCCTTTTGGTTCCGAGTACAAAAAGTGTGGGCCGAGAAGGGTGTGGAACAAACGCCTATAGGCTTGTGCGATTGGACATGTGTTGTACGGTTACATTATATATATATACATTCATTACACATACTCACATAACATGTAACATTCATTTACTAAAACCAACATACCAATTAATCACATAAGGTTGATACACGTTACATCAAGCACAAAGATAGGTTCTGGAATACGAGTTGTCACATCATCCCCAAGTTGAAAGAAATTTCGTCCCGAAATTTAGCACGTAGTTACTGAGGAAGCTAGTTAGGTTGTGTGGTTTCCTGGTTTTCCTGGGGTGTCCCATCCTTCCCCCGTTGGTTTGGAATTTCGTCCCGAAATTCCGTAGTAGCTTTAGTCTTAATAGTGGTTTCGTTTTTCTCGAACAACTGGGGATACTTGTCTTTCATTTTGGGCTTTAAGGCCCAAAATCATAATAAGGTTTAAACAGTTGTGTGTGGCCCAAGGCTTGTGCGATCAACACCTTCTTGTGAGATCCACATCGCCTTGTGCAATCATGCATAACTAAACAGTACACTGTGCTTTATTGGTTGTACCCATCTTGTGCGACTGCACTTGTGCGACCGGGGCTTATGCGATCAGATCAGATCTTGTGCGATCTGATCTTGTGCAACCGACAAGCTTGGGCGATTAGTAACAAAACCCCATAATTTTAGCAAATCAGTTATATCATTTATTTTACCAAATCAATGCTAACAGTTTCCAATCATGCCTTATTCGATCAAAATATCATTCCTCATTGAATCCATATGAACCCTAAACAACTATCTAATCATAACAACTCATCATCATCAACATCGAATCAAATAGTTTGGTTAACATTAATATGCAATACTCATCATGCAAACATTTGAATCATAACAGCCGATTTCATCTATTCGGTTCTAGATCAAAATCGTGCAATCCGATTCATATGAACATCATCACATATCCCTAATTCTAGACCAATACAATTCTCATAATCATCACGTAGGCTCGTTTCAATCATTTGGAAACACAAATCAACTTGAGCCGAATCGCACAATCAGTCATCATACAACTATAAACCCTAAACGTCATGTGAAATCAAACTAACACACACATCATGCATTGATTTACCAAATCATCATCCATGATTATAACAATCACAATATCAAGTATCATATATTAACAAGTTAACCAATAACAAGACACTAACCTAAGGGTAGAATGTGTTAGCTTGATCGATGCAAGAGCTCCGAATGAGGGAAAGGGGCTGCCGACTTCGAGTTAGAGGGAGGAGAGAACTAGGGTTTGGTGTGTGTTGTGTTTTGCAAGTAATGAGAAACAAAACCCCACAAGAGGTGATTGTATGCGCATAAAAGGAGTGGGCCGAACCCTTTACATGGGCTGCCCTTTTGGTTCCGAGTACAAAAAGTGTGGGCCAAGAAGGGTGTGGAACAAACGCCCACAGGCTTGTGCGATTGGACATGTGTTGTACGGTTACATTATATATATACATTCATTACACATACTCACATAACATGTAACATTCATTTACTAAAACCAACATATCAATTAATCACATAAGGTTCATACACGTTACATCAAGCACAAAGATAGGTTCTGGAATACGAGTTGTCACATCATCCCCAAGTTGAAAGAAATTTCGTCCCGAAATTTAGCACGTAGTTACTGAGGAAGCTAGTTAGGTTGCGTGGTTTCCTGGTTTTCCTGGGGTGTCACAAACACACCAAACACTACCCTAGTGAAGTTTTAAAGAAATGTAAATCATGTGTATTCTGTAATTTTGTCTTAAGGATTTATTTAACCATATTATGTAATTCAATTAAGGATTTATTTAATCATATTATGTAATTCAACTAAAATGGTAAAATAATTATTCATATATATGGGTTGAAGGTGGGTAAAGAGTGAAAATACATAACGTAGGGGTGACCCTTAACCTAGTGTTCTAGTGATATATGTTTGGCTTCAACAAAAGTCGTGTAGGTTCAAATCTTTAAAAAAAGTTAGTGCTTCTTTCTGTTAGAGAATACAAATATCATGGTAAGGTTGTTTATTAACCATGATTACTTTATGTTCAATTAGTATCTTAATATGTGATCTTAGAGCACGAAGCTAAACTGTCACACCCTCAATATCCACATGCGGAGTACTACCGCGAGGCGTGTGACTGGCTAGGATCAAGCCACCAATCATATTGAACATTCATTGTAATAAAAGAGTTTTATCAAAACCAATACGATTAGTGACTAATAAAGTCCAAGACCAAAGTCTTAAGATTCAAACAATGTTTAAAGAAATCAGCGGGAGCATAAGTTAAGCAATTCAAGTAAAAGTTCAAAGGTTTATAATTATTAACAAGGAAACCCAACACGGGTCCATGCGACCACTACACTCCCAGCTGCAAGCTCCTGCTGTCACTGAGTAGCTGCAAAGCATGCAGTAGGGTATCAACATAAAGATGGTGAGTTCACAAGTTGTCCAGTTTTAATTTCCATAAAACTTGTGTTTGTTGTAAAGTTACTCATTTATATCATGCCATGGGGAGCTACCCCATATGTAAGCTACTAAACTGCATAATACCGAATACTTAGCGACCTCTTGTTTTGTTGTTGCCCCGTTTGTCAATGTTTATCATCATTGACGGTTTGCCAGAGTCTATTAGTTCATGCCCGATCCTATCCAGGCAAGGTGTGAGGTTGGTGAGACCTAATAGCGCTATCAACTAATAACCCGTTCGCCAGGCTAGGTGACTAATCGGTATAGTAAGTGGGGACTTTCGTGATAGAGTTTCGTTTAGTACGCTTGTTACATCTAATATAAATAGTAATTAACCGTAAACCAGGAATAGTAAGCAATCCCAAACCTGAGAATGTGTCGTTGTTCTGTTTCCCGACCACCGAGAACGCATGCTTTTAAAAAAGTGTGTGAACCCACCTTGGTTTGCTCGGTAGATATTTTATTTGTTTTAGCAGTTGGTCAACCATGTCCTATTATGGTTACCAATATGGGTCAGGTTTCGTTTATGCAAGTAGTTCACGTAGTTGTCACATAACTAACAAGTAGCACACAAGGTATCACATAACACCAGCCCAATCATACAAATACTAATACCTCAGTCCAATATATATCTATTCTAGTTGTTCGGCCCAACATGTTATGAGCCCAAAGGAAGTGTGCGGCTAGATTATAAGTGTGCGGTCCAGTCAAGATGCCAGTCCATTAATCATGTGTGCGGCCCAATGACTTATTGGCCCAAGAGAGTGTGTGGCCCCACCAGCAAGTGTGCGACCTCTTGCTGGTGTGCGGTCATGCAATGTGTAGTTGTACCGAGTGCTTTAACAGGTTTGCACGGCAAGAAGCATGTGATATTTGGTGTGCGGTTGTGCATAAGCTAATGGTAACATAAGCATTGAATGGCTGTACATCTAAAGTGTATGGTCACAGGAGGGTGTGCGGACATGTGTCCCATTTGTACAAAGTGCAAATCATGTTGTACATTATATTAGTGTGCGGTATGCACGGCACACTAGTGTGTGACTTGTTTCGTGTTTGTACGGTGCGCAGATTTAGTTGTACATGCTTAGATTGTATGGTTTTTAACAGAATTCATTTATGACTATCAATACTCAACAGATCAAATGCACAAATTCAAACACAATCATCACGTTCATCAAAATAATCATCAAAATGTCCATTATTTATCTAAACAGTGGTCCATCAAATCATTTTATCAAAACATTCTTTATCAATCATCACTTGCATTATGCGGTTTTATTCAAGAAAACATATATCTAAATCCTAACCTTTTAACAACACATATGAATCAACAGAATCATCATAAAGAAACTCATGATACAGTGCATCAATCAATCCTTCCTTATCTAAACATGATTATCTAGTCCTATCATAAACATCATTCATACAAGACATCATTCATACAAAATATCATTCATTTGAGACTTAACACCCAACATTCTTCATCTTTATTCAACACACATACACCTTAGTTTATCATAATCCAAGTGTTTTTGGAAATCATATTAAGTCACGAGAAATCATCAAAATCTTTGTTATATCAGAGTCTTCATAGGTTCAAAGTTATGTATTACTAACATTACATTTTTTTTAATAGCAAACGGGACTTTATTCATTCAACAAACCACAGCTCCCAGCCAGAAATTGGAAGCCAAAAGTTACAGTTACATCAAAAGAAAATTACATTATAGGTCTTACATAACAAAATTGAAATCCCACCATTGTTTCCTTTGAATTGTTTTGAATTTTGATCTTTGTTTTAAGTATTGGTAAGATTCTTCTTTGATATCCTCCGTTGTTCTTTGGATGACGCCCGGTTTGCCTCTAAAAACTTTCTCATTCCTGGTTTTCCATAGACACCACATTGTTTGCAAAACAATTGCATGTATAGCCTTCCTCTTATTTCGGCTCCTCTGCAGATCCAATACGTCCTGTATCAGTTGCTTTAGAGAACCTTCTGCACCTATTGTTCGGCAGTTGACCCAATACAGAATTGATTTCCACACTTGCTTCGCGAAACTGCATAATAATAAGACATGGTTTGCCGATTCCTCCGCTGCACCACACAAGCTACAGTTGTAATCTGCTAACGTTGTCCCTTAATGTTGTTGCCGTTGGTATCTTTTCATCTATTGCTCGCCATACAAACATATTGCTTTTACCAGATGCCCATTTATTCCAAACGAATTCTTCGCTCTGTGAATTTAGATCAATTTGTTTTGCTAATGATTACCTTACCAGTTTAATCGTGAAGTCTGGATCCTCGCTATCTTTCCAATACCACATATCAGTGTTATAAGAGACTGGATGTTGTACTAGTAGTTCGTTCAGGCTCTCCATCTGCAGTCTTTCTCCTTCTGTTTCAGGTACTCTAGACCATGCCCAATCCCATATGCGACCCCCTCAATTTAGTTTGTAGTTCTCCGCAACTAGCACACTTTTATCCACTGCCAATTGGTACAGTTCTTGAAACCGTGTCTTCAACGGTACGTTTCCAAGCCATGTATCTTTCCAGAACATTGTTTTATCCCCGACACCCACTTTGCTTTTTAAGTACATCGTTACATTGATGTTCTTTTTTGCGAATTCACCATCAATTTCACCTATGTTTTTCCACACCCCCGTTAATGTTTTTTTTCACTGGTATTGCCTTGATCTTTCTTTTATTACAGTGTATAGCCTTTATAACTTTGACCCATATTTGGTTTGGTTCCATCTTTAGACGCCACCACCACTTTAATAATAATGCCAGGTTTAAATCTCTAATATTACCGATTCCAAGTCCCCCAAAATCTTTAGATGCCACTACTCTTTCCCATCTTACCCATCTAATTTTGTTGTTAACATTGCATCCTCCCCATAAGAATTTTCTTCTAATCACTTCAAGAACTTTTATCACGGCTTTCGGACATTTGTACACCGACAAATAATAATTTGGTAGGCTACCCAAGACCGTCTTTACTAGAATTACCCTACCCGCGAAAGATAGATTTTTTGCTTTCCAATTTGTTAATCTTCTGTTAAAAGTGTCTATCACTTCTTTCCAGTTTGCTATCCTGTTCATGTTTGCCCCTACTTTCAATCCTAAGTAGATAAACGGGAACTTACCTGCTCTACATTTGAAGATTGAGGCCATGTCATTTACTTCTGTTTCTGTACGGCACACACCAAATAGCTGGCTCTTCCTCGGATTGACTTTCAACCCCGAAATAAGGTAGAAGATTCTTAGTATTCTCTTAAGGTTCATAACATTTTCTTCGTTCCACTCTCCAACAAAGATCGAATCATCTGCAAATAGCATATGTGATATGTGAGGACCGTTGCCTGGTAATTTAACCCCTGAAAACAGATCTGCATTCCTAGCCTTTTTCATCACATTGTGTAACGCCTCCATTGCCACAATGAATAAGAAGGGTGATAACGGGTCCCCTTGTCGTAAGCCTCTTTTATATTGGAATTCCCCGGTTGGTGATCCGTTTACAAGAACCGAACCTCTTCCTGCAAAAAGTATCCCCATAACCCAATTTCTCCACTTGGATGGGAATCCCCACTAACATTACATGAATTAATTAGAAGCAATCAAGAAGAATTATCATATCAAGAACACATCTTGCATCGAGACGTTTAATGAAAACACAAGAATCTCACTAAAATGAAATGAAGAATTTAGATGAAGAGGAAAAAGAGTGTGCGAGTGAAACTAGGAAGGTCTTCAAGAAATTGAGAGATCTTCAAGGAATAGCTGCTGATGTCGCTCGAGTTCTTCAAAGAGAATGGGAAGACAACCCAAAATGGTAAAGTTTCTAAATTGAGGAGAGAGAGAGAGAGAAAGAAGGAGAATGTCGGCTGCAGAGGAATGTTTTGGGGAAAGGAACATTAAGGTTTTGGATAAAGGAGTATTATAGCTCTTAAAGATGCCGCACACAGCAAGGTAGGATCCAGCTGTCATTTCAGGAAATGCCGCACACTTGTTTGCATTCAAGTGTGCGGTCTGGACTAGTGGGGGCGGCCCAAAGATCAAGGGGTGCGCGGTCCAACTATATCTGGGCTCAGTAGGCCTAAGGCCCAACATAAAAGGTGTGCGATCAAGTTTGGTGTGTGCGGCTGTGATGATTAATAATAATAATAATAATAATAATAATAATAATAATAATAATAATAATAATAATGAATCCACATATTAACCACATAATACACATATAATTAATTCGTTAACTATCAATTAAATATTGTTTACTAGTTCCACATACTCATACGTACAAAAGTCGTGCAAGAAAACCCGAAGTGTCACATTATCCCCGAGTTCAAAGAAATTTCGTCCCGAAATTTAGCGCGCAGCCACTGACAAGCTAGGTTTAATATTATTATTATTATATACTACACATTTGTTACAATGTTTTCGCAGGGTGTCAAATAAACACATAGTTTTAATATTATTATTATTATTATTATTATTATTATTATTATTATTATTATTATATACTACACATTTTTACGTATTTTAGTACTATATATATAGTAGTTGTAACATATTATTTTTACTATTTTAATTGTTAAACATGGAACATTGCGTCCTATATATGGTGAACAAACTGAAAGCCAGATAATATAACAAATAAATAAATTTTATTTAGGGAAATTTGTTATAATAAGTAAGTAACATGTTTGGTAACTTTTTATATCACATTTGATCTTGTATCACCATAGGAAGAGGAAGAAATATGGGACTACAACTATACTTTGGTTGCACAATTTGCATTGATGTTCGTTGAAAATTTTTATTAATTATGTGGTTAGCTACTTGTACACTAAAAGTTCGAGTTTACTTTTTTTAAGGTAAATTTCATTCATAACGACCCCCTAAAAGAAAAAAGGGGCAACAAAAACACGGCAAGGTAAACTACACCAAAAGCTATACAATCTCAAATTTACACCAATCGTTCTCATTAGGCGGACTTAAACTTCAACCTATGTTTGAACCAAAAAAGCCAAGGCTTTTGATCTCATCCATAATCTGCCCCACTTAAACTTCCTTGTTCGAAAATCGTTTCTTGTTACTTGCTTTCCATATACACCAACACGCAACAACCATACCAAAAAAATATACATCAATAGGAGAGTATGGAAAGTTTCAGTTATTAGTAATTTATAATTTATTGTTTTTATAGCTAATTCTTTCCTTCATGTTATTGCTTAAAGGAGGAGCAGACGGCCCAAGTTATTGCTAAACCAGAGAAAGCATTGGAACTTCGATCAACGCATGAAATTCTAGTAAGACCCTCATGTTTTTCCTTTCATCATTCTCTTATATTAGTTGAACTTATCCAGATTAACACACAAGTTGGTTATAAATATATTTAAAAGATATAAAATGTTACATAATTTATTAAGGATATCCATGAAATCATAGAAGTTTATAAATATGATCTATACTAAAGTAATTAAGTGATGCAAAAGAATATATAGTTAATAGGTTGTGTGTATTTGTCTAGGTTACCCAGTAAAAATCTAGCATGTATCACCCTTTTAATCTTTTATATAATATGTATGTGAAGTCTAGGAACCCAGTTTTTAATGGTTTAATCAATCCGTTGTTGCCCATTTCATATCACCGGTTAATAATATTATACGGGTTCTAGGATAAAACATTTTGGGTTATAAAGTTTTACCTCTGGTGTTGGTGACTCAGGTCGGGTTTGCCTTGATATTCCACCGCATTCAAAACCGAAACTCATCACCTTAGCCTCCATATAATTATAATTTCTAAATCTTATTACTAATTTTTTAATAATTTTTTATTCACCTTATAAAAAGATTCAACTTAACATGTTAAAATTCATTTTTTTTTAAATTTTTCGGCGCTTTTCTTTATAAATACATGTAGAATAATTTTAATAAAAAAAATCAAAAACAAAAAATATAAAATAAAATGTTTAAAAAAAATAGTTAACAAATATATCTTATAAAATTAACTTAACAAGTTAAAAGTCAATTTTTTTAAAAAAAAATTCAGCGCTTTTCCTTATAAAAATGGGTAGAAACTATTCCAATAATAAAAATCTTTTTTGTTGTGAGAGTCCAAGAGAAAATCTTTTTATTGTGAGAACTTGAAAACTCGTAAAAAACTTAAAAAAACACACCAAATATATTTTTTTAACATTTTTAGTTGTAAATCTAGCATTTTTAAAATAAAAAAAGGAAATTTAAAAAAAATATATAACTGGTTTAGTTATTGGGCTAACTATAACTAGTTTGTCGCCTGGAAAAATGTGGTGGGCTGGACCTTGGTAAACCAAGCCAGTGTAAAAGAAGGGCACATGAAACAGAAGCAGGGTCGTCTGGTTCAGAGTCATAACTCAAATCCGCTGGAACTTTCACTGCCGTGCGAAGAGGGTGGAATTAGATGGATACTAACTTCATCCGAAGAGATATTAACTACTTAATTTCTTTGGGTTCCCTTCTCGTTTTTCTACCTTAGCTGTAACTCCCTTGTCACATATTTAATTTGCAGGCTGGGAAGAACTTGGAACACTTGAAGATTCCTCTCACTCATATTCATTCAGCAACCCATTATTTCTCAAGAGAATACCTAATTGCATCTTTCGCAGATGGCTATGATTTCTATAGAGCAAAACTCGAGCATTATGATAAAGAGAATCCAGCATCCAAGAGACACAACAATGTACTTATCAAACGATACCGTTATGGAAGTAAGTGGTATGGAGAAAAAGAGTTTCTCACAGAAATAGAAATTCTTTCTAGTGGAGTTAAGCATCCCAACATAGTCAATCTGCTTGGATTTTGTGTTGAAGCTTCTGAGATGATCCTTGTCATGGACAATTTGTCTAATGGATTTCTTGTTCATTATTTGAGAAACTTCAAAGACAAACGAGTTTTGACTTGGGAAAAACGTTTGACAATATGCATTGATGTTGCACACGCATTAAGGTACATTCACTATGAGATGGAAGACCAGAAGATGATAATAAACCGTGAAATATGCAGTTACAACATTGGGTTGGATGAGAATTTGGAGGCAAAGATTGTTAACTTTTGGTGGTCCGTATTCTTGCCTCCAAATCAAGTAGACAAAGCTCTCCATCTCAACTGTATTGGCAAACTCTACTACATAGATCCAGAATATAAGAAGACAAACAAGGTAAAAAGAGAATCAGATGTTTATGGTTTTGGAGTAGTCTTGTTTGAAATTCTATGTGGGAGATTAGCCAATGACCCAGTTTACCTTAAGGAGAGTGACATAGGGCTGGCCCATGTAGCAAGACGAAGCTTCAGCACAGGATCACTAGAAGGGATGATAGATCCTATAATAAAGGAAGAAATTGGTGAAAACAAATTTGTTCTAAACAGAGGACCCAACAAGGATTCTTTGCACACATTTATTACAATTGCCCACCAGTGTGTGGCAGAAACTCAACAGAAGCGCCCAACAATGAATGTTGTAGTCAAGGAACTTGAGAAAGCACTATTATTTCAAGTAAGTAATTGTTCTAACTTCACATTCTCAATCCCTAGAAGTAATATGTGTGATGATTCACTGTAATATCCAAAACAAATGTAGAATGCTTGGTGAGGTTAGATTCAAACTATTAAAGCATAAACTATTAGGTTTACATTGTTAAAAATTCTTTACACTTTAGCATCTAGCGTTCAACCTATAGACATAGTAGGGATTCCTAAATCCTACCTTTTAGACTATCAGTTTAGGACTTTGCTAAATTTCTTATTTGGAAACATCAAAATAATAATCTAAACCTTTTTCTTTAGAAAACATAGTAATGTGCTTATTAAATACATAAGGGAAAAACATAGGAGTAGAGAAGGAGCTGACCAAATTTGATATTATTATCAACCAAAATCTTTCTCCAAAGCTGTGGAAGGGAGAAAAGGATAAGGTATGGATTGATGGATGGTTACCGAGGGCTCTTTATGTGACTGTTTCTGTAGCATCTTCCGACTGGCGAAAGATAAAAAGGCGCTGATTAAAGATTGCTATAAATATGTTGACTCAAATTTTATTTAGGATTGGGGGTTGAAGAAACTACCCCAATACCTGGAAGAAATGTTAGAGCTGGTTGACCTCCACAACATTCTTCAACAACAAAGAATTACAAAGGAAGCTGATGTTTGGGTTTTGAATGGTGACAATGAAGGCGAATTCTCTGTAAAGAAAGGGAACAAATGGCCATTAACAGTTATCATTCTCAACACCGAAGTGTACTTTCCTGGTACAATTGAGCAGAACAGAAAGTTAATGTGTTCGTGTGGTTTGGAGCCAGAAAATGCAGATCATGTTCTTGCAACCTGCCCTATTGCTTAATTCATTTGGTGGAAAGTTTGTGCTTGGATCAAGGTTCCGATTTCTACGGGTTTCAATACGGTCGCAGAGGCGTTGAACTTTGTCGTCCTTCTTAATGTTGGAAATGTGGAGAAAAATATTATAAATGCTGTTTTATTATTGATATGTTGGAGGTTGTGGATCAATCGGAATGATTTCTGTTTGCAAAATGGTGGATGACATTAAGGAGAACTCCTTTTGGTGGATGCAGAATAGAGCAAAAAGGTGGAATTTGGCATGGGAGAACTTTAGAATATTTTATGGTGTTGATTTGCAATTTCCTGTTCAGTTCTTGTTTTCTTTTTGTTGCTTTTCTTGCTGTTGCCTGAGCTGTATCGGGGCATCCTTAAGTTCTTGCTAAGGTTTTCCCTTGTTATGTTTTTAATGGAATCCCTTTTCTTTGTTCAAAAAACAATCATAAAGGACATTTATCATCATATTAAAGTCATACTGTTTGCTGTTTTAGGTCTAATATCACCAAATTTTCATTCTCATCATCATATAGTTTTCATAATATTTAAAAATGATATTACGCTTTATTTTGTTAGCACTGATTTATAGTTATCAATATGTGTATTATTTATTGGGTGTGTCATGTTTGACAGAAAAACAACAAGGACAACCCCAAAATGTTAATTGAAGACATAAAACGGGCAACACAAAACTTCCATAATGACAATTGCATCGGGGGAGGAGGATTTGGGAGAGTCTATAAAGGAAGCCTTCAAGATGGTGATGGATTTAAAACCATTGTTGCAAAGCGATTGGACACGAGGTTTGGTCAAGGGGAACAACAGTTCTTGAGTGAGCTCCAAATTCTTTTAGATTATAAGCATGAGAATGTCATTGGTCTTGTAGGCTACTGTGATGAAATGGATGAAAAAGTCATTATTTATGAGTATGCGTCCAAAGGAAGTCTTGATAAGTATTTGAATGATGCTTCTCTTACGTGGGTGAAACGACTTAATATATGCATTGATGTTGCAAGCGCGTTATATTTCTTACATGGAGGAGGTGGAAAACAAGCAAAGGTGATACACAGAGACATCAAATCTGCTAACATATTACTAAACCATGATTGGAAAGCGAAACTTGCTGATTTTGGGCTTTCTATAATAAGTCCATTAACTCATGAAACAGACTACGTTATCAATCATGCATGTGGCACACCGGGATACTTGGACCCAGTTTACAGAAAATCAGGATTCCTGACTATAGAATCTGATATTTATTCATTTGGTGTGGTATTATTTGAGATGTTGTGGGGGAGATCAACATTAATGATCTACAAGCATGAGGGTCACTATCTACCAGATTTCATTAGCAACAAATTTGATGAAGGAAAACATGATGAGGTAGTGTTCCAGCAAATAAGTGAACAGATGGAGCCAAAATCATTAACTACATTCCAAAAGATTGCCTATCGGTGCCTACATCATGAAAGAGAAGAACGGCCGACAACAAAAGAAGTTTTATTGCAACTTAACAAAGCATTGGCATTTCAAGTAAGTTATATCCATTATATGAAAGGTTATCAATGGTAATTTTTATACCATTAACCTTCAATCGACAAGAACAACACACACATTAAAATTTGCATTCATCTAGATATTTTAGTATATTGTTTTTGAATTATATAGAGTAAATTGCCATTTTAGTCCATAAGGTTTGGTTCAAATTGCCATTTTAGTCCAAATAGTTTTTTTTCTCCTCTAGGCCCCTGACTTTTCCATTTTCTTGCCATTTTGATCACATTGCCAACCTAATAAATATGATATGCAGATGCATATGTACCAGATGTATTAAACTAAGAGAGTTTTATATATTTTGTGCACCTTTTACATCGTAGGTACCACAAAATTCATTTGTAACCTGTTGTTTATACACTATTTTATACTTGATAACAGAACATGAGATCAACAATGACCATGTTCGCTCCCTTTCGAATCCCACTTGAAGACGTAGTAAAGGCCACCAACAACTTTCATGATGATTACATTATCCAACACGATGGAATTAGTGCCACATATAGAGGATGGCTCTTGTGGTCTGGAAAGGAGATGAAGATTGCTGCACGGAGGTTTGATTGTAAGCACGCAGAAGGAGACCTCAAGTTCTTGAATGAAATTTCAGTGCTTTCTGATTTCAGGCATAAAAATCTGGTCACTTTCATTGGGTTCTCTGAAGAGAAAGATGAAAAGATCATCATAACCAAGTATGAGGCCACTGGAAGTCTGGGGCAGTATATAAACAGCCCGAACCTTACATGGAAGCAAAGATTGAGGATATGTGTAGGTCTGGCGCATGCATTGAGTTACCTCCGTTATGTCGAGGGACGTGATTATGGTATCATACATTGTAACATCACTAGCGACACAATTCTATTGGATGAGAATGGGGAAGCCAAGTTATCTGGTTTTGAATTTTCCATCAAACAATCTGTAAACTACAAAGACCAGGTGTGCCCTTGTGAACACACTGGCACAATGGGGTGTGTGGACCCAGCAATTGAAAAGACGGGAGGTGTGACCCACAAGTCGGACATCTACTCATTCGGTGTTGTTTTATTTGAAACATTGTGCGGGAGGAAAGTAGTAGTTCTGAACGAGGCCGAGTTGGACAAGTATCATTGTGAAAAGGGAACATTGCATGATATAATCCATCCTCATCTATTAAATCAAATATTGTCTCCGCAATCACTCCTCATATACTCAAACGTAGCATGTTCTTGCTTAAATGATGATCGAGCACACCGCCCAGATATCCACCATATTGTGGCTAAACTTGAGAAAGCATTGGAACTTCAGTTGCGTCGTGAAAATATTGTAAGACCCTTTTTCTATTTTATTATCTATTTTTTTGGCATTCATCATTCTTGGATGGTAATTTCATTTGTTTCTGTATCTTTATTTCCTATTCTACTTGAAAGTAAGTCAAAATAGGATGGTAAAAGAATCCAAATTGAACGAAAAAACCAAAAATCTAGGATGGTTAGCATAGTTTTATTTTTTTGTGGGTTTGGACATGTATGGTATTAGGTGATACCGTCCAATTACGTCATAGAATATGATATATGAATTTAAGAAATATAGTAAATAATATCTTTAAGTTACAAACTGAAAATTACTAAAGAAATATAAATTTTGTTAGAAGTTTGTGTGAGTATTCGATACTTTAATTTGATATTTGGTGAGTTTATGATTGGATTTTGGGTAATCGGTGTCCTAACCAGTAATTTTTACCACATGACCATACGAGGTATACTCGACATGTGCGGGTATACCTTGCAGCCGACGGGTAATGTACAGTGGCGGATCTAGGATTCCGACCAAGCGGTAACGTTTTATAAATAAGCGGTAACGAAATTGAAAAAACGTCAAATTTTTCCAAAATTTACACTAATTTTTCCAAAATTTTTCCGACCAAGGGGTCGCGGACGCCACCCCTTACTACATATAGGTCCGCCCCTGGTAATGTATACATGTATGATACCAAATATTAGACACAATTTATATTCGGGTATGAAATTGAGATTACCAAAATCGATCCTTTACCATTCATAGTGAATGAGATGGAGTGGTTGGGTTGACGCGTTGGTTTTAAACTTTTTATGTATTGATCACCATGGTAATAATAATTTATATTTTAAAATTAACCTTTTTTATGTTTAACTTTTTTGACTTGCAATCAATTTAAACATGTTATTTTTAATTACTTAATTTATTAGCAGTTTACTTAGATAATTATAATTTTTTTTAATTTTTATAGCACTTCTATTATTATTAGAGTCACTAACAGGTGTGGTTAAATTTTAATTTTAGTCTTCTATCTATCCTCGGCTGTAACCTTTGAACGTTTGTTTCTGGTGTAATTTTTCTTTTGGTCATCTTTTCTTTTTGTTTGAATTAGAAAAACAAACAAACAAAAAAAAAAACCTTAATGATTGGTTTTTTAAAAAACGCCAAGGTTTTTAAATATCTAAGCAAATCACGGTTGGGTTTATGAAGAAAGCCATTTTTTATTATTATTTGGGAGGAGACAAAAACATCCAGGCCAGTAGTTTAAGGGTGAGGGGGATCAGGAGGGTACTGCCCGCAGTGATGATGCAGGGTTGTATATGCAATGGAAATTTTAGTTTAATTACACTTTACTAAAACACATGATTCAGATCCTTTTAGATTATCATTTAATATATCTTGCTATACATAATTTAATAGTATTTAAGTAATTCAAAATTTGTGTTTGGGTGTTATTTACAAACAGGTAACTATAAAAAGTTGGGCTTGGTAAAACGAGTTGGACCATCTGCTAAGGCCCAGCCTGATGGAAAAATAGGGCACGGGAATCACTGGGTTGCAACTAGGGCTGTAAACGAACCGAACGTTTAGCGAACAGTTCGTGAACCGTTCGGCGGGAAGTTCGTTTATGTTCGTTCGTTTAATAAACGAACGAACATGAACAAAAAATTTCGTTCGATTAGTTAAATGAACGAACATGAACAGAGGTCTCGTTCGTTCGATTGTGTTCGTGAACGTTCGGTAAGGTGTTCGTGAACGTGTTCGTGAACATTCGTTGATTTGCATTCGTTTATATTCGTATGTTTGTGTTTGTGTTTTAATTGAAGATCGTTGTACTTTCTTATATTTTATTTGTACTTTTTTATATTATTAAACTTTTATTTATTTTATTACCCTAACAATTAAACTAGGAAACCCACTTTCACCTTGTTTATGCATTATTTCCCTTTCATTTCTCATTATTTACATCGGCGAATACGATCGACCTCCGTTCCACAATAAGGGATTCAAGTTCGAGTGCTACTCTGTAGGCCATCTATCTTTATCCTTCGTCGCGTTTGCCAAATTTATTTGTGTTCGTGAACCGTTCGCGAATACGCTCATTTCCTTAATGAACGAACACGAACATAAAATCTCGTTCGGTAAGTGTTCATGAACCGTTCGTGAACACATTTATTTCCTTAACGAACGAACACGAACAAGGCCTTGTTCGTGTTCGTTCGGTTCGTTTACAGCCCTAGTTGCAACAATTTGCCTTGTATAATTGTAGTAGTGGCTAACTGTCAATAGATTCGAATGTCCTCTTTAGTATTTCTAAAAGGAACATAATTTCTTCTCTACTTATATTCAGTTTTGTAACTCTCTTTTTCCCTTTGTCACATATTTGCAGGAAAGGAAGTTTGAACACTTGAAGATTCATCTTGGTGATATTAAATTAGCAACAAATAATTTCTCAGAGACATGCACAATTGCATCTGTGGATGGCGAATGTACTTTGTACAGAGCAGAGCTCCACTGTTTTGATAAAGAAGATCCTTCATCTGAAAAGGGGAAGAATAAAGGAGATCATCCCAAGGGACACAACATTGTGGTTATAAAACGGTACTCTGGAAATCAGTGTTTCGGAGAAGAAGAGCTTTTTACAGAAATTGAGATGCTTTCGAGTGTTGAGCATCCGAACATAGTCACTTTAATTGGATTCTGTATTGAAGATTCTGAGATGATCCTTGTCATTGAGAATGTGTCTAATGGATACCTTGATGATTATTTGGGAAACGATTTGCGTATTTTGACATGGGAGAAGCGTTTGAAAATCTGCATTGAAGTTGCAAACGTGTTGGAGCACCTTCACTCTGAGATGGAAGACCAAAAGATGATAATACACCGTGATATATGTCGCTACAACATTGGGTTGGACGAGAACTGGAGGGCAAAGATTGATGGGTTTGGAGCATGTGTACTCTTGCCTCCAAATCAAGAAGACGAAGCTGTTTATATCTACTTGCGTGGCAGACCTGCCTACATAGATCCAGAGTATGAGAAGACTAATAAGTTAAAAAGAGAATCAGATGTATATAGTTTTGCTTGAAATTCTATGTGGGAGGGCAGTCAATGACCCAATTTACATGAAAGAGAGTGACAAAGGGTTGGGCCCTTTGGCAAGACAAAGCTTCTGCACAGGAACTCTAGAGGACATGATAGATCCTATACTAAAAGAAGAAACCGGTGAATACAATTTTGTCCTAAAGAGAGGACCCAACAAGGAGTCTTTACACACATTCATGAAAATTGCATATCAATGTGTGGCAGAAACTCAAGATCAACGTCCGACAATGAAAGTCGTTGTCAAGGAACTTAAGAAAGCATTATCATTTCAAGTAAGTCAACGTTCCAAAACATTAATCTTTTTATACACATGCAAAATGCTTGTTAATAGTATTCATATGTACCATAGTATTTGTACTCAAATCATTACATTTATATTGAAAAAACACCCTTCAATTTTTAACTTCTAGTGTTCTTGTACTAAGCCCGTTCTTAACTGTCACACCCCTTTCTGCGGCGGAAGCACGAGGTGTGATCATGAAAGGTTCTCATTGCATACGAAAGGTAAACATACTACATGCTCATGAAAACAACTTCAAATACCATAATTTGAAAACATAAGTCAAGTGTTTACAACACGAGATAACATAACGTCTTATAAGTCACAACTTTATTTAAAGATAAACAAAGCGACATCCACAAGCATGAGTAAGACCGCGCGCACATCCATCCTAGTTACCTGAAATACATGTGAGTTTTGGATAAAAGTCAACATAAAGTTGGTGTGAATTCATGCAGTTTTTTATTTCACGTTTGTATACTTTGTATGAAAACATGGTATGTGTCATGTATAAATCAAGTTTTCATATATAAGTCAAGTATTCATGTGTACACCACGTACTCATGTATAATTCAAGTTTTTCTTGAGTACCCCACGTACTTCAAGTATTATTCCCGTTTTCTTGATTACCCCACGTACTTCAACTTATAAATCAAGTTTTTCTTGAGTACCCCACGTACTTCAAGTATTAATCAAGTTTTAGTATGGTATGAATTTCATGTAAATAAAGTATTCCTGTAAGTATCAGGATTGTTAATGGGTTGCAAAGCCATTAACATGTGACACGACATAGGAAGTCACCAAACCTTAGGCATTTAATTGGTATATTCTGAGACACAAAAGCACTACTCGATTCTCGCCCTCACCGAGAGTGTGGCTGCCCGGCACCCGTTAGATCTAACCTTTTGTTCTGCGGTCTAGGTATATTGTTGATTAATGGTGCTTTTGTACCCTATTCGTGACACGATTTCTCGTATCATTTCTCATAACGCATCATACTTGGTTCTCGTCCTCACCAAGTGCGTTTCTCGTATTCTTATATCTCATCACACTTGGTTCTCGTTCTCACCAAGTGTGCTTCTTGTTATCATACCATTTGTAAACATAGTAATATTTGTACATGTATTTCACCCCCGAAGTTATAAAACTGAAAACAGTTAAAAGAAAAGGGGGAGCATGAACTCACAAGATTAGCTTGCACCGAGCTTCGTTAGTGACCTTCTTACACCTCAATATCACCTTGGAATGGATGGATGTGGATCAAAAATGAAAGTGTGTGTGTGTGTAGTTGAGGCCGTAGCCAAGGAAGAAGGAAGGAGGGAGTTTTGGTGTTGGTTCTAAGTGAAGATGAGAAGTGGTAAGGTCTTGTGGTTTATAAGAAGATTTTCCAACAAGTGTTTACCTTTAGGTTAATGTGTTCCTCCTTCATCCAACATGATCTAATAAATAAATGGAAGAAATCATGGGGTGTCCCCACTCACACACAACCGGTTATGGGGGGGGGGGGGTGTCTTAGTTCCATCCTAAATGTTACTTACACTATCTAGTTACATGTTAAGTATTAGATTTAGTGTTTAAGTATGTAAGTAATATATAGTGTGTTAGGGTATTCGGGGACCCTAACTAGCTTAGAAAAATAAAAACAATGCTTCTAGCACTATTTTGGTGTTCCGGGTATTATCCGGTTGTTCGGTTAGACATTGGTTCGTTAAAGTGCTAAATTACACTTTTTAGTGTCTTTTAGGTACCTTTTTGTATCCTTTCAATTCCCAACACTTGGGGAAGTATTTTGGATAATAAAACGTAATTTCTGCAAAATATTCGTGTGCTAAAAGCTGAATTATTGCTGAATTATACGAAATTCTGCACTTAAAGTGCGTTTCGGGTGCTTTTTAGTGCTTATTTTTGCTTCCGGAGAGTATATATATATTAAACCCTTGTATGTACTCTTGGGTTTTAATGTATTCTTGTTGTTGGACCTACACCTAGGCTCCAATTTTATTGACTGACTGCTTTCTGCAGTTCTGTTGACACATAGTGTCTTACTGGTGAGTTTACTTTGTATTTCTGACGCAACGCTCTCGTTTATGCATAAAGCAATATTTTGTAGTATACAACGTGCATGAATTCACTGGTTTAGTATGTGTTCAGACATTGCTGACAATTAAGCACATAATTGCAGTCATTAAATAATGATTAAAGTGTACGGAAATTACCGGTTTGGTGCCAGTTGTCACAGTCTCCCCCCGTTAAAAGAATTTCGTCCCCAAATTCAGGCTGAACTAACTCTCGCTGGAGTCTTCTTGAATAGGTGGGGATACTTTTCCTTGAACTGGTTTTCACGTTCCCATGTGTACTCGGGTCCGTGCTTAGAGCTCCAACGTACTTTGACAAGTTTTACGCTGCTCCTCCTGGTCTTGTTGACTTTCCAGTCGGTAACCTCAACGGGTTGTTCTGTAAATCGGAGGGCGTCATCAATATGCACTTCATCCATCGGGATGATCACGTTTTCTTGTGTTGGACTCTTCTTCAGGTTGGATACATGAAACGTATCATGTACTCCATTAAGTTCTTCCGGTAACTCCAATTTGTATGCTACGATACCAATTCTTTCCAATATTCTGAATGGTCCGATGTATCGTGGATTCAGCTTTCCACGCTTTCCAAATCTGACTACGCCCTTCCAAGGTGAGACTTTTAACAACACTTTGTCTCCCACCTCGAATTCTACTGATTTTCTTTTCAGATCAGCGTAGCTCTTTTGTCGATCTCGAGCTGCCTTAATGCGCTCTCGGATCTGCGCAATCTTGTCGGTTGTCTCTTGTACAAGTTTAGGACCAACCATACATTTATTTCCAGCATCTGCCCAACACAAGGGCGATCGGCACTTGCGGCCATACAGAGCTTCGAACGGCGCGGCTTTTATGCTCGTATGATAACTGTTATTGTAGGAAAACTCAACTAAAGGTAGATGAGTATCCCAGCTGCCGCCTAGATCCATGACACATGCGCGAAGCATATCTTCTAACGTTTGTATAGTCCGTTCGCTCTGGCCGTCTGTTTGTGGATGGAATGCTGTGCTTAGATCTAACTGAGATCCAAAGGCTTCCTGAAATGATTGTCAGATTCTTGAGAGAAAGCGTCCATCTCTGTCTGAAATGATTGAGATAGGCACTCCATGACGTGCCACAATTTCCCTTAAGTATATCTCTGCAAGCTTTCCAGTGCTATCCTTCTCTCGGATCGGTAGGAAATGCGCAGACTTCTTCGATCGATCAACTATTACCATATCATATCATGCCCTCTCGGGGTCCTGGGTAATTTCGTTATGAAGTCCATCGAGATTTGTTCCCACTTCCACACGGGAATCTCTGGTTGTAGTAGGCCGGATGGTTTCTGATATTCGGCCTTAACCTTAGCATAGGTTAGGCATTTTCCAACATAGACAGCAACATCGCTTTTAAGTCTCGGCCACCAGTAATATTCCTTCAAGTCTTGATACATCTTGTCCGATCCTGGATGGATCGAATATCTCGATTTGTGGGCTTCATCAAGGATGACTTCTCGTATGCCACCATAGAGTGGAACCTAAATACGCTTCTTGAAGTATAAGGCTCCCTCTTCATCTGTCATCATGTATTTCAACATACCCCGGAGGTATTCAGCTTTACGGTTTTCTACTTTAAGAGCTTCTTGTTTTGCATCACGAATGCGTGCAGTGAGGTTCGTTCGAATGGTCATTTCTAACGCTCGAACCCTTAGGGTCTTAACCCTTTCTTTTCGGCTCAACGCGTCCGCTACAACGTTAGCCTTTCCAGGATGGTACTTAATCTCACAGTCATAGTCATTCAGCAGCTCGACCCATCGTCGTTGGCGCATATTCAATTCCTTCTGATCAAATATGTGTTGTAAACTTTTGTGATCTGTGAAGATTGTACATCGAGTACCATATAAATAGTGTCGCCAGATCTTCAAGGCGAATACCACTGCGCCTAGCTCCAGGTCGTGAGTGGTATAGTTTCTTTCATGAACCTTCAATTGTCTTGAAGCGTAAGCGATGAATTTTTGGCGTTGCATGAGCACGCAACCCAAGCCTTGTCGTGAGGCGTCGCAGTATACCACGAAGTCTTCAGTGCCTTCGGGTAATGATAGTATTGGTGCATCGCAGAGCTTGGTTTTAAGTAACTGGAAGGCTTCTTCTTGTTTGTGACCCCAGTCGTATATCTTGTCTTTCTGTGTAAGGGTCGTTAGCGGTTGAGCTATCTTTGAGAAGTTCTCGATGAAACGTCGGTAATAGCCCGCTAAGCCCAAAAATTGTTGTACTTCGGTTGGGGTCTTGGGAGCTTCCCAATTCTTTATTGCATCTATCTTGGACGGGTCTACATGAATGCCCTTCTCATTCACAACGTGACCAAGAAATTGTACTTCGCGAATCCAGAATTCGCATTTCGAGAACTTTGCATAAAGCTTCTCTTTCTTCAGTAGTTCCAAGATGGTTCTGAGATGTTTCTCGTGCTCTTCTTTCGTTCGTGAATAAATCATATCATCGATAAATACAATCACGAATTTATCGAGATATGGTTTGCATACGCTGTTCATTAGATCCATAAAGACCGCTGGTGCATTCGTCAGCCCAAATGGCATCACAAGAAATTCGTAGTGCCCATAGCGTGTTCTGAATGCAGTCTTCGGCACGCTTTCTTCTTGGATTCTTAACTGATGGTATCCAGATCGAAGGTCGATCTTGGAATAGTAGCTTGATCCTTGCAGCTGATCAAATAAGTCATCAATCCTCGGTAGCGGGTACCGATTCTTGATAGTGAGCTTGTTCAGTTCCCTGTAATCGATACACATCCGCAGTGTTCCATCCTTCTTCTTCACGAATAATACTGGAGCTCCCCAGGGTGAGAAGCTTGGCCTTATGAATCCTTTATCCAACAACTCCTGGAGCTGTGTAGATAATTCTTGCATTTCGGATGGAGCAAGTCGATAGGGAGCCTTGGCCATAGGAGCGGCTCCTGGAACCAAGTCTATATGAAATTCGACTTGTCGTTGCGGAGGTAGTCCTGGCAGATCTTCGGGAAAAACATCAGGGAATTCCTTTACCACGGGAATGTCTTCAAGTTTTGGCTCCACAGCCTTCTTGTCTACCACGTGTGCTAGGAAGGCAACACATCCTTTCCTTAAGCACTTCTGTGCCTTCATACAACTGATGATTCGAAGAGGCGCGTCTCGTTTTTCTCCATGCACGATGAGAGTTTCATCATTCGCCAGAGGGATGCGAATGATTTTCTCGTGACATACTACTTCAGCTTTGTTCTTGGACAGCCAGTCCATTCCGACCACTACATCGAAGCTACCCAATTGAATAGGTAAGAGGTCGATGCTAAATCTTCGTTCACCAAGTTCTAGTGTGCAGCCTCTGACAACTTCGCCCGTTTCAACAAGTTTACCATTGGCTAGTTCTATGGAATAAGGAATTTCTAATCTACTAGATTCTATTCCGAGTATGCGTTTAAATTCCACAGACATGAAGCTATAATCGGCGCAGTGTCAAATAATATGGATGCAAAGTGATTGTTAATGAGAAACGTACCTGTGACCACGTTAGGGTCCTCGCGTGCGTTCTTTGCTCCAATCACAAATGCTTGATCCTGAGCATTGTTTCCATCTGGGCAGTCCTTCATGAAATGATCATTGCTTCCACATCTGAAGCATCCTTGGTTCCGCCCTTTCCCGTTACCATTCTTGTTACCAGCACCATTTCCATTTCGGTTCTTTCCTTTTCCCCAACAGTCTTCTATTTGATGACCCAATTTACCACATTTGTCGCACCTTGGAATGCGACAAGCTCCATCATGATGATGCTTACATTTTTGGCACTTAGGCATGGAGCCTTGGTATGCTTTGGTTGCAAGGGTTTTCGTCTCCTGGGGCGGGTTAGCGTCACGCTTCTTGCTGAAACCCTTGTTATTGCGAGTTGCTTGGTTCAAACTTGTATGCTTTCTCTTTTTGTCACCAGACGACTCAGCATGCGTCTCGGTCTTCTCACTGTGGTTTAGCGATAACTTCTTCATACGAACACAATCTTCAGTAAGGTTGACAGCCAGAGTTACAGCCTCAGTGATTGTTTGTGGTTTGGCCGACGTCACCATGCCACGAAACTCTGGGGCCAGTCCCCAAATGTAGCGTTCAACGCGCTTGAATTCGGGAGTCACCATGTAGGGAAGCACTCTAGACAGATCGTAGAACCTTCGAGTATACCCATTGATGTCAGCACCTTCCATGGTCAAGTGCCAGAACTCCGTTTCCAGCCTTTGGAGTTCTGCACGAGAGCAGTACTTCTCTCTCATCCTTTCCTTCAGTTCTTCCCAAGTTAGGCCATAAGCGGCATCATCACCCAAAGTTTGGGCTTGCAAGTTCCACCAAGTCAGAGCTTCATCGACAAACAACCCAGTAGCAAAAGTGACTTGTTGATCCGCGGTACACTTGCTCATGCGGATAGTAGCTTCAGTCTTCTCCGTCCAGCGCACAAATGCTACTGCACCTCCCGTGCCGTCATAGTTCATCGGCTTGCAGTCGAGGAACTGCTTGAAAGTGCAGCTTGGAATTGATTCAACCAATTCACATGTGAGCAATCGAAGAAATAATGAAACAAGGACCGTTCATAAATTTCTCCATGCTTAGCAAATTGTCTTAAGGTTACCTTGAGCTGCGTTGCCTCCAGATGAATCTCCGTCCCCATTACGTCTAGCGTTGCTTAGGCCACCACTGTCTTGAGTTCGGTTTGCCTCGTATTGGGCAATAGCAGCAGAGATTCTTTCTTCCAGTAGAGCGTTCAACTCTTCAGCAGTTCTTGGCAGTGGGGGAGGAGGAGGTTGATCATCATTGCGAGCATTCACAGCTTTCCTGGGTGCCATGTTCTGACAGAACATAACACAACAGGGTTAAATATTTGTTTGATATCGTCATACTAGACAGTAGTAGCATATATATATTCACAGATATATACCACATAAGTGACATCAAACAATTATTACTCTAGCAGAGTATTTAGTAGGCTTACACTGAGGGAATCTATACGTGACAAGACTTGCTGTGGTTTCTGTGCACTGAATTCCATAATTATGTATGCATCCATAATTACGTAACTCCTTGCACAGTCCGCACAGTTCGTTTCATCCTCGTATTTCTTTCTTCAGATGGGCCATCGCTTTCAGATAAAATCACGTATACTTGTGACATTCTTCTTCTAGTATATGCTAATTATCACACATCATTGCAAGTAGTTTCTCAGTTAAAGACAAGTGCTACTCAAGTGCACCCTAAGTCTCGTAGTGTCTTTTCTAGACTCATATAGACAGTTTCAGGTAGTGGATGTCGCGGGACGTTTTATGCAATGAAAACTCTTTGAAAAATTGTTTTCGTGAAAGGATCCTAGAGATTGTAGACTAGACTCGAGAAGGAATCCTGGTTCACTACAATCGCAGCTCTGATACCAATCTGTCACACCCCTTTCTGCGGCGGAAGCATGAGGTGTGATCATGAAAGGTTCTCATTTCATACGAAAGGTAAACATACTACATGCTCATGAAAACAACTTCAAATACCATAATTTGAAAACATAAGTCAAGTGTTTACAACACGAGATAACATAACGTCATATAAGTCACAACTTTATTTAAAGATAAACAAAGCGACATCCACAAGCATGAGTAAGACCGCGCGCACATCCATCCTAGTTACCTGAAATACATGTGAGTTTTGGATAAAAGTCAACATAAAGTTGGTGTGAATTCATGCAGTTTTTGTATTTCACGTTTGTATACTTTGTATGAAAACATGGTATGTGTCATCTATAAATCAAGTTTTCATATATAAGTCAAGTATTCATGTGTACACCACGTACTCATGTATAATTCAAGTTTTTCTTGAGTACCCCACGTACTTCAAGTATTATTCCCGTTTTCTTGAGTACCCCATGTACTTCAAGTTATAAATCAAGTTTTTCTTGAGTACCCCACGTACTTCAAGTATTAATCAAGTTTTAGTATGGTATGAATTTCATGTAAATAAAGTATTCCTGTAAGTATCAAGGTTGTTAATGGGTTGCAAAGCCATTAACATGTGACACGACATAGGAAGTCACCAAACCTTAGGCATTTAATTGGTATATTCTGAGACACAAAAGCACTACTCGATTCTCGCCCTCACCGAGAGTGTGGCTGCCCGGCACCCGTTAGATCTAACCTTTTGTTCTGCGGTCTAGGTATATTGTTGATTAATGGTGCTTCTGTACCCTATTCGTGATACGATTTCTCGTATCATTTCTCATAACGCATCATACTTGGTTCTCGTCCTCACCAAGTGCGTTTCTCGTATTCTTATATCTCGTCACACTTGGTTCTCGTTCTCACCAAGTGTGCTTCTTGTTATCATACCATTTGTAAACATAGTAATATTTGTACATGTATTTCACCCCCGAAGTTATAAAACTGAAAACAGTTAAAAGAAAAGGGGGAGCATGAACTCACAACTTTGCGTTCCTTGCGTCGTAAACTTCACCGGATTTGCTTAATTAACGTCGTAACCTATACGCGTTTTCTTAACGTTAGTCACTAGACTTGTGTCGCACAAGTACAGTCACTCTCTTTTGTGTATATATTCTTGTGTTAAAAATATTTTATATTTTTAACTAAGTATCTTACTTATATTATTTTCTCAAAAATTAATATAAGTATCTCGTGTTTTGCACTTTGCACCCGAATTATGTATCTTTGCACCCGAATTATGTATCTTGTATGTTGTATGTGTATTTTTATGTTTATACTCCTCATGAGTATTTAGTGTATTTTTAAGTCTTAATACACTAGCACGTATAACACATACTATATACACTTAGCACAAAAGTTGGTGATCAAATAGTATATATTTTTCTCTCAAAAATATATATACTTAATATCCATTTTTATTTTTGAAGAAATCCTTATTTCTTATCACCAAAAATTAGGGAAACCTTGGTAATATTTTAGGTACATTTTTAGGGAATAAGTTTCTCACAAACTTATATTTTTCTAAGTGTCAAAATTTATAAAAATTTTGACAGAGTTTCCCCTAAAAATGGAGGTTTCCCATGTTTTCAAAACATGTGTTTATTTTCTTTTAAATCGTCAACAATCATCAACAACAATTATTAACAATAATCATCAACAATAATCACTAATTTCTCCATTTCATGAACTTGAATATTTACAAAAATGTGTAGTAACTTACTAGCACATTTAGTAAGTCTTGTTATCTTTAAAAATAAGTTTAATTTCTAAAAAAACTTTATTTTTAAAGATCTTGAAGTTTCACAACTTCTAGTCATAATTTACCAAACATATTTCTTGTTAAATTTTTCTTGTGACACAAGTGTTTACACACTTGTTTATTTACTAAAATGCTTTTAGTTTATGTAAGGTCCGGGTTTTAACAAAACTAGCATTCTCCGCTTGGTTCTTTCGAAAAACCACTTGTAGTTCTTTAGATCTACATGTTTAGAGTCTTATTTTACAAGAAAATTTATATTTACACAAGTTCATGTTTCATGGATGGAAAGTTTCATCATCTTCCATAACTTTAGCACTAACATACTACTAGTTCATGTTCTTGAACATAACCTAGTATGGTTAGATGATGATCTATCCCACTTCTAGTAACAAACAACATCAAATAATAACAACCATACAAGATTCACATGATTTACACACGTATCTACTCTTTATCCAACTAGTTTATCTTTCTTTCAAGACTTTTAGTTTTGATCTTGTGTGTTCTTGAGTTTTAACCGTTAAATCACCTATTAACCACTTTAAACAAGAACAAGAGGATGTTTTAGAACACTTACTACTATCTCAAGGCTAGGGAAGTTCAAGAGTGCAAATGAGGTGGATAAAAGCAAATGGTGAAGGTCCTTCAAGATTCGCTTGCACCGAGCTTCGTTAGTGACCATCTTACACCTCAATATCACCTTGGAATGGGTGGATGTGGATCAAAAATGAAAGTGTGTGTGTGTGTAGTTGAGGCCGTAGCCAAGGAAGAAGGAAGGAGGGAGTTTTGGTGTTGGTTCTAAGTGAAGATGAGAAGTGGTAAGGTCTTGTGGTTTATAAGAAGATTTTCCAACAAGTGTTTACCTTTAGGTTAATGTGTTCCTCCTTCATCCAAAATGATCTAATAAATAAATGGAAGAAATCATGGGGTGTCCCCACTCACACACAACCGGTTATGGGGGGGGGGGGGGTGTCCTAGTTCCATCCTAAATGTTACTTACACTATCTAGTTACATGTTAAGTATTAGATTTAGTGTTTAAGTATGTAAGTAATATATAGTGTGTTAGGGAATTCGGGGACCCTAACTAGCTTAGAAAAATAAAAACAATGCTTCTACCACTATTTTGGTGTTCCGGGTATTATCCGGTTGTTCGGTTAGACACTGGTTCGTTAAAGTGCTAAATTACACTTTTTAGTGTCTTTTAGGTACCTTTTTGTAACCTTTCAATTCCCAACACTTGGGGAAGTATTTTGGATAATAAAACGTAATATTCGTGTGCTAAAAGCTGAGTTATTGCTGAATTATACGAAATTCTGCACTTAAAGTGCGTTTCGGGTGCTTTTTAGTGCTTATTTTTGCTTCCGGAGAGTATATATATTAAACCCTTGTATGTACTCTTGGGTTTTAATGTATTCTTGTTGTTGGACCTACACCTACGCTCCAATTTTATTGACTGACTGCTTTCTGCAGTTCTGTTGACACATAGTGTCTTACCGGTGAGTTTACTTAGTATTTCTGACGCAACGCTCTCGTTTATGCATAGCAAGTTTCCAGTAAGATAGCTAAAAGTTCATAATATGTATTAGTAAGATGTATGTGGGTGCACGAGGAAGGAGTCGTTGTAAAAACCCTAGTTTCTCTCTCTAGCCAGGCGATTTTTTTCCTTCATGCAACCCTAGGTTTGATTCGTAATCTATTTGTATAACAGTCTGAGATTAGTGATTTGATCTTTCAAATGATCTATATCGAACTCATTAGCAAAATAGTGATCGTTTTTAAACTAGGGTTTTCTGTTTTCTTTCTATCGTCATCTTAATTTGCTGAATCGAAACTTCTGTATAGTGTGGTAGGTTTAACCGATTACATTATATAGTTTGATAGATTCACAAGTTACGGCTAGTCTAGGGTTATATCAGATTTGATTGGTTGCGTGCTGCTTGTTTTTCTTGGAGTTTTGGCGGCTGGTTCATTCGTTTTTTGGAGAGATTGGTTTGTCGGCTGATTAGGGTTTTGTTGCTGCTGTTTTACGTCTGCATGTGATTACTTTGTTACAAAGATGAATCCTGAACCGCCTGATATCAATGAATATTTTGGGAAACCTCCATCTTTGAACGCTGATTATCGTGAACTATATGGGAAGCCGCCAACTGTGCTCAAGGGTTTAGGGAGTAAAGTATTCAATATTGATGGCAAAACGATGGCACCGAGACGGGGAGTTGTTGTGAATAATCTGAATGAGCGTCCAGTTATTAATGTGCTTGATGAATTAGAGAAAATAACTGTTCCGGTTGAGAATGTTTATGCGGGAAAACAACAGGAGAACCAGGAGAACCAGGTGTCGTATGCTAAAAAGGTCATGATGAATACTCAGTCTAAGCGAGAAGTTAATTTTAGGAAGATGGATACCATGGAGACTCATCAGGAAGCAGATATTGTTATCCCAAGGGAGGTAGTTAAAACGGTTAAAGACAGATTTGAGAATGTGCTATATGGTTATTTTCTGGGGAACAGATTGCCGTTTCCTGTTGTGGAGTATTATGTTAAAAATGTTTGGTCGAAATTTGGATTGGCTAAAGTCATGATGAATGCTGAAGGCTTTTTCTTTTTTAAATTCGATACAGAGGAAGGTATGAATAAAGCTCTTGAAGGTGGGCCGTGGCTGATTCGTAAAGTTCCTATTTTTCTTAATATCTGGTCGCCTTCGGTAAGCATGAAAAAAGAAGGTATTAAATCGGTTCCTATATGGGTTAAGCTTCATAATGTTCCTATTTCTATTTATACGGATGATGGATTGAGCTTGTTAGCGTCGAAAATTGGAACACCAAAAAGGTTGGATAGCTATACAGCGGACATGTGTGCGGATAGCTGGGGTAGGAGCAGCTTTGCTAGAGCCTTGATTGAAGTTAGTGCAGATGATGTTCTTAAGGAGCAGATAATTGTTGCTATACCGAAGCTGGATGATGATGGTTTTATCATGGAAAAAGTCAGAGTTGAGTATGAATGGAAGCCGCATCATTGTGCTACTTGTTGTATTTTTGGTCATAATGATCAAAACTGTCCTAAAAATGTTAATGTTAGCCAAAAGCAAGTAACGGTGGATGAGGAAGGATTTGTCACGGATAAGAGAAAGGTTGCTAAATTTGGGGTTGGGCAGAAAAAACAGAAACCAAAGTTTGTTTACAAGCCGAAACCAAATAGAGCGGGTGCGAGCACTTCAGGAACGAAGCAGGATAATAGCTCGGGGCCTAGTCATATTAAAACAGCAAATTCTTTTGATGTTTTAGCAGCCGTGGATGGGAATGGTGACGAGGTCAGAGATGGTGAGAAAGAAACTAGGCCGCATGTGAAGACCAATCAGTCTACGAAGACAGATGATGAGGTGAAGGAGGTTACTCCGACTGAGATGGCACAGTTTATGAATAATAACCAGCATTCTAATTCTGAGGGGGCAAGCACTCCCGGTTTGAATGGTTTAAATGGGTAGCATAATGACTTGGAATGTTAGGGGCTTGAACCGGTCCCTCAAACAAAGTGAGGTTCGTTCTATTGTTGCTGATAACAAGCTTGATATGTGTGCAATTCTTGAATCTCATGTTGATGTCTCTAAGTTGGCTAAAGTGTGTAAGTATGTGTTCCGTAATTGGTGCTGGACGTCTAATGGTGGGTTATGCTCTCGGGGTACAAGGATTATTCTCGGTTGGAATCCTAATGTGTTTGATGTTATGGTCTTGTTTCAATCGGACCAACTTATTCATGTTCAGGTTATTTTCAAGGATAGCAAAAAGATTCTTTTTTGCTCTTTTGTTTATGCTGAGAACAAGTATCAAGAACGAAGACGTCTTTGGGATGATTTATGTAAGCATAAGGCTTTTTGTCATGATAAGCCGTGGGTGGTGATGGGAGATTTCAATTCGGCTCTCAATATTGAAGATTCAGTGTTTGGGTCTTCCAATTCGTCTATTGGTATGCGTGAATTTAATGATTGTGTTCAACAAGCTGAATTGTTTGATATTCAAGCTCATGGTTTGCAATATACTTGGAGTCAGAAGCCAAAGAGTGGAGTGGGTCTTCTTAAAAAGATAGATAGAATTATGGGTAATGTTTCTTTTATTGATCATTTTCCGGATGCTTTTGCTTTGTTTCATCCGTTTAGAGTGTCCGACCATACCCCTTGCATCTTAAGATCGTTGATATCATATGGGAATCAGCCGAGACCTTTTAAATTTCCGAATTTCATTGTCACGAAACCTGAATTTAAGGAGGCTGTTCATAATGAGTGGGTAAAAACAATCGAAGGTATCTCAATGCTTTCTGTTGTGAAGAAAATGAGGAACTTGAAACCTAAGTTGAGGAAGATCCTGTACAACCAAGGTAATCTACATGTTAGGGTCAATGAGTTGATGAAATCTTTGGATGATATTCAGACCCGGATTGATCAGAACCCGTTGGATGTTCGGCTTAGGCAAATGGAGACTCAATGTCTTCAAGACTTTCAATCAGCGGCTTACGATGAAGAGTGTTTCTTGAAACAGAAATCTAAGGTTACTTGGCTGTGTGCGGGAGACTCTAATACTCGATTTTTTCATAATTCTGTGAAAGCCAGAAATGCTCGAACCAAAATATGTAGTATTACGGATCGGTTGGGAGTTCGACATGAAGGTGATGATGTTGCTGATGTCTTAGTCTCGCACTATAAGGATTTTTTGGGATTCGATGGTACGGTTGATAATGTTAACATGGATAATCTCTTTGTTAATGTGTTAAGTAGGGAGGTTGTGGATCATATGGTTGCTCAAGTTACTCGTCAGGAAGTCAAAAATGCAATGTTCAGTATTGGAGAGGATAAGGCACCGGGGCCTGACGGGTATACTTCTGCTTTCTTTAAACATGGGTGGGATATTGTGGGCAATGAGGTTACTGATGCGGTGTTACAATTTTTTGAAAATGGAAAGATTCTAAATCAGGTTAATCACACTATTCTTGCTTTGATTCCGAAGAAAGATGTTCCTGATTCAGTTTTAGATTACAGGCCGATTTCTTGTTGCAATGTGATCTATAAGTGCATAAGCAAAATTATCACAGATCGATTAAAAGGAAGTTTGGGAACTCTTGTTAGCATAAACCAATCTGCATTTGTGCCAGGACGAAAGATCTCGGATAATATCCTTCTCACACAAGAGTTAATGCATAATTATCATCTGAATAGGGGTCCGGCTAGATGTGCGTTCAAGATTGATATTCAGAAAGCCTATGACACGGTCAATTGGTCCTTTCTTGAAAAGGTGTTGAATAGATTCGGGTTCCATCATAAAATGGTTGGGTGGATTATGTCTTGTATTACTACAGTCTCGTATTCTTTGAGTATCAATGGCAATCTTCATGGTTATTTTAGAGGCAAAAGAGGGCTTCGGCAGGGTGATCCAATGTCTCCCTACTTATTCACGTTAATCATGGAGGTTCTCTCTCTTTTGCTCCAACAGGCTGCTAGTTTTCCATACAAATATCATGCTAAGTGTGCCAAGCAAAAAATAATTAATGTGTCGTTTGCTGATGACCTATTTATTTTTGTGCATGGTGATGTTATTTCGGTTAAAAAGGTTAAGCAGGCTCTTGAGACGTTTACTAATATTTCTGGTTTGGCTCCTAGTCCAGCGAAAAGTACTGTTTTTTTCTGCAATGTTCCTCAGTCAATTAGACAGGAAATTCTGGATATCATGCCGTTTCAGGAGGGTGAGTTGCCGGTTCGCTACCTGGGGGTTCCGCTCATTTCTTCCAGACTTATTTTTAAAGATTGCAAGGTCCTTATTGAGCGTATGGATAAGAAGATTGTTAACTGGATGACGAAGACTTTATCTTTTGCTGGCCGGCTTCAACTTATAAACTCGGTTCTTTCGTCTATGCATATATATTGGGCTTCTGTTTTCATAATTCCCACTCGTGTTATTAATGAGCTAGAGAAAAGAATTCGTCGGTTTTTGTGGAATGCGGGTTCGGAGGGTAGAATTCGTGCTAAAGTTGCCTGGAAAGATGTTTGTTTACCTAAAGAAGAGGGGGGGTTGGGCATTAGATTCATTTCGGATGTCAATAAATCGCTCATGGCCAAACATGTTTGGAGTATTATAAGTAAACGTGATTCTATTTGGGTGAAATGGATTCATGAGTACAAACTTAAAGGGAGGAATTTTTGGGAGGTTCCTTGTCGGGGTAGTATGAGTTGGGGATGGAGGAAAATTTTATCCATTAAAAGTATTATGAGACCATTCATCTGGTATGTGCTTAAAAGTGGTATGCAAACAAATGTTTGGAGCGATAATTGGTGTCATGTAAGTCCGCTGAGCTCTTTTATTACTCCTCGTGCTATAGCAAATGCAGGGTTTAATTTGAAGTTGTCGGTTGCGGATGTCATTGATACGAATGGGAATTGGAGATGGCCCCAAGCTTGGTTTGATTTGTTTCCGGTTCTAATAAATATTCAAACGCCTCAACTAGTTGAAGATGCTTTTGATCGTTTGGTTTGGAAAGATTTGGATGGTAATGTTGGTGACTTTGAAGCGGTGCACGTATGGAATACGATTCGGAATAGGGATAACATTGCGAATTGGGTTCATATGGTTTGGTTCTCTCAATGTGTTCCACGGCATTCTTTTCATATGTGGCTGGTGATTAAGAACAAGCTGAAGACTCAGGATCGATTAGCGATTTGGGAAGCTGGGAGTGCAACAAATCTTAACCTTATGTGTTGCCCGTTGTGTAAAAACGGTAAAGATAGCCGAGATCACTTGTTTTTTCAATGTGCGTTTGCGAACAAAGTTTGGATAAATGTGAAGAGCATGGTGAACTTAGATAGTGTTGATCATACATGGCATTCCTTAATGGGTTGGATCGATCAATATTCCAAGTCCAAGAAAGTGGATGATATAGTTTGTAAATTGATTATTGCTGCGGCTTCCTATTATATTTGGCAAGAGTGGAATAGTCGATTGTTTAGTTCATCTCAGTTGACGGAGACACAAGTTGCGGAGAAGATTAAAAGTTCGGTTCGTTTAAGACTTATGGGGTTCAACTTTCGGCTGGAATCGGCTAGGAGGAAGATTTTTAGCATCTGGAAGATTAAAGATAGCAATGATGATCAACCTGATCCGGGCTAGAAGTCTTGTTTTAGTGTAGTGTTCGGCTGAGTTGTTTTTTGTTGGGCCGTGGTTGTGTCTAGCTTCTTGATACGTTGTTTGGTTGTTTTTTTGCTTTTTTGGTTGGTTGTTTGTTTGTTTTCCTAGGCTTGGTATGCCAAGCCTAGTTGGTGTGTCGCTTTGATACACCTTTGTTCTTATTGGTTCATTTATAAAATTCATCGGGGTAACCCTTTACCCAAAAAAAAACGTGCATGAATTCACTGGTTTAGTATGTGTTCAGACATTGCTGACAATTAAGCACATAATTGCAGTCATTAAATAATGATTAAAGTGTACGGAAATTACCGGTTTGGTGCCAGTTGTCACATTAACTATTGATGAAGTTATCAAAGCTTCTCTTTAAACTTACTCTTTTCCCTTAACTATTGATGAAGTTATTAATTCCCTGATGTAGCATCCCCTGGGGGGCTGCTATTCTCTAATCACAATTTTAATATTCATTTGTCTTTCTCACTGTCCCAGTTGAATTCAGAGGTAAAATCTGATTATGTGGAGGAGAAGAGTCATGCTTCCGTAATTGAGACACAAGTAGTTGAGCTTTCCAATGAACTGAACAGTATGAACATGACTGACAAATGAAAATTTTGAAATTCATAACAAGGAAAATATGTTACATGACCAAACGGATGACCCAGCTGAACCTGACTGTTGTAAGTTTGCTATATTTTAAATTTTTAAAATTGATTTATCAAGTGGAGTCTTAAGCTGGTGATATGTGGGTACAGGAAAGTCAGACTCTCAGGAAGGCTGCTACACGTTCTTGGCCAAATATGTCAGAAACAAGTGCACAGATATGAAAAGGAGGCTAAGTTGCACGTTCTTTTGGTTGTTGTATTAGGTGGGGTTGGCTGGACAGCGGTTTGCATTGAAACTAGTCATGTTTATATAGGTTAAGTTTAAACAGGCTGAGTGGATTCTGTTGGACTTTTTTGCATAAGTTAATCTGTTTGTATAGGTGAATGTCATGTTGATGCTTCTCTAGTTCTTTATGTACTTGTTTATATTGATAATTAACTTTCTTATAGTTTTTTTAAACAAGTATCAACTTCATATTTTTGTTGTTGGAATTTATTTGTGCAATTAAAACTCTCAGACAACCCCGTTAATTTCATGACATGTTTTATTTGTCATGTGTACTCGTACTGATGGTTTCTTAGGAGGTAATGGTCATGACTTAAAGATAAGCGTAATTAGGTAGCAAATAATGCTTCTTTTGATTTGAGGTTTTATCCTACTAAACGATTGACCATTACTAAGTTTGGGATCTTCGTTTGTGGTTTTTTTTTTAATCTAAATCCTATACCTCCTTTTATATCATCCTTTTAGGATGATATATATGAAATGCATAGAAAGTAATTTGTATAAACAATTAATTAATGTATAGTATACAATTAGAAAGTTAATTTGTTTTGGCGAAATGATTTTTTTTTATATTTTTATACTTTAAAATACACACAATTAGATCCGACTCATTGGCTTGTTCTCTTGTTAGCTAATTTTTACATTTTTTGACCAATAGTGAAAAAGAATTTGAAACCACCCTTTTAGTCTTTAGCATGTAAAATGAGTTGAAATAGCCACCTCATATCGAAGTAATCCTCCTATTCTACTCAGTTAGCTCATCTACAAGTCTTTTAGGTAGAGATTCACAAATCGGTTCTTACCGCTAAACCAGTTTGGGTTGGTCAACAGTCAAAACCGGTTTGGGTTCAGTCGGATTGTTGACCGGTTTTTTTTACCAGCACCATTCAGGTTCAAAACGATTTTGAACATTTTTTACTGGTATGTTTGGGTTCAGAGCGACTTGACCATTTTTTGCTTGTTCGGTTTGTGTTCAAATCAGTCTCAAGGATAGGAATCCAAACCGGTCCCAATTCCAACTTTGAGTGTATAATTCATGTTGTTTTGGAGTGTTTTCCTGTATTGACTTCTCATGCATGCTTCAAGTGTTGACTTTTGACTGCATTGACTTCTAGTTGACTGTGGCCCACCTTTTAGAAGCTATGACCAAATCCAGATATGCTCTACATTAACTGCCATGATCAGGTCCTTCATCCCTTGTCCATATTTTACTTTCAGATAACTAATTAACATGCTCCTCCCTTTACCATATTCATATCAAACTTTGACCCATAAACTTGACCACTGACCACAAGCATTTGACTTTTGATATTTTTACCGTTAACTTCAGTTGACCTGCTAGGTTATTGTAATGGACCAGGACTTCTTGTTGGTAAAATGTAAAAATTGGGGAAGTAAAATCACCGTATCAGATTATAAAAATATGTAAAATCTTGAAATAGGTAAAGACTTGAATAGTAGTACAGATACTATTAATAAACTAACACTTTAAATAACAAAAGACCATGCAACGTGAATAAAGAACATGTCAAATAACGTTCCTAATAACAATTTAATTAAACTTCAAGTCTTCCACAATAAACTGCTGATGTGACTTGTACCCGTTGACCCGTCATTCGTGACCCGCTAACCTGCCCGTGTGACCCGTGAATAAACCGATTAACCCAACAGTTCAAAGCACAAATCAACAATTGTCTATGACTTAAAAGAACCTATTATGCAAATACAAAACTAGTAACAATTTGATTGCTCTTGTGATGTAGGCTAGAAAATGTCAAATGTTGCTGCATTTGACTTCCCAGAGTTGACTTTTGACTTTTCTGCCGATTGTAAAGTTTCGGCATCAGTTGAAGCTTTAGATTATGGCCATTGTTGACTTTTTGTTGTATAACTTGATGTTTTTAACATTTTTTCCAACTTGTATGCACCAAGATCTTCCTTTTCAATCAAAACTGAATCATTTTCTTCAACGATGGATTTGGATGCACCAAGATCCACATTTTCATTTAGAACTGCAACTACTAACTTCAAATGGTAAATTTACAACTAGTTAATTCGATTGATGCAACATAACTAAGATATTTGGAGAAGTAGCATGAAAAGTTCTCAAATGGCTCGCAACTCATGAATACCCAACAAGTCCTGCCAATTGATCTGCACTCTTTAGTTTTATCTGATTAATCTTCTAGCCATAGATTGATTAACTAGTAATTTACGGGAATGTATGGATAGTAAGAGTGATCATATCATAATCTATCCAATTGACTTAATATGCATTTGATTTCCATGAGGATTGGAACAACGTCTGCTCATTTAGCAAGAGCCAAAACAATATATTGCTAACTGCATCAAAGTTAACTGCAACAGAATTGACCTAAGGTTGCTTCAAAAATAAATTTTATATTCTTCCAGTGGTAAATGCTACAAGAGTGTGGTAAGTGTTTGTATTTTATTTAATTGATTTGGTTAGGCTTGTGGCGATTAGACATGATGGTGGTGATGCAACTTATAAGTGATCTGAATGAAATAGTTGTCAGTGTCAGTTTATAGGCTAAAACTTTCATTAAACCTTAGTCGGTTGTATAATCCTGCACATGATCATCTACTTAACTTGGGACAGAAGAGAGGTGTATCTGTATCTTATCATGACTATCAGTGTGAATATGTTTATTAGTCACTAATTCTTGACTTTGATAATAATATTACTCGCTCTCACTTACCAATTATAGTCTTGACTTTGCTATTTCATTATATGGTTGTATAATAATAATAATAATAATTTTGGGTGTGTGTGTGTGTGGGGGGGGGGGGGGGGGGGGGGGGGGGGGTTTAGGTTTTTGGGTGGTGGTGGGGTGGGTGTTTAGGTTTTTGGTGGTGATGTAGTGGGTTTAGTTTTAGTTTATTGGACACTTGTCTTCTTACAATTAGAAACCTTTGTAGAATAACTTGACCCATAGAAGGGATTAATCCATTTCATAATTGTGCTACTGCACTAGTAAGTGGGTTAAATATAAGCCCAAAATAGTTGAAGGGACAAATCCATTTCATAAATGGGCTTGTAGGGAGAGATTATTTCATGGTATTTATATGTTCAATACAACAGATGTGATTTACTTGTGCAGTTTTGCTGCAATTTCTATCACGTATATCTAATTTTATAGAAAAAACTGTGCATATTGGAGGGCCTGACATAGTTCACTAGATAGTAATTGAATTTTGTTATTTTTGACAGGTCAGGTATCCAGTGGTTCTTACTCCAACTTGTGCATGTTTTATTATACCTACCTTTACACTTGTCACATGATTTTTTTTCACTTATTTTGTCAAATATTATATATATTCTCAAACTCTGTTTCTTTGTGTTTGTATGTGTGATTCCTTTGTTACTTTCTAGTTCTTCCAACTTGTGACATTTATATTCTGTGCAGATCTATCCGTTTTTCAGTTTTCACCTTCTAAATTATTATCTCTTCCATTTGTTAGTTAAGAGATTAACATCACGAATTTGCCACCAAACCATACGTCCCTTTTTATGGAGAATTGATGTGACTATGAGGTGAGAGAATGTACATGTTATTTCTATGATAGATTTGGTGAGCGTGGTGGCAAGTTTCATGGGTTGTTCATTATCTTTACTAAATGACTACATGTGTTGTTTTAGTGCAACAAAATTTCATTTAGCAAAGCTTTAAAACATTTTAACTGTTTGACATGTTGAAAAGTAAAAAACAAGCATTCATGTACCAATCACCTATATGCTTAAATTCACATATACATAGCAAACAAAACTATGATAATGACCAAGGTCAGGATAAATAAATACGAGGGAGTCGTAATACATAACATAGTCAAATAATCAAAGTGGATAACCAAAGAAGTTTATGAGTTTTAAAATGATAAATGGTCCTGTTGATGCAACAAATACAAGACCAACGGTAGTAGCTGGGCTGGTTAGGCAAAAGGGTTGAAGGGTTCAACTTTGCCTAACGCAGGTCGTGGGGTCCCCCCACGTTTGCAAAACACGGAAGGAGGTTCACTAGCTAGTTTTTGTTATTTGCTGGAGATCCTTCTCTGAATTGTATCCAGATTAGGATATGGGAGCAAATAGAATGTGTGTGGTGTGTGTGAAAAGGAGTGACTCGCATGTAAGCAAGTACTCAATGTGAATGGCCAGAGATTAGAGAATCAGAGCTGGCCAGGAGATGTCTCTTGAAGTAAATGAAGTGTCAATTTATAGGAGAAGACATTTCCCGAAGTAGAATTCATTTGACTAGTGATCCTTCATGCAGTGAAGGGCTTACCCTTTCGGGGGTTGAAGCCTTTTGTCCCCCGGATAATAGCGTGCATTCCAGCAGACCTGCATTGCTTTTGCGGCTGTGGGTTGGTGAAGCAATCCCTGGATGTGACTGGCTACTGTTTCCGTGTTGCTTTTCCCTTCCTCACAGCTTTTTAAGCCTTGAACCCTTTAAGCATTTACGCAATTAGCCATTTTATTCAATCTTGGGCTACCCCCGTCATCAGCCCCCCAAGTCAGAGGTTTTTGGGGGATGAGCTCAAAGACGTCTGACTTTTACACGCGTGTTTTACTGCCTAAAAGTTTCAAGGGTTCGATGCTTGAAGGCTTGAAGGGTTGTGATCAGTTAATATTTGAATTTTAAATAACTGACAGTTGATGTGATTGATGTATGGCGGTTCGTAGGGTGGCAGTTACTATTTGCCATTATTACCCCTATTGTAGGTTATTTTATATTTTCATATCTCATTTATTTACACAATTTGCTTTGGATAAACATCACTTTCCTTCCTTTTTTTCTCTCAAGTTTCCCCCTTTTCATTCGAAAATCAGGTCAGTTCCATTTCTCTTATTCTCTCTTTAATTGTTCATAGTTATGGGTGCTCGGAAGGATATGGCAAAGTCCTTCTCTCGAATGACCCAAGAGGAAGTCGATTTATTTTGTGTGGAATGGGGAATAGGGACAAAGTATAGACCGGTTGCACCGGCTTGCGATAAATCTGTCAATGCTTGTCCTTCTGGTATGATTGCCTTGTATTGTCGTCATTTTGAGTTCTCAAATCTCCGTTATCCGTTTTCAAACTTTGTGTTGAATGTATTGGAATATTATCGAGTGTCTTTCGGTCAAGTTCATCCCCTAGGTATGGCTAGGGTTTTGCATTTTGAAATTCTCTGCCGGGCTTGTGGGTATGATCCCACTCTTTTAGCATTCCGTCGTTTTTTCCGACTTGCTAAAAATGGTGATTGGTTCACCTTCGAAACCAGTCAAGTTGATACTTGTTTGATTTCGTCCATGGTTTCTACACTTGGGGTTTGGAAAGATCGGTTTTTCTGGGTGTCGGAGGAAATTGTTCCTTTCAAACTTGTTTGGAGACACCCGGATGCTGTTCTGAACGAGCCGGAGCCCTCTGATTCCGAGATAAATACCCGTTTTTTAGAAATTCTTAGGGAGTGCCCTTCGAGGCTTCGTCCCTTCCCTGAGCATCTGTTGGTGTTATTGGGTATAAGTAAACTGTGGGAAAATACTAACCGAGACCCGGTGCTTATTAGAGATGGGAAGGGTATGCCTTTATTCCTTTCTTGCTTTTTATTGCTTATGGCCTTTTATATTTTGTATTGTAGTTATGTCTGCCTTGGATTTTATTAAGAGTGATGATACCTTTGACGTTGTTTTTGATGATGATGCTGCTACCCCTGGTGAGAATGCGGTTGTTAAAGGTGCTGACTATAGGTTTGAGGGTTCTGGTTATGTCAATGTTCCGAATGTCAAAGGGTTCACCAAGGTTACTGCGTCCAAAGGTTCTACTCGTCGTTCTCAACGTCATCTGAAGGGTGTTGATCAGCCCTCTGGCTCAGAACCTATTGACGTTAGTGATGATATCGAGGCATCAGAGGATCAAGCTGTGGATGTTGGTAAAGGCAAGGAAAAGGAGTTGATTGTTTCGAGCAAGAAGAAGAAATTGGTTAAGAGGGGTACTATTTCTGCTATTGAAGGTTCGTCGGCCAAAAGTGTTGAAAGCTTCGAGGGTTCAGAGTACATTTATGTGCCCAATTGGAAGGTTAAGGTTGGTGACAATTTTAAGGATCCTACTGTGTGTGCTGAAGCTTTGGCTAATTTTGCTCCTCCCGGTGTTCGAGATGCCATATCTGAGATGGAGGGTGATCATCTTATCTCTAGGATGATGCTTAGTTCCTGCAACCTTTCTGCCCTTTTGGCTGAAGGTGTCACCCGCTTTGCTAAAGGGATGCGAGAATATGAAGAGACTTCCAAGAAGAAGGAGAAAATGAAGGCTTCCATTGCTGCCATGAAGAAGGAAATTGAGAGCTTTTCTGAGAAGGAGTTGGCTTGGAACAAGAAGATTGAGGAGTTAACTAAGAGGCATGATATTGAGATGGGTGATCTTCGGAAAAGCTTTGAAGCTAACTTATTGAAACTGAAGGCTGACCGGGAGACCTTGGCTATGCAAAAGAAAGCCTTGATAAGGAGAAGGATGGTTTGAAAGCTTTGGTTGCCCAAACTACCGGGGATAACCAATGGCTCATTGAACATGGTTTTCATCAGGTGGTTACCTATCTCTTGCACTCTAAGGAATTTAACTCCGCTCTTGGTGATGTCTACACTAAGCTGCTCAATCTGGGAAAACACCAAGGCCTTATTGCGGGTTATAAGCTTCACGAGTCTGGCAACCCTTTGGAGAAATCTCCTCTATACCGTCCTGAAGCTTCTGACGTCTTTAAGAGTTCCGTGGAGCAAATGGAGAGGTTATCCTACCCGTATGTAAGTCAAGTTGCCTCTTGTTATGGTAAGCCTCTCTCTGCTTTACAGGAACTGAAGCCGGATGGTTTGAATGAAAAGTTATGTGCTGAACTGCTTGGCTCCCCTTCGAGGAAACGTTCCTTTTCGGGGGATAGTGAGGATAGTTTTCCTGGGGAGGCCGATGCTCCGAAGGATGCTAGTTTGGAAGTTTCAGCTGTTGATGATCAAGGTCCGAAGGCTAAGAAGGTTAAGAAGACTAAGAAGGCCAAGGGTAGCATTTCTGGGGCTACTAAGTCTTCTGTTGATGCCTAAAATTCGTAGCTTTCTTAGCACTTTGTTAAAACAATTCATGGTTTGTAACCCTTAAACAATATTAGGTTTTCAGGGACCCTTAAGGTTCCTTTGGGTTATGTTGAAGGCCTGTATGGCCGTTTGGACAATGATTAGACTTGCAAGTTACTAGGACTTGCCTTAACTTATGTTTGGAAGTCTTTTAGGACTTTCTTTGACATGGTACGATGTTTTAACTTTCTACTTTATGTTATGTTTTTAGACTTGTGCCTGCTTTTGTTAAGGTAGTCTGTTTGGCTTTAACCTTCCAAGCCTTTTGGCTGTTTGTTAATAGGTTGAAGCCTTTAGGGTTTCGAGTTGTTACTCGGGTGGCTTGAAGCCTTGAAGGCTTCTTGGTCTTGTGCCCTGACTTGGTTTGTGTCTTTGTGATTTTTGTCCAAGTGACTTTGTTCTTTTAGATTTGCTTTGTTCTTTTGTAACTTTGTCTTTGTCGGGTTTGTGCTGCCCTTATGTTTTTTATACCTAAAAGGGTTCAGTGCTGCAGACACTTAGCCTTGGCATTTTTAACAAGAAGAGATAGCACCTATCCTTTTTATTATTTCTTTGGTTTTCACTTGACTTTTTCAAGCCTGTTTGCGGATTATATTTTTAAGGCTTAGGGAACATTTGGTGTGGGCTGTTCACACCCGTCTATGAGACAATTTTATGTTTTCTTAACAAGTCTCATGGAGTTGTATTGATTTAGGAACTCACCCCTTATATAGGTTCTTTTTAACCCTTGAACCTATTGAGCGATGTGGCCTGGGAGCTCATCCCCTTATATGGCCCTTGCCATGGAGTTTTTTGCTAGGTTCTCAACCTGGTCTTAGGATAGAAAGATAAGTTTGATAAAACAACTTCATTCATTCAAGCAATACTTGCTTTTTACAAAAGGTATTCATAGTGTTGTTCAAAATACATTTTGCTACAAACCAAACTTTTTTTTAAACATGGAACCTTTTTAGGGTTTTGCCGTTCCAATGCCTTGGAAGCCTTTTGCCTTCTGAATTTGCCAACTTGTAGGATCCACCCTTGTGTGCTTCAAGGATGGTGTATGGACCCTCCCATTTTGGGCCAAGCTTTCCTTGATTTTCTTTCTTGCTGGCTTCGTTGTTTCTGAGGACCAGGTCCCCTGGCTTGAAACGTTCGTTCTTGACTTTTTTGTTGTAGTAAGCCTCCATTTGTTGCTTGTATTTTGCCTCTTGAATTGCGGCTTGATCTCTTGCTTCCTCTAGGAGTTGTAAATTCAACATGGTCTCTTTTTGGTTTGTTTCGGGATCCATGTTGACAATTCTTTGGGTTACAACTCCTATCTCAGCGGGGATCACAGCTTCGGATGAGAATACCAGGCTATAAGGTGTTTTCTTATGGCTTGTTTTTTCGGTTGTTCTAATTGCCCATAGGACACTAGGCAATTCTTCAAGCCAGTTGCTTTCGTATCTTCCCAATCTTGTCTTGATGCCTTCTACTGTGCTTCTATTTGTTCTTTCAACCTGATCGTTTGATTGCGGGTAAGCCACTGAGCTAAAAACCTGATCGATTTTGTATTCTTTGCACCAAACGCTGAAAGGCTTCTCAGCAAATTGCCTTCTGTTGTCGGTGACAAGTACTCCCGGCAATCCATAACGGCAAATGATGTTCTCCCAGACAATGTCAATGACTTGCTTTCCTGTGATCTTAGCAAGTGGTTTGACCTCAGGCCACTTGGTGAAATAATCTACTGCCACCAACAAGAATTTTACCCCTCATTTGCTTGGGGAAAATGGACCAACAATGTCCATTCCCCATTTATGGAATGGCCATGTCGAGGTTATCGGGACTAAATCATGCTTGGGACTTTTTGGGATCGGTGCATGGATCTGGCAAGCATCACATTTCTTCAATTCTTCGGCTGTATTGCGATGCATTGAAGGCCAGAAGTATCCAAGGTTCATGAGCTTTGCAACTACCGACCTAGCTCCAAAGTGAGCTCCGAATTTCCTTGATCAAATACTTACTTTGCTCGGGACCGACACATCTTAGCAAGGGAGCAAGGTAACCCTTTTTGTAAAGGGTTTCTCATTGTAGTATGTATTGCCTTGCCTTGATTTCAACCCTTTTAGCTTCCACTTGATCATTGGGTAATTCACCATTTTTGAGGAACTTTTTTATGGGAGTCATCCAGTTTGGATCTTCTTCGGTAACCACGTCTTGAACCTCCAATTCATTAATGGATGGGGCCTTCAACACTTCTACCAGTACCTTCTTGGTGAGGTGGGCAATAGTGAGAGATGCAAGCTTACTTAGGGCATCGGCCTTTTTGTTTTGGGATCTGGGGATTTGTATGATGTTACACGCTTGGAAGGTACTCATCAGTTCCTTGGATTTTTCTCTGTATTTTTTCAAGTTGGGCTCTTTAGCTATGTAGATGTCATTCACTTGGCTTGAGACCAGCAACGAATCCATGAACACTTCAAGCTTTTCAACCTTCATTTCTTTGGCCAGCCTTAGGCCGGCTATTAGTGCTTCGTATTCAGCCTCGTTATTGGTGGTCTGAAAATCAAAACGGAGAGCATATGTGAATTCCAAACCTTTTGGGTTGATCAAAATTAACCCAGCCCCTGACCCTTCAACGCTTGAAGCCCCGTCGGTAAAAAGCTTCCAGGCTTCAGGGTTGGAAGGTTCAGTGGTGGTAGTGTTTATTTTAGTGGCTGTTTGGTTTGGGACTTCCACAATGAAATCAGCCAAGACTTGGGCCTTGATAGCTTTTCTTGGGACATAGGTGATGTTATGTTCACCCAGTTCTATGGCCCATTTGGCTAATCGCCCCGAGTTTTCAGGTTTTTCAAGCACACTCTTAATAGGTTGGTCAGTGACCACTTATATGGGGTGTGCTTGGAAGTACCTTCGAAGCCTCCTAGCTGTTTGAACTAGGGCTAGGGCCAGTTTTTCAAGGGGAGGATATTTCGTTTCAGCTAATTTTAAAGTTTTGCTGAAAAAATAAACGGGTACCTGGGCCTTGTCTCGCTCAATGGTGAGGACTGCACTGATGGCCTCATCCGTGATTGAGAGGTACACCGATATTAACTCCCCGGTTTTTGGTGCCGCAATGTCTGGTAGGGAAGCTAGTTGTTGCTTCATCTGGTTGAAAGCTTCTTCAGCTTCTTTAGTCCATTTGAAATCCTTCTTATCTGAGCAGTTCTTGAGCGTTTTGTAGAAGGGCAGGGATCTTTCGACCAACTTTGAGGTAAAACGCTTCAAGGCTGCAAGCTTCCCGTTCAAGCTTTCAACCTCCTTCTTGGTCTTCGGTGGCTTGGTTTCAAGGACGGCTTTCACTTTGTTAGGGTTGGCTTTGATGCTTTGTTTTCTGACAATGTGACCCAAGAATTTTCCCTCCTCGAATCCAAATGAACACTTCTCCGGATTAAGCTTCATGTTAACCTTTCTGAGGTTCTTGAAAGTTTCTTGAATATCATCGAGCATTTTATATTCCGTCTTGCTTTTAATAACCAAGTCATCGACATATGCCTCCATGTTTTTGCCAATTTGGCTTTCGAAGGCTTTGTCAAAGAGCCGTTGATAGGTTGCTCCGGCATTTTTGAGGCCGAAAGGCATCTTTTGATAACAAAAGATCCCTTTGTCTGTGTGAAAGGCTGTCTTTTCCTCATCCTCTTTCTTCATGAGGATTTGGTGATAACCTTTGTATGCATCAAGAAAGCATTTGAACAAGTAACCTGTGAGGGAGTCAACCTTGAGATCAATTTCCGGTAGTGGATAGCAATCCTTAGGACAAGCTTTGTTAAGATCCTTAAAGTCTATGCACATCCTCCAAGAGTTGTCTGGCTTCTTGACCATAACCGGTTTTGCAACCCATGATTGGTACTTGACTTCTCAGAGAATACCGGCCGACACAAGCTTTTCAACCTCTTGGCAGGCTGCCAAACTTCTCTCGGGTGCCAAGCTTCTTTTCTTTTGGACCACAGGCTTGACATCCGGTGGTATTCTCAACTCATGCTCGGCAATGTCCCGAGGGATCCCGGTCATATCTTCTGGACACCAAGCGAATACATCGCTGTAGTGTGTTAGCAATTTTTCAAGGTATGAAAGGGTCTCTTGAGAAAGGTTTGGATTGACCCTTATTCTTTGTTCAGGGTACTTAGGGTTTATTACCAACCTTTGCCTGTCTTCTTCACTGTTTGAGCTTTCACCTTCAACCATGTAGGCTTCCTGAGAGGGTTGAAGGGTTGCTATGCCCCTCTCGGTAGGAAATTTGACTGTGCCATGGCCAACAGACACGACCATGTAAAATGCACACTGTCCTGGTCTTCCAATGATCACGTCATAGCTTGAGGGGATGTTGATAACCACAAAGGTCAGTGGTTGGGTTCTTTCTTTTAATCCTTCACTGAAACGAACATTAAGTGTCAATTCCCCTAAAGGCTTGAGGGGTATGTCGGCGATACCTTTTATAGAGGTTCCAGAGGGTTGAAGCCTTGAACGTTCTTCGTTGCTCAAGCAGTTGAAGAATTTTTCGAACATGATTTCAGTGGCTGCCCCCATGTCTATGTATGCCCTATATGTTTGCAATGTTCCCACGGTAGCTTCTACCACAAGAGGGCTAGAGAGAGGGTCTTTCTCCGTTGGGGGGAAGCAAACACACTGAAGCTCCCAAACTTCCAACCGCTGTCTTTTATGAGGAACCCTTCCATCGAAATCCACCATATTGACTTCCTTACCCTTTCCTTCAGCCATTTTGTCCCGGACTCCCTTTACCAAATGAGCGAGTTCCCCGGACTTAACAGCCTCTTCTATTCTTTTCTTGAGTTGGAAGCAATCATTGGTGTGGTGACCTTTTTCTTCGTGAAACTCGCAGTATTGGGTGGAGTTCTCGTTCTTCCTGCTCTTGGGGAGAGGCCTAGGAGGCCGAAAGTTTTGTTTAACTTCTTCTGTTGCAAGGATTTCTTGAGGGGTCTTTGTGAGGGGTGTGAAACTTATGCCTTTTTCCCTGCTTGAAGGGTTCCGACCTTCAGACCTTCGAGGGTCTGAACCCTTTGACCGCCTATCATAGGAGTTGAAGTTCCCCCTTTTTCTAGCTGGGTTATTGCTTCGCCAGCCGGATCCTCTTTTTCTTTGTTCTTTAATGTCTACTGCCTCCTCTCCCCGGATGTGAGCTTCAGCCCTTTCGAGAGCCTCTTCCAGGGTCTTGGGCAGGGATTTGTTGAAATCTCTTGTGAGATATTTAGAGGTGATGGCGTTCATGAAACCGGCCACTCTCATTTTCTCGTCTGCCCCTACATACGTTAGACCTTCCTTCTTGTATCTTTCAATGAACGCACGAAGACTTTCATCATCATGTTGTTTTATTTGGAAAATTACCGTTGCGTCCTTGACATATCGCCTTTGTTGGGAGAAATTGGCCAGAAAACCCTTGCTAAGGTCGTCAAAGCTTCGAACGCTTTGAGCAGGTAAGTCGTTGAACCAGATCCTGGCGGATCCAACAAGAGTTTGCATGAACATTAGACAACATTCAGTGTTTGACCATTTCTCTATCCGGGCTGCACCGGTGAAGATCTGAAGATGGTCCTCAGGATCTTCGGTCCCATCATACGTCCTGATGTGGGACGGCATCTTAATCTTTGATTGGAAATCATAATCGGCTATCTGCCTTGAAAAGCATGAAAGGTTACTGGGCTTGTATGGTTTAGCCATGTCTTCTTCAGCCCCTGTATCCATATTGTTGCCATTGCCGTCATTTCCCTGGGTGGCTAGCACTTGATTAATGAAGTGTTGCCACGGGAAGTTGGCCATCATTTGGGTCATCATATTGGGCATGAGGTTGAAGCCTTGAAGGCTTCCTGGGCCAACTGAGCAGTTTATTCCGAGGGGAGCGCTCATAACAGCACTTCGTGCTAAAGGGAGTACGGACAGAGCTTGCTCCCATGTGGTTGTTATAGATGCTGGATAGCTTGTTACTGGGGACTGTAGGAGCTGGTCAAGGGTTAGCTCATGTCCCAAAGGAGCACCACTTGTAATTGGTTGGGAAGAGAAGATAGGATGCACCGTAGGATTTGTCATAGTGGACAGATAAGGGTGAGGGTTTGAAGGATTACTGGGACCAGCCTCACTTCTAGTCGTAAAAGGAGGGGGAGGTGGTCCGGGAGACAACGTTGGTTCAGGTTCATCATAGTCTAAATGAATCCTCACTCCTTTTTCTCTTTCTCTACTCACGTGTTGGTTGAGAAGGGACCTCAACTCAAGGAAGTTGTTAGCAACCCCTTCAGGGGTGAGTTCAACACGTGCTGGGGCGTCAGAGACACCGACATTGGGAGATGGAACCCCGGATCTGGACGGGGCTGGTGTGTTGAAGGTGAGGAAATCGGGTGTGCTCCCCGGAGTTGAGAAAGAAGTTGGTATAGCCACGTGAGCTTGGCTACCACCCGGAGTAGAAGTGTTTGGAATCTGATTTACTTCTTCCGGGGATCCACTTTCAGACACGGTGATTTTAAGTGAAGAGAGCTACACTACTAGGTCTTTTGAGAAGAAATAGCGGCGTAGCCCCACGGTGGGCGCCAACTTGTTGATGCAACAAATACAAGACCAACGGTAGTAGCTGGGCTGGTTAGGCAAAAGGGTTGAAGGGTTCAACTTTGCCTAACGCAGGTCATGGGGTCCCCCCACGTTTGCATAACGCGGAAGGAGGTTCACTAGCTAGTTTTTGTTATTTGCTGGAGATCCTTCTCTGAATTGTATCCAGATTAGGATGTGGGAGCAAATAGAATGTGTGTGGTGTGTGTGAAAAGGAGTGACTCGCATGTAAGCAAGTACTCAATGTGAATGGCCAGAGATTAGAGAATCAGAGCTGGCCAGGAGATGTCTCTTGAAGTAAATGAAGTGTCAATTTATAGGAGAAGACATTTCCCGAAGTAGAATTCATTTGACTAGTGATCCTTCTTGCAGTGAGGGGCTTACCCTTTCGGGGGTTGAAGCCTTTTGTCCCCCGGATAATAGCGTGCATTCCTGCAGACCTGCATTGCTTTTGCGGCTGTGGGTTGGTGAAGCAATCCCTGGATGTGACTGGCTGTCACACCCCGATTTCCACGTGTCACCGGTGGGCCCGGTGGGGAGTATCGTGACGTCATGGTTGGCAACATAATAGTCAAACAACACAATATTATTAAGCACAGCGGAAGCAATTGAAAATATAATACAACCGAATTTATTATTGTAATATCAACTGTCACAATATCCGGAAGTTTATCCACAGAAGGATCGAACATAAAATGGAAACAATAGTTCAACAGACTTTTAGGCATCTTAAGCTTGCGAGACTTCTATTGATGCTAAGGAGAATTATCCAGCCAAGTTCGTATAGTACCTGCATTTAGCCTTTTTGGAAAATACGTCAGTTTACACTGGTAAATACATTCAACTGACTCATTTTGGAAAAAGAGTTTGTAAATTGTTTTGAATGCACGTGGCACAAAATATCTTGACACATTGATTAAAATGCAAAGAGGCAAAATTAATCTTTTTAACTTGGGAGAATTATTTAATATTATAATCTTGTGAACGATTTACATGTTACTTATGCGTTCAGTAGCCCGGAACGTATCCGGGTTAAAGATTAATAGACACACCACAATAATGAGTTATACACCGACAGGTGTATGCCTACACCCCGTGCTCAGGTCGTGGCCATCTCGTAAGATAATGCCGAGGATATCCGGGACATGGTCATTAACCCCCCAAAGGCTGTAAAGTAAACAAATCTGTTTAAAACGAGCCGATCAAATTATTCAACTACCCACTAAGCGTGGAGATTTGATGCCCGATCAAGCGGTACGCTATGTACCGTAACCCAAGCCCGTATAGGGAAAATAAGTTAAAAGTATTTACCTGAGCTAAATATAAATTCAATCCCAGCCGTATATCAAATCAGCAAGTACAGATAGCTTTTACTGGGCTCCTAATCTGGAACGAAGGTTTTTAATAACCTATTAGAATCCTAACGGGTCTTTAATTAAGCTTAAGCTTAGACCGGCTAGTTTCAAAGATACGGTTCGTACGCACGATTAAGCGAAGACCGGATAGAATGTGATTTAGACCCGACAAGTTTGAAGACTTGTTTAATATGGGTTTATTATTCACATTCTGGATTTTGAGATAAAACCGATAAGGTTTGACCCGTTTCGACTAATTTATGTAAACTTGTTACATAAACCGAACCGAACGCGAAATAAGCGTAACGGGTATCCGTAAGAGCCATATACAGGTTTCCTAAGTTAATATGCTTCAAATATGTTGTGACATCAGTAGGATGTCTTTCGTTATGCCCCGAACTAGTTTAAACACAAACTATGCCCCGTAGGGGTAGTTTGGTCATTTTAAAGTTTGTAAAAGCGCTTAGATGTTTAACTGAGTTACAGGTCTGATGTAAACATCAAACATACTCAATTTTATGAGTTATAACAGTAGACTAAAGCATATATGTGAAATTTATCATCTTTAACCAAACTATGCCACGTAGGGGTATTTTGGTAATTTCACATAAGCCGAAAAGCTCAAAACTGAGGTCTGAGTTCATCAACCTTTGCTTACTATTAATACATCATAATTTGCCTCATATATCATTAGGTATCAACCCGGGTATGTTCAATATGCTTTTAAAACATACTATGCGTTAAAAACGCTCAATAAGGCGATTAAAGGCCATTTCCGGGTTTGATACCTAAATCTGATATTTTTATATTTCCAGAAGGCTTAAAATAATTTATTTATCATATGTGATCAGTAGCAAAAGGTTTGGAGTCGTTTAGATAATTAAAACTCATTTTATGGCCCGTAAGGGCAAAACCGACAATTACCGGATTAAGCCTACGACTACTAGTTATGCTCAGCCTAAAATTAATTAAAAATCTTTAAAAATCCCAAAATAATATATTAAATCAGTGGGTATTAAGTTTGATACCAAAAAGTAGGCTTAACTAGGCTATACGCTAATTACACCATTTTATTAACATAAAGCTTTAATTTTGCGATATTGAGCATAACTCTTAATCTACAAGTCAAACTGATGTCAAACTTTGCATTCAAGTTTATATATCAGTATTTAAGGTTTCTACACTTTTACATTTTCATAAATCACTTTTTAAGGTAATAAGGGCATAACGGTCAACATATGAGCAATTAACGGAAATATGCATATTAATTGGATAACTAGTGAACCAAGGTGTATAATCACCGAGGGTTGTTCTAACATGTGACCTAATCCAATTTAAGCTCTGAGGCATTTCAAAAACATACCTAAACGGGTCAGAACTGAAAGTCAAAGTGAAAGTCAAACTATGTGACTTTCGGTTCCGAACCGGGTCTAAACAGGAAATAGTCGGGTTGAACATGTTTGGACATGTTCTTACACTTATTACAAAGTTATAACAATGATCAAACATGTTATATATGTTCTAGATAGCTAATTATGCACAAACGACATTTTAAGCATTATGTTGACTTTTTAATTAAAAGTTTGACCCGACATTTGACCTGGTTAGAATGGGAATCAGGGGGAACCTTTTTCGGGGTTTATTACCCACATAATTACCAACTTATAACTACTTTTAGTTTGACTAATCGCTGGACCATTAGCGATTAATCGTTAAGTCAACCGTTAATTACGACGGTTGACTTTTAAGCTAATAACTAAGCAAAAACTAAACCGAGGAAGGTCTAGCATACTTACCCAAGTCCTAAGCTCGAGTAGGAAGGTATTGGGTCTGCTCCTAAGCTCCAGAAGTGCTCAAGAAATGCAGATGAAGGTGTGAGTGAATGTTTGCAACTCATGGCCCTTATATAGTGTTTTAAACACCACAAAAGATTGACACACAAGTCTACAACCCACCACAATTCACTTACAAGTGTCCTAGATGTTCTAGGGGTTGTTTAGGGGCCAAGGGTGATGAGGAAAATCGATTAAAAGTCAGTTGCAACGCTTAAAACAGCCAACAGCCAAGTTTCTGTTACTGGGCATCCCTAGCGCACCGCTACGCTTCTGACGTAGCGCACCGCTAGCCCTCCTCAGGGGCAATTCTTCCATTTTTCAGTTTGCATCCCTGGCTCTTGGTGCTCCGAAAGGTCAACCAAGCTTAATTCTTGCATTTTGACCCCTTATTATTTATATACAAGGGCTTTATGACTTATACTCACTTTGCCAAGTCCCTGGACACTTCCGGTTAACCCGAAAAGTCATAACTTTCACCGTTGACGCTTTAACCCCTCGTACACGAATTTGATCATAACTTTCTCATACGATAACGAAACTTTATGAAATTTTAATCGTGCATTATAGTGAGCATAATTTATATTTACAAAGCTTCGGGTTTGTCAAAAGATCACTCAGAGGTATATCTTTAACATGTTGACACATTTGACCCCTGTAGTTTGTAATCTCTCACTTTTAGCTTCGTATGATCCATGATTTATTCGTTTGATGTTATAAACATCATGTAGGGTTATTATGAAGTATATTCATTCACTGTTGACACTTAGAATCCGTATAATTACATACTTTCCATGTTTGTCAACTTTAGTCCTTTTATAATATTCTTTCACACGTTCAAACTTTATGACACGTGTCAACACATTATAGGACGTGAATTTTCGAGGTGTTACATCCTCACCCCCTTAAAATAAATCTCGACCCGAGATTTACTGAAATAAGTAAGGGTACTTTTCTTTCACCGTGGATTCAACCTCCCACGTGAATTCGGGACCTCTTCGGGCATCCCATTTGATCTTTACAATAGGTACATGCTTTCTTCGAAGCTTCTTTACCTGACGATCCTCAATCGACAAAGGTTTTTCAACAAATCTTAAGCTCTCATCTATATGCACATCTGTATGTGGTATTACCAGTGATTCGTCAGCGAAGCACTTCTTCAGATTGCAGATGTGGAACACATTGTGAATTCCACTGAGCCCTTCCGATAAGTTTAACTTATAGGCAACTGACCCGACACGTTCTGTAACAACTCTCATCAAAAGTCATAATTATTATTTTAATTTGGTCAATAGGAAACCTTAATTGAGAAACCCAAGTGATTCTGAACAAACTCTAAAATTTTCATAATTTTCAGAATCAGGATTAGGGCCCCTAAAACTCAGGGGGGTAAACCCTAATTGATAATTATCCTCAAATTCTCGTTGTAAAATTCAGAAATTACGAAACTACTGACTCAGCATAGCTAGTCCCAAACGTGGCTACCCTATAGCCTATTATTTAACCTTACGGACCGCAACACTACCAAGCTTACGGTCCGTATGATGCCTTACGGACCGTAACGTTGGGAAGCTTACGGTCCGTAAGCTAGTCCAATTTTTACTATAAATAGCAGACATTGGGACTTGAAATCTGGCATATGTTCGACGAAGGAATTCGTTCCAGAAATCGAATTACTTTCTGTTTACCACAAATTAACACACACTGATCACGAAGTGCTGCCGCAATCAGGGTAATAACTCGATCGCTATTACGATTCAACGTCCGATCGATTCTAACTATCCAACGATTGTTTAAGTGCCGCTCAAATTGAGTTTATACTTTATTAATTCATCGTGATTTCAACTTGAATGTTTGAGTACTGCTCAAATTCGGACTATACTCTGTCATTCGTTGTAAATCCGCTGAATTGTTAAGTATTGCACTAATAACTCGTTGTGAGGGTTTAATCTCGTGAATTGACGTAACTGCTGTATTAGTTACTAACCGGTTTGTGTGTACATTGTTAATTAAATTAGGTTAATCAAGGCTAATCAGTAGGCTTATATTCTGCTCGTTAAATCTACAATGTGAGTCATTCTCTTTTTATCAAAATACTTTTCGAAAGCATGTTTTTATCAAAGTTATAGTTACAGGGATTAAGTCATTGTTATCTGAAATTACTGCCAGTATGTGGGGGGATGTGCACATAGCTACTAATTATTTATCACTTGGGGTGAAAGGACCCTACAAGTGATATGTCCACAGTCACAGTCCGGTAAAGTGACAACTGGATCAGTTAATTTAAAAGATGAAGCAATTGTAATCGCTCTTAATACTGTACATTATAACAAACATGATGTTTTAATAAATAGAATGATTCACTCAGTATTTCCCTGCTGACAAAATGTAACACCCCGAAAATTTTAAAACTTTATAATAGAATTATAAAGTTTAAATAAACGAGAATTTATTTAATTGGGACTTTAACCTAGTTAGTTAATTTCTAGGAATAACTCAAACTAGGGTTAAAAGCAGCTAGATGGAAAGATAATTAAACTGGAGGGGCTTAACTTGTAAAAATTGAAACTTGAGTTGTAACTAAATAAATAAAACAAACCAAACACCCCCATTAGGAGGTGTTGGTCGTACAGAACAAGAGCAGGGGCGACACCCCATAGCTCCAAACCTCAAAATCATTAAAACTCTCAAATTGGATGTGCAAATCTGGTCCAAAACGAAATCGGAGCCTAGAATCGTGATCCTCATCACAAGAGGATCATAAGGTATGTAAAATCTGGTGAAATCTCTAAACTTGAAATTCTCATGATTTAGGAAATCTGGAAATTTAATGTTGCATGTGTGTTATATGGTTAGATTAGAGTTGATATGGTGTTTAGAAGTAAAACCAAATCAACTACATGTAAAATCATGACCAAATTCAGGAAATTTCCATGAACACCTTGAAGGTGGGTTGTGGGTTTTACATGATGATGATGAACACTAGGGTTTAGATGATTATCCTAGTGTAAATTGATTATAGAATAGTGATTCCAGAAAGATATGATGCTTAAACACTATAGGAGGACTTTATGTTGTCAAGTTAGCTAATTAGCAAGCTATGAAGTTGATTACTAAAGATATACAAATTCTGCATATGAAGTGTTTGTTGAAATGCCTCAAAGAAGGCTTGAAAACTAGAATTTTGTAGTTAAAAACACCTAATCGTGATGTTTTGACTATTATGTGAAATGTGGTTACAAAGAGTTCTAAACATGATAACATTGAACTCTATAGGACAAGATACCGGAACGTCAAGTGCATAAGCCGGTGGTGACTCACGATTGAAGGGCGTGCGCTAAGGTATGTAACTTGACCCGTTACATTTATTAGGCTTGATGATTTTATTGTGTAAATGAATCCTTGAATAAGAGTTGTTGAAGTAAGCGATGAAATCGTCAAATTGATTGATTGATTAAACTTGTTAGTACTCGTTGGTAGTCGTCATGGAGGTGGACTTCGTAGACGAGCCAAACGGGTCAATTAATCAAGTAAAGTTTGATTAAAGTTCGGAATATGATGGATTGATCTTTGATATAGCTCACTATATAACATGTTAGAACTTCTAGAAATTGATGTGGTATATGTTAGAAAACTAAATTCTAAGAGTTGGAATTGAGTGAAATGATCAAAACAAGCAAAACTCGAAATATCCAGGTACCACCGTAAATTACGGTAATACCGTAATTTACGGTGAAGAAGATATCAGTTTACGGTGCAGACTTCCTGATTTACGGTGACCAGGAACTATCAGGGATCACCGTAAATTACGGTGATACCGTAATTTACGGTGGATCCAGGAAGGTTATGTTTGCTTTTGTTATTTCAAATGTCACGTTAAATCTTGTGTTTATATTATACGATAACATCAAAACTAATGTTTTAATTGGTTTTGATCATAGGTAAATCGACGAGTCTTACGGATGACGATCAAGTGATATGACGAAGAACCGAACACTACGTTTTTGAAGCTTCCGCAACGATTTAGATCTTTTGTAGCCCTTATGTATGGGTTGTAAACACATCTTTAAACAACTTTTGAATTTTCTAACTTGGTCATGTGTTGACTATGATTTATGATACTTCTAAAACTCACCAAAATATATTATCTTTTGGTATAATCATGTTTAAAGCTAGTGGTTAATTCTAGTTAAAATTAAGGGTGTTACACAAAACCTTTTTCAAACATGTTTCAGGTGATCTGTTGTGAGCACAGGAAAAGTGCCCTGAAGCACTACAAGCTTAGAAAGTGGCTCAATGTAAATAAATAAAGAAACATGTTTTAAGAAATAAAAGATTTCCCAGTGAAATCAAGTATTTGTAAATTATGGGATTTATCCCTATAATATATAAATGAGCAGTTTTATTTTTAATCGATCATGTTTAAAAAGACTTCCGTTGTCACTAAATTAGATACCACGGGATTTCCTGCCTCGCGGCTCTGGACCGGGTCAAACCGGGGCTGAGGGTCGTGACAGGAAAAGGTGGTATCAGAGCCACTGATTTAAGCTTACTATTGATTTTAGCCTATAAGAAAATACTTAGGAAATTTAACTGCTATTCTGTGAAAATATGTGTTATTAACTGATTAATTGTTGAGTTACAGTATGGGTAAACAAAAGATTTCTGCTATCTACCACAAATTAGATACAGAAAAAGGAACCTCTTCCTCCAAACACCCAGCATATCTGGAAGAAGGGATTTTTGTCCGTAAAGCCAATTATGAAAATCCTCTTACCCAAGATAAAAGAAATCTGATTCTTAGAAAGGGACAGGAGAAAATAAAGAAACCCCAAGTCAAGAAAGTGAGGTTTAATTCAGAAATCCAGGAATTAAGCAATAGGCCACCTTGGGAAGACACATTAGATAAAAAATGGGCAAACCTTTATATGCTAGCTACCGTAGCAGAAAATGCAAACCTCTAAACTATTAATAAGCCTGGTCTAGTAGAAAATTAATACCCAGTAAATAAATAAATCATAGTGTGTTTCCTTTTCTGTAGTTTTGTACAAATCCGTATGCAATAAACTTTAATGTTTATTTGTTAAAATTTTGTTCCAAAGTTTTAACATTTACATTTTGTGCATTTTGCATATATGCCATTCAGCATGACTGAGATATCGGAAGCATTTCAGAATCTCAACCTCTACCCAGTACCAATTGAAGTCTCCCACGACTTTACTGGTTATATTGCTGACATAGAGGAACCCCTGGAATTCCAAGCTCCACCGCTGGAAAAAGCAAAACTTAAAAAGAAAAGAAGATATGTAGGATGGAGGAAAGTGCGCAGGAGAAAGCAAGCCACTAGGAAACTCCCTAAAATAGAAAACCCTATAAACAAAGGAAAAGGAATAGAAATCGGAGAGAGTTCTAATCCAACAGAAATAGAAATCCAGAAAGATTTTAAACAAAAAGGAATAGAAATTGGAGAGAGCTCCAGACAAACTGAAGAAATCACATTCCAAGAAGAAATAGACCGCCTACTGGCAAATTGTGATGTCATTAGCCCTATCCATAATAATCTATATCCTTGCCTAGAAACCCAACTTCCTGTCAATCTGGAACCAGCTATTCCAGACCCACTAATCCACACTCAACCTTTAGGCCAAATGGAAGAATGGTGGACAAATGACTGGCCATTCGAAAATATCGTCAACAGTCCTTATTCATTTCTTCCACAGTTTGATCCAGAACCTATCCCCAATCCTCCAATTAGCAATGAAAACTTAGCCGAACTTCGTCTTTGGGGTGAGGAGTTAATTGATACAGGAAATAGGATTAGGGATATTGGAGAAAGGATTACCTGGAAGTACGACGAAAGGGAACGTCGCTACTAAACTATCAGTTGACCAAAGAATAGAGGGGTTGGGAAATATGTATGTATATTAATAATAATAATTAAATATAACTCTGTAAAATGGGAAATAAAACATTGTAAGATAAACGGTGTGTACGAATGCCTATATAATATATAAAGCAAAATAGAAGTCGAAACATCGACAATTTTGGATATATATCTGTGTTGTAAGATTTTATGTGCTTCTGTGTAATTGTTTTATTAACAATTATTTGATACTAATAGTTATATTTATAATAATTATCAGATGGAAAACGCTAATAACGAACCAATAAACGAGGTTAATCAGTCAGAGCAACATCCAGGAGATCAATATATGACTAGACAAGATATTGAAAATATTGTTGCTCAAGGGATAGCTAATGCTATTCCAGCATTCGTGGCTGCTATAAAGAATCCAATTGAACCACAACAAATCATTCCTAGTAAACGTACTCAGGAAGATAATTTTAGTCATAGTGTAAATGGAGGCGGAAATCATGAAGATAATAATCCACGACAGGCTCCACCTCCTAAGAAAATGAAAGCCGCAACATCTGGTTGCACTTTCAAAGAATTTCTTGCTTGCAAGCCTGCTGAATTTGCAGGTAACGAAGGAGCAACTGCAGTACTGCGTTGGTTAGAGAAAACCGAAGCAGTAATTGCAATAAGTAAATGTTCTGAAGAAGATCAGGTGATGTATGCGTCAAATTTGTTCAAAGAAGGGGCGCTAGAATGGTGGAACACAGTGCTACAAGCAAAAGGAAGAAGGATGGCATATGCTATGAATTGGGAAGAATTTAAAATTCTTGTAGAAAGAAAATACTGTCCTGAATATGAAAAGGAACAGATGGCAAATAAGTTCCTAAACCATCGTATGGTAGGCGTAGAATGTCGCGGTTATACTTCGACATTCTTTGAATATGCTAGAGTGGTACCAACACTGGCTTCGCCAGAACCGGTACTCATTTCTCGCTATATTTGGGGACTAATTAGCGAAATCCGTAACATTGTTAAAGCTGCGAGACCTCGCACTATTGACGATGTTGTGGAATTAGCTAATACCCTAACCGACGAACTGGTACGCACGCAAGATGAAAACAGGAAGAAGGAACTGGCTCAGAAAATTACCCAAGGATTTCGTACGGGTAATAATAGCAACTTCAAGAGAAGAGGAACAGGACAACCCTCAAATCCGCCATTATGCAGAAACTGCAAAAAGAAGCATTTTGGAAGATGCAAGGGATATTGCAATTTTTGCAAAATTCCGGGGCATCAAGAGGAGAACTGTAGGAAGAAATCCACAATTTGTTATAATTGTGGAGAAACTGGACATTTCAAGCCAGATTGCCCGAAATTGGTCAAACTAGCAGATAACAAAACTAAACCAGCAGATGGAGGTACAAAGAAGAATGTCCGAGCCTTTCAGCTAACTACTCAGGAGGCAGAACTCATCCCAGATGTGATAGCGGGTACGTTCTTAGTTCACAACGTATACGCAAAAGTATTATTTGACTCTGGTGCAAACCAAAGTTTTATAAATACTTCATTTTGTCAAGCTCTTAAGTTACCTTTAACCAATATTAGGCAGATTCTTACAGTCGAAACGGCAGAAGGAAATTCAGTTAAAATAGAAAAAGTTTTGCAAGAAGAAAACATAGAACTTTTAGGATATAGATTTTCTGCAAAACTATTGCCAATGAATTTAGCTGAATTTGATGTTGTATTAGGAATGGATTGGTTGATAGCCAACCATGCTAGAATCCTTTGTGATCAAAATTCCATAGAAATTAAATCACCCACTGGAGAAGTGATTAGGATTACAGGAGATAAACCACGAAAACCCATGAAGTTCATATCAGTAATGAAAGTTGCTAATTATGAACGAAAACAAGGAATAATGTATATGATTTCGGTAATTATTAGTACTAAGGGTAAAGAACTTAAGGAAATTCCTGTAGTATCAGAATATCCGGATGTATTCCCAGAAGATTTACCAGGATTACCTCCAGATAGGGAAGTAGAATTTAGGATTCATCTAATTCCAGGAACTACACCGATAGCCAAGGCACCTTATCGGTTAGCACCCACAGAAATGTTAGAATTAAAAATGCAATTAGATGAATTATTAAGTAAAGGATTCATACAACCTAGCTCATCCCCTTGGGGAGCGCCAGTATTGTTTGTAAAGAAAAATGATGGTTCGATGAGAATGTGTATCGATTATAGGGAATTGAATAAGGTTACAATTAAGAATTGATACCCATTACCTAGGATTGATGATCTATTTGATCAACTTCAGGGGGCTAGATATTTTTCTAAGATAGATTTACGCTCCGGATATCATCAATTGAAGGTACAGGAAGAAGACATACCTAAAACTGCTTTCAGAACTAGGTATGGTCATTATGAGTTTACAGTCATGCCCTTTGGGTTAACAAATGCACCTGCTGCATTCATGGACATGATGAATAGGATCTGTAAACCATATTTGGATAAATTTGTAATCGTATTCATCGACGATATACTTATTTATTCCAAAAGTCAGGAAGAACATTGCAATCATTTGCATGCACTCTTAACCTTGTTAAGAAAAGAAAAGCTTTATGCAAAATTCTCAAAGTGTGAATTTTGGTTAAAGGAAGTGCAATTCTTAGGACACATGGTGAATCATGAAGGCATTCATGTAGATCCTGCTAAAATAGAAGCAATTACTAAATGGAAGGTCCCACAAACAGCTATGGAAATTAGAAGTTTTATAGGTTTAGCTGGGTATTATAGACGGTTTATTAAGGATTTTTCTAAGATAGCCGTACCATTAACTAAGTTAACCTGTAAAGCCACTAAGTTTGAATGGGGACCCAAGCAAGAAGAAGCTTTTAAGATTTTGAAAAACCGATTGACGAATGCTCCAATTTTAGCATTACCCGAAGGAACAGAAGATTTTGAAGTATATTGTGATGCTTCAAAATTAGGATTCGGAGGTGTGTTAATGCAGCGCAAGAAGGTAATTGCGTATGCCTCTCGGCAGTTGAAAAAGCACGAGGAGAATTATACGACTCATGACTTAGAATTAGGAGCCGTAATTTTTGCCCTTAAAATTTGGAGACATTATCTTTACGGAAGTAAATTTACTGTCTACACAGACCACAAAAGTTTAAGATATATATTTGGGCAAAAAGAGTTAAACATGTGGCAAAGGAGATGGATGGAAATCCTAAGTGACTACGACTGTGATATTCAGTATCACGAAGGAAAGGCAAATGTAGTTGCAGATGCCTTAAGTCGTAAGTATTATGAGAAACAACGACGAGTTCGTGCTCTCAGATTAAATCTACAAGTAGATTTAATGGAACAATTGAAGAATGTTCAAGTTACAGCAATCAAGGATGATGCTGAAGGAATGAAAGGACGAATGAAGGAATTAGAACAAGGAGCAGATGGAATTTGGAGATTCCACAAAAGTAGAATTTGGGTACCTAAGCAAGGAGATTTAAGACCTAAGATTTTAGAAGAAGCTCATAAATCTAGGTATACTATGCACCCAGGAAACAATAAAATGTACCAAGATTTAAGAAAGAATTTCTGGTGGATAGGCATGAAAAAGGATATAGCACGGTATGTTTCTAAATGTCTTACTTGTTCCCAAGTTAAGGCAGAACATCAGAAACCCTCAGGTTTACTACAACAATTGGAAATGGCAGTATGGAAATGGGAACTTATAACAATGGATTTTGTTACTAAATTACCCAAAACCAGAAAAGGTAATGATGCGATTTGGGTAATTGTGGATCGATTAACCAAATCAGCTCACTTTCTACCAATGAAAGAAACCTTTAGCATGGAAAGACTGGCTAAATTGTATGTAGATGAAGTTGTATCCCTACATGGAGTCCCACTCTCCATTGTTTCGGATAGGGATAGTCGTTTTACTTCTCATTTCTGGAAAAGTTTCCAGCAAGCTATGGGAACTCGACTCAATCTGAGTACTGCATATCATCCCCAAACAGACGGACAAAGTGAAAGGACAATCCAAACTCTGGAAGACATGCTCCGAGCATGTGTAATAGATTTTGGTGGAAATTGGGATGATCACTTATCTCTGATTGAATTCTCCTACAATAACAGTTATCATTCAAGCATTGAAACTGCTCCATTTGAAGCACTATATGGAAGAAAGTGCAGAACTCCAGTATGTTGGGCAGAAATAGGAGAAAATCAATTATCAGGTCCGGAGATAGTACAAGAAACGACCGACAAGATTACTCAAATTAAGGAAAGATTGAAGACGGCTCGAGATCGCCAAAAGAGTTATGCAGACAATAGATGCAGACCGTTAGAATTCCAAGTAGGAGATAAAGTACTATTAAAAGTTTCTCCTTGGAAAGGAGTAATTAGATTCGGAAAGAAAGGAAAGTTAAGTCCAAGGTACGTAGGACCATTTTCAGTAATCCAACGTATAGGACCAGTTGCTTATCGTTTACAACTACCAGAAGAATTAGCTGGAGTACATGATGTATTTCATGTATCCAATCTCAAGAAATGTTTATCAGATGAATCGCTGGTAGTACCTCTTCAAGATATAAAGGTAAACGAAAAGCTAAAATTTGTTGAGAAACCTCTTCAAATTGAGGATCGAAAGATTAAGTTTCTCAAACATAAACGACTAGTTTTAGTCAAAGTTAGATGGGATTCAAAGAGAGGAGCTGAATACACTTGGGAGCTGGAATCAGAAATGAAGCGAAAGTATCCTCACTTATTCCAGTAATCTCGAGGACGAGATTTTATTAAGGTGGGGAGAATGTAACAACTCTCATCAAAAGTCATAATTATTATTTTAATTTGGTCAATAGGAAACCTTAATTGAGAAACCCAAGTGATTCTGAACAAACTCTAAAATTTTCATAATTTTCAGAATCAGGATTAGGGCCCCTAAAACTCAGGGGGGTAAACCCTAATTGATAATTATCCTCAAATTCTCGTTGTAAAATTCAGAAATTACGAAACTACTGACTCAGCATAGCTAGTCCCAAACGTGGCTACCCTATAGCCTATTATTTAACCTTACGGACCGCAACACTACCAAGCTTACGGTCCGTATGATGCCTTACGGACCGTAACGTTGGGAAGCTTACGGTCCGTAAGCTAGTCCAATTTTTACTATAAATAGCAGACATTGGGACTTGAAATCTGGCATATGTTCGACGAAGGAATTCGTTCCAGAAATCGAATTACTTTCTGTTTACCACAAATTAACACACACTGATCACGAAGCGCTGCCTCAATCAGGGTAATAACTCGATCGCTATTACGATTCAACGTCCGATCGATTCTAACTATCCAACGATTGTTTAAGTGCCGCTCAAATTGAGTTTATACTTTATTAATTCATCGTGATTTCAACTTGAATGTTTGAGTACTGCTCAAATTCGGACTATACTCTGTCATTCGTTGTAAATCCGCTGAATTGTTAAGTATTGCACTAATAACTCGTTGTGAGGGTTTAATCTCGTGAATTGACGTAACTGCTGTATTAGTTACTAACCGGTTTGTGTGTACATTGTTAATTAAATTAGGTTAATCAAGGCTAATCAGTAGGCTTATATTCTGCTCGTTAAATCTACAATGTGAGTCATTCTCTTTTTATCAAAATACTTTTCGAAAGCATGTTTTTATCAAAGTTATAGTTACAGGGATTAAGTCATTGTTATCTGAAATTACTGCCAGTATGTGGGGGGGTGTGCACATAGCTACTAATTATTTATCACTTGGGGTGAAAGGACCCTACAAGTGATATGTCCACAGTCACAGTCCGGTAAAGTGACAACTGGATCAGTTAATTTAAAAGATGAAGCAATTGTAATCGCTCTTAATACTGTACATTATAACAAACAGGATGTTTTAATAAATAGAATGATTCACTCAGTATTTCCCTGCTGACAAAACTTTTTTCAAACATGTTTCAGGTGATCTGTTGTGAGCACAGGAAAAGTGCCATGAAGCACTACAAGCTTAGAAAGTGGCTCAATGTAAATAAATAAAGAAACATGTTTTAAGAAATAAAAGATTTCCCAGTGAAATCAAGTATTTGTAAATTATGGGATTTATCCCTATAATATATAAATGAGCAGTTTTATTTTTAATCGATCATGTTTAAAAAGACTTCCGCTGTCACTAAATTAGATACCACGGGATTTCCTGCCTCGCGGCTCTGGACCGGGTCAAACCGGGGCTGAGGGTCGTGACACGTTCGATAACCTCGAAAGGTCCTATGTATCTCGGGCTTAGCTTGCCTTTCTTACCAAATCGTATTACCCCCTTCCAGGGTGATACTTTTAGCAACACTTTATCACCTACTTCGAAGTGAAAAGCTTTACGCTTTGGATCAGCGTAACTCTTCTGCCTATCTCGGGCAGCTTCGAGACGGTCACGAATCTGGACAATCTCGTCCGTCGTTTCGAACACTATCTCTGGTCCTGATAACTGGACATCTCCAACTTTCGCCCAACAAACTGGCGTTCTACACTTTCTACCGTATAGTGCCTCAAAAGGCGCAGCATTGATGCTGGTGTGGTAGTTATTGTTGTAGGAGAATTTGATTAACGGTAGGTTCTCATCCCAACTACCATCCAAATCAATCGAACATGCACGTAGCATTTCTTCCAACGTTTGAATAGTACGCTTACTCTGACCGTCAGTCTGAGAATGATAAGCCGTACTAAAATTCAAACGTATGCCCCAAAGATTGTTGGAAACTCTTCCAAAAATGTGACGTGTACCTAGTATCTTTATCAGCGATAATAGTCACAGGTATGCCATGCAAGGCTACAATCTTATCCACTTATAATTGGGCTAAAATATCGGAGCTATAAGTCTCCTTGATGGGTAGGAAATGTGCTGACTTAGTCAGTCTGTCAACTATAACTCATATCGTATCATTTCCTTTCATTGTCTTGGGTAACTTGGTAATAAAATCCATAGTTACCGTTTCCCACTTCCACGTAGGAAGTTCAGGCTGTTGTAGCAAGCCTGACGGTTTTTGATGCTCGGCTTTGACTTGCGCACATGTCAAGCATTTAGCTACATAGGTGGCTACAGACTTTTCAAGCCTATCCACCAAAATTTGCCCTTAGATTCTGGGTAGCTGATGGCAAATTCTTAATCGTTGCCTAATTAGGGTTGCGACATGTATGCATAAGCAATATGAACCGTCTTTCTTATTTAATAACATAAAACCCTCAGAAGATTGAGTCAGGCTATATGTGCCTATGTCTTAAAACCTACTAAATCAAGGTTTCGATTTTTCCATAATCAATATGGAGTTTTCATAATACTCCAGCCCACAGCGGGATGTTAATCTTAGTTCTACCTGTCTTCCAGGAGGTAAGCAGGGAAAACTTTTGAGAAGATAATTAAGATACAAGGAGGCTACAGAGATTTTCCATATCTCAGGCTCCAGTTCATCCATTATCGTTCGTGTCAAATGAGTGACACCTTTATGTTATAAGTCCACGAATTCCTTATTCGGGAACATTTACTTGGAAAAATTTCCATTTTGGATATCTTCTTTGAATACTACTAGTCGACTTTAGTACAATATGATCATTGGGATATCTTAGGGGTTCCATGTATTAAACCTCCATGCTGATCAGACATGGAAATAATCTATGGGACACACTAGGATACGCCAATCCTTATATGACACTTTTATCAAACATAGTTTGGCATTCGCAGGCGATAGAAAACAATGAGAAAAATAATTAAAATAACATATGTTGCCGTACTCTATGCAAAAAAAAGAGTGCTCTAGATTTTCGGAAGGATTCCTTGTCGATTTCGAAGAATCGTTTACTAAGGTTTCCTTGGTAGTTATACCTTGTGGATGATAAAAAAAAAATTTGCTAAGTTTATGGTTCATGAAGATTTATTATTGCCTGTATGAAAAACAGGACCCTTAGCAGAAATTATCATTGATAAATGATAAGAAAGTTTATTGTACAAGTGCTTATAATTAATCAATAATGGAAGTTTCACAAACTAGGCACCTAGCTCAGTTGGCTAGGCGCGCGAAAGGGTGCGGCCGGCCTAGACCCAGGTTCGATTCCGGGGACGGCCAGTTCCACCATTTTTTTATGTTTAATATTTATTAATCGTACGGATACGTGTAATTACGAGGGTTGTCTCATAAGGAGTCTTGATAATTAATTGCTCCTTATCACCCACAATATGGGCTTGATTTTTAAGACAACCAATCGATTTTTATCACTTTATTGAGTCCTTATATTTAACGGAACTAGGACCTCGGAAAAAAATTCCTTATGGATATAAAACATCCATCTAATAATGCTGAAACAGTCTCAGAGGTATACAGGCTTCTTACCGAACTTTCGTTGCTTTTTATTAAGCCTGTACTCGCTCTCTTTCTCAGATTTTCTGGGAGTTATTCTCCTTCTTTTGGTTCATCCTTCATATACGAAGTGTGAACAAGATCTCCTCATGAGCAATTTAAACATGGTTTTGAATGAGATTTAGAGCGAGAAGAATTCGGCTCTTTGGATTGTCTCATGGCCTTTCTATGGTCCTTCCATTTGCTGCGTCAACCACAGCCTGAGGATTAACTCCATTAATATTGAGGTTTACGTTTGTAGTTTTATTAACTTTTGTCGCCTTAATAGCGTTGCGACTGTCGTCTACCTCATCCGAGTTTTCCATACTCGAAACTTGGTACCAATCACCAAGATTTAACCATTATCAGTCATCATCCTGATGACCTGACTTAGATTAGCCACGGCATTCATAAACCGTATGGGCTATTCTGTTCCGAACATTCATAGTGAATGTTATTTTGAATGTATTTCCATTATACTTAGTCTAGGTCACAACAGGACCATTAATGGCATTCAAAGTTTGGAGCGAGTCCAATACTTGCTCGACAGGGGACCATAATGTCACAACTGTCCTTGTCACAAGGACGATTATAAATAGCTCAAAGGCTAGCCTTTCATGACTTCGGTTATATATATTTATATACATATACGGCATAGAAGCCTGTCGCGAGGGACGTAGAAAATATGGCATAAAGCACAGTCATGAAGGACATAAGTAATCATATGGCGCGAAGGCCTTGTCGTGATGACATTTAGATACGGTACAAATGGCCTTGTCTCTAGGACGTTATAGGATATGGCACTAAGGCCTGTCACCAGGGATGTTAACATTTAATATGTTAGCTTGTCACGAATGACAAATTATAGCACATAGACTTGTCATGAATGACTTTAAAACATAACTCGATGATCTACCATCAAGAACCTTAATTTATTAGCCGCAATCTTTTTAGATTAGGGCTTCAAGGTTTGAACGTGGTTCTTCACCTTTGGACAGGGAGTCATAGACTACAACTGTCATCGTCTTGATAGACGATTCTTTTGGCAGAAAAATAAGCCAATTAACATCACTAATGGACGTTTATATATAACCATCGTATCTAATGATATTAGTCATGATCCCATCGATCATATTGACTATTAGGTTTGGGGTATAATCACACCATTCTGAACAGGGGGTCGTAAAGATCACTACTATCTTTGTCTTACCGACTCTAGAATAAAGTATAGCCCATAGGCATTTCATCGCGATGGATGTTAATATTATGATCATCATACTGATGATACTAGTCAGGATCGCAACGAGTATAGACTATGGGATTTGAGTATAGCTCACCCCCTTGGCAAAGAATCACAAATATTTCAATTGCCTTGTCTCAGTTGGACGATATAATATAGCCCTTAGGCAAAACATCATTACGGATGTTAAAATTTTTAATCATCGTATTGATGATTTTTTTTTTGTCATGATCGTATTGATCATATGAACTATTAGGCTTGAGCATAGCTCACCACCTTGGGCAGGGAATCGTAAAGATCTCAATGTCTTTGTCACACATGGACAGTATAATTTGGCCCATAGGCGAAAACATCACTCATGGATGTTTATAATTGGTTCATCCTATTAGATGCTATAAGTCATGATTGCATTAATCATATTGACTATTTGGCTTGAGCATAGCTCACCACCTTAGACAAGGAATCATAAAGATAACAATGTCAATGTCTCAAATGGACAATATATTATAGCCCGTAGGCAGGACATCACTAAAGGATGTTAAATAATATGATCATCGTACTAGATGATATTAGTCATGATCGCATTGATCATATAGACTATTATGTTTGGACATAGTCCAACATTTTAGACAGGAGGTCAAAGACCACCACTGTCGTTGTCTTATCGGACAACAAGTTTAGTCCGTAGGCACTTCATCACTAACTGATGTTTATATTATGATCATCTTATAGGATGATATAAGCCATGATTCCTAGATCACTAGGCTAGATTTGAGAATTGGAAGAATCCAATATAAGGATGACTGTTGTGATTTTCTCGAATCACATTTGTCAAGAGTGCTAACACATTCCTAGGTGTTAACAAGGATCTGAATCCCTTGAGTAGGTTTCACCATCTTGGCCGCGTAGGCTAGGTTTCACCTTTAAGATTCCCTTCAATTGCATACTGACAGAGAAGGAAGGATATTTATTTTATCCAGGATTTTTATCATAAATCCTAATTCATAAGTTAATAATAGCACCAATGGCCTTGTCGCGTAGGCAAGTTAAATTTATAAGCCATGATTTCAGAGAATCGTGGCCTTAAGGTTTGAATCAAAGTTCATTACCTTTTCTTGACAGGGAGCTGTAGGCTACCACTGTCTTTAGTCTCAGAGGACATTAACTATAGCCCGTAGGCACTTCCCTTATAAGAGATGTTTATTACTGGATTACCCCCTTAGGGAAATTCATTAACCATGGTAAACAGAGACCATATATGGTTAATTTATTAATCATATTTATTTAGGATTTCTTTTATAATTTATCCTAATTATAAAACATTAACAGTTTTATTAGTGGCACCCAATGGCCTGGTCACATGGACATTTATAAATTATAAGCTTATGATTTCAGAGAATCAAAGCAATAATAACAGTTTTATTTTATAGCACAAAAGGCCTAGTCACAAGGACAAATTTTTAAATTATAAGCCATGATTTCAGAGAATCAAGGTCTTTAAGTATATTAGCACAACTGGCTTAGTCACATGGACATATATAATTTATAAGCTATGATTTCAGAGAATCAAAGCATGAAAGTATATTGGCACAATAGGCCTAGTCACGTAGACAATTATAAATTATATGCTAGGATTTCAGAGAATCAAGCATTTGAGGTTTGAACCTAGTTCATTACCTTTATCTGACAGGGAGTCATAGCTACCACTGTATTTTGGCTCATGTAGAAATGAGCAAGGCCCGTAGGCACTATATTACCACGTATGGTTAAAATATGATCATCTTAATTGATGACATAAACCCAGGATTCAGGGATCATTAAACTGGGTTAGGAATCTTTTGAAGGATCCTATATAAAAATGACGTGTGTGATTTTAATTGAATCACATCTGCCAGGAGTGTTAACATGTTTTAAGATGTTAACAGGGAATTGAATCTTTTTAAACAGGTCTTACCATCTTGGCCCGGTCTTATAATTGACCCAAGGCTAGGTTTCACATTTAAGATTCTTAATTAATGATTTGAATCTTTTTAACAGGTCTTACCATCTTGGCCCGGTCTTATAATTGACCCTAGGCTAGGTCTTGCCCTTTTAGATTTTTGCCATTTTATTATAATGGTAGATCTTGCAAAAAGGAAATATTTTTTTTTCCATTTATTTAATATTTCTTATTTAGAATGAAAGTTTAAACTTAATCATTCCATTATATAAAAATAAAAGTATAAAGTTGCCCTAAGCGGGACTTAAAAGGAATAATGTCGTCCTCGAAGGGACTGAAAAGGTAAATATGTCCTTATAAGGACTATTGAGGAAACGATCTTCAGCAAAGGAGTTTCTTCTTCATTCAATTCTTGAAGGCTTTCTCCTTGGTCGCACGTTTCATCCTGGTCGCGGTACGAAGCTCAGCATTTCAAGGCTCCAGATGTGGAGAATTCTTATTACAGCTTCTTCGCTTGTCGACGTATCCAATATATAAAAATTTGGAAGCAAAACTTCAAGATTAGGATTGAGAATATTCCTAAGTTAAGTCTAGACTCAGAAGTTTAGAATTGTGCAATTGTGTAACTGAGATTAAACACTAAGGCTAGTGTTTAATTCACTCAGTGTTGGCTCTGATACCAACCTGTCACACCCCGATTTCCACGTGTCACCGGTGGGCCCGGTGGGGAGTATCGTGACGTCATGGTTGGCAACATAATAGTCAAACAACACAATATTATTAAGCACAGCGGAAGCAATTGAAAATATAATACAACCGAATTTATTATTGTAATATCAACTGTCACAATATCCGGAAGTTTATCCACAGAAGGATCGAACATAAAATGGAAACAATAGTTCAACAGACTTTTAGGCATCTTAAGCTTGCGAGACTTCTATTGATGCTAAGGAGAATTATCCAGCCAAGTTCGTATAGTACCTGCATTTAGCCTTTTTGGAAAATACGTCAGTTTACACTGGTAAATACATTCAACTGACTCATTTTGGAAAAAGAGTTTGTAAATTGTTTTGAATGCACGTGGCACAAAATATCTTGACACATTGATTAAAATGCACAGAGGCAAAATTAATCTTTTTAACTTGGGAGAATTATTTAATATTATAATCTTGTGAACGATTTACATGTTACTTATGCATTCAGTAGCCCGGAACGTATCCGGGTTAAAGATTAATAGACACACCACAATAATGAGTTATACACCGACAGGTGTACGCCTACACCCCGTGCTCAGGTCGTGGCCATCTCGTAAGATAATGCCGAGGATATCCGGGACATGGTCATTAACCCCCCAAAGGCTGTAAAGTAAACAAATCTGTTTAAAACGAGCCGATCAAATTATTCAACTACCCACTAAGCGTGGAGATTTGATGCCCGATCAAGCGGTACGCTATGTACCGTAACCCAAGCCCGTATAGGGAAAATAAGTTAAAAGTATTTACCTGAGCTAAATATAAATTCAATCCCAGCCGTATATCAAATCAGCAAGTACAGATAGCTTTTACTGGGCTCCTAATCTGGAACGAAGGTTTTTAATAACCTATTAGAATCCTAACGGGTCTTTAATTAAGCTTAAGCTTAGACCGGCTAGTTTCAAAGATACGGTTCGTACGCACGATTAAGCGAAGACCGGATAGAATGTGATTTAGACCCGACAAGTTTGAAGACTTGTTTAATATGGGTTTATTATTCACATTCTGGATTTTGAGATAAAACCGATAAGGTTTGACCCGTTTCGACTAATTTATGTAAACTTGTTACATAAACCGAACCGAACGCGAAATAAGCGTAACGGGTATCCGTAAGAGCCATATACAGGTTTCCTAAGTTAATATGCTTCAAATATGTTGTGACATCAGTAGGATGTCTTTCGTTATGCCCCGAACTACAACCTTCAAGATGGATGCCTAAACATTATGTCAGCACATTAAGGGCCTAATGTTATTTGTTTTATAGGCTGAATGAACCTCGGAAATGATAGTAAACGACCATTTTACCCCTCAATAAAACACACTTTTTTGAAAAGCCTTTTGAATGCAAGTTTTAAATTACAAAAGAACTCATATTAGAATCGAGATTAATTCTCCAAGAAAAGGCAAAAGACTTCATTAAAGTAACACATTCTTATGCTAAATTCCTAACTATCCTTTGATAATTTGTTCTGCTCATCATGAAATTCAACATCTAAAACTAAATATTTGACCTCTAAATTATCAGAAAGCCAGAAACAATTTTTACTATAACGATAAGAGGAACGATACCACTTAGTTTGGCATCAGCGTTCTGAAAAGCCTCTTGTAGAGTTGTAGAGCTTTTTTTAATTCCAATAAAGTCTTTTTTATCCAGCAGTTGCCCCTCTTGTAGATCCTTCACACACTCCTTATACAAGCTCCTCCCAGTGGTTGTGAAAATATTTCACAAAATTAAGACATGATGAGTGTGAGACATAAACACAAACACCTGGTGTGCAGAATACAAAGTTGATAGAAGAGAAACCCCCATGGTCATCTAAAACAGCAGCAAAATAGAAACCTTGAATGTTGTTATTGTCGACTATAACAACATTGTCTTGAATCTCCAATTACTTTGCCAATTGGACCCGGCCAATCCACCCCTCTGGTTCTCTTTTTGGTCTGATTTAACAAATTGATGCCCTGCTCCTGAAGACTCTAAATCCTTTATTTTCTTGCAATCTTTTGTTCAGATAACTAGATTACTTTGTGCATTCTGTGTTTTACCATGTAATCTTCGTATGTATCATGTTAACGTGATAACTTAACATGCATACCATGTGTTTGATGAAAAGCTTGAACAAAACCCACATCAACTAGATAGAAAATATCGGTTGTATTGTTTTGAACATGTTTCAAATCTCCAAAATGCCAACCAAGCAAACATGTAAAATTAGTCTAGATCCTTAACTTTCTTTGTAGTTGAGTTTAGGCATTGAGAGATGTTTTGAAGCTTAGTTTCACTTTTAGTATATGGTATAACAGAAAGTATATACCAGTCAAGGATGTATATTTATTGCATTTTATATAGTCACATATGCTTCTGTTTGAGGTATGGGTTTTGTGTATTTGAACAACAGCTACTTAGGACTTGTTTAGATCTATCTACTTGTTTATTAAAAAAATCTAGGTGAGGCTTGAATTATCATTTGCGGAATTTAACTGAAATATACATTGTTTTAAGAAGTTGATTGCTTCACATGTGGTAAGTTTCTGCACGTATACCACATGTTTAATGAAAATCCTGTGAGCTTTTACTCCTTAAATTAGCATAGCTGGGTTAGAGAAAAAGATTATGCATTTGCGATAAAAACTAAGGACTAATATTAGCGATCTACTTAATATCTACTACATCAGCATCCCTTCGTCAACAACTTCATCACTGTCCGACTTTATGATTTTGCTGCAATGCAATAAATATTCACTGTTGCTTGTGATACTGTTAAATTTTTAAACGTTATTTGTTAATGCATATATGATTTTTTTCCCTTCCTCTCTTGCCTACACCAAATATGTCATTCAACTTCTAAACCTGTTTTATGTAGATAGCTATTGCAATCTAGGAGACATGCTTATGTAGTTCAACCACTGCCTACTGGAGTATGAAAACTGAGTGGCTCACATGCTTGGCATAGTAAAACAAATTAATTCTGAATTTAGGAGACATGGCTTTTTCAATGAGTGTAATTTTCATGAATCATTCATGTCACAGGAAGATTTAAAGATGTGATTTTTACATTGTACATGTTTATTTGAATTGAATAAACCACGGAACATCAAAGGGTTGATATATAAGCACCCTCTTCCTTCTCCAAATTCTATTTCGTTAATTTAATTTAGCAAAGTATTTCAAATGTCGCTTGGGTTCAAAATAGAACAAAATCCAATTTCCTTTCCTGGGTAAAGGATCTATGGGCAGCCCAACTTAACGCGCTATATGTTATTCATTTAACTTTTATTTTAGATCCATTTTCAGTTACTTGACTTGCTCTACATATTTTGAGGCTCAAAAACAAAGCGTGCTTAACAGGCTAACAACCAACATGTGCAAAATATTGTGTCATATCTAACGAGACGTTTCTTATCACTAGTGTAAAGTATGATTTCGTCTATTAATGTGTAGATTTTTAATATTTAATTAATTATAATCATGCACACCACCTATTTGATTAAATGCATCTGTGAGTTCTTGGTTCCACTTGGATTTACTTTTACTTGTTTTCTTGTTGCAATAGAACTTTTTGATATTGTATATATCTCCTCTGTAGTTTTAGTTTATCTTCTCTGTGGTTATGTTTCATAGCCTGTTGGATATTTCTGGTTAACTTTGAATATTAGCACAAGTTGGGCCTATTTTTTGTTATATGTGTGCACAATGTTAGATATTTTTGGTTAACTTTGAAAATTAGCACAAGTTGTGCCCACCAGAAGAAAACTCTTGGAAGCTCTATTGATAGTTACAGATTTAGACATATTATGACTTTTAGTTACAAAAGATACAAATTTATTTTCCACAAAATAAATTTCATTTAATCATCATGAAATTTCGTGTCAATTTCCTTTCACTTCTCCTACAAAATGGTAAATTACACTTTTCGTCCTTTATATTTTTATCGAATTGCACTTGATAGTCTTTAACTTTAATAATTACAGTCACAATCCTTTATTTGAAAAACTCAGTAAATCTTTCGTTTTTTAGCACTAACAAGGTTAAAATTTTTAGTTAAGTTTATTCACTTAAGGGCAGTTTAGTCTTTTTACTTAATTATTATTTATAATATAAATAAAAGAAAATAAGATCAAATATAAATACCTCTTTTCTCTTTCACACACACTCTCTCTAAACAAACCAGCCATCACCACCCACCAACAACCACCATCATCAGATCTAAAGCATGTCACCAACAACCGACCGAAGCTTGTCTGTGTCGGAGTTAATACAATACAATGGCTACTCTACAATTAAAACAATAATAATTGTTAAATCATATCAAACATTCCTCAAGTTAATCAAAAAAGAAAACTATTTTTTTAATAAAACATGCAAACGGGCAGGCCACTTATCTAGTGGCAGAACCACCAGTACCACCACCCTTGGGACCCCTAACCCCAAGTGATAAATTGAACCTGAATTATTCATCTGGTTATAACCGAACCGACCCCATCCCACCACTCTGCAACCCTCCATAACCACCACCACCGTCGTTATATCCACCGGAAAATCAGCAGCAGCAGTCCAGTGGCGGACCTAGGAAATTTTTCATGGGGGTGCGAAACATTTTTAAAAATTTTAGGCCCCTAGATATATAAGTAAAAAAAGCGGTTCGTATCGGGTCGGGTCATGTAAAACAAAAAAAATTGCGCCATAACGTCCCTACTCATGGTTCCTATCACAAACAAATTGATGCATAAGTTCATCGCTCCATAACATAATGTTTCAATTTTAATTTTCAACCCTAAAAATCATGTGTAATCACCCTAAAAATCATCTAAACAACATAATCACCCTAAAAATCATATAAACAACCATAAACAACGTCAAAACACATGAAATTTCAAACCTATTTAAGAATTTTGTTACCCTTTGGTGTCGGGCGGCGGTGGTTCGCGGCTGCTGATGACGTGCTGTTGTGTTCGATGATCGCTGGTAGGAGACGACCCAAGAGAGGGAGGGCGGAAGCCGGAAGGAATTCTAAGGGGCTATTGGGCTTATTTTAATTATTATAGTTTGAACTTAGGTTGAGTTTGGTTAATGGGCTAGTAATTAGTGGGCTAATTATGTTTAATGAAATAGTGGGTTAAGGTATTGGGTATTTGGGTTAAGTTGGGTAGTATAAGTTTATATAATTTAGGTAGTTTTTTTAATTAGAGTTTACTAAAAAAATTTAAAATATAAATCGAAAACATTTTTTACCTAAGGTGTGTGGACGAAAAATTCCAAGGGGTGCGGATGAAAAAATTCAAGGGGTGCGGACGAAAAAATCCAAGGGGTGCAGACAGGATTTTCAACGGAAAATAGCACTAAAATTTTTTTCCCGGCGGTGCGCCCGCCCACCTTAGGCTACATGTAAGTCCGCCCCTGCAGCAATCTACCCTTGTCACGCATTATTTTTTATTCTGTATGGTAATCGCAAAGTCTGTGGTATTTATTTTCTTAGCAAAAATGTTTACAAATATAAATAGGCATTCAAGCCTAATTATAATAGGCCTGGTCTATTCGCACACGGCCTTTGTCTTTTTGCACACTCAAAGCGCCCCGCTATGGCCAAAGTGGGGCGCTTTGAATGTGCAAAAAGACAAAAAGCGTTGGCAGGAGTTTGTGTTGTTTTTTTTTTTTTTTGAAATAGGTGGGATGTGGGTTAGTTTGGTAGTGTTTTTTTGGAGGAAAAAATTGTGTTTGAGTTTTATTATTATTATAAAATATTAGTTACATATAATTCATAGTTGTTTTATAATTACGTTTTTTTACGTCATTATTTTTATAGAACGTATATAATATAAGTGTGTCTTTATAAACTGTTAACCTAGTTTATTTTGTTAAATTAAACGAACACGTTAAATAAAATGTACAGAAAGCCATAAGAATTAAACGTAAACAATCCAAAACCAACGTGATGTAAATAGAAGATTAACTGCAATATATATCAGTTTGTACATACAAAACAAAAAGGTACAACTGAGTACATAATATATAACAAATCACTATACAAACAAACTAAGGTACTAATCCTCGTGCGGTGGGGACGGTGGGAGGGGAAGTGGAGGCAACCCAGCGAGCTCTCGTAGAGCAACGAGCGTCTCGACGATCCAGTCAATGCGTGCGCCCTGGCGTCTGAGGCGCCGGTCGAAGTCCCGAGCCACCTCACGCGCTACCGGAGGCAGGTCAGCGTAAACGTGCTGCGGGTACTGTGGCGGCTCAGGAGCTGGCTGAACTGGTGGTACCGGATCTCCTCGACATGCTCCTCCTGAGCCGGATCCTCTAATACAGGCTGAGCCTGAGCCTGAGGCTGAGGCTGAGCCTGAGCGTCACCCTGAGGCTGGCCCGGGAACTGATCGAGTCCCAGAGCCTGTAGCTGAGCCTGCCGAGCGGCCGCCTGAACATCAGGAGGGGCTAACACTCCAGCCCTCAACTCAATAACAACCGGGATGACCTCCGGCATCACCTCCGGATGCCAAATCAGCCCATCACCGCCCCTAAACCTCAGACCAACATCAAAGGTACGGGTGATCTGCATGGTGGATACTGACGCGCGGCCCAACCTGGTAGACGGGACCGGGTCGGACAGCTCCGGATCATGCTCGGGCACGATCCCTAGCGAGCGTGCAATGGCGGTGATGTATGAGCCAGTGTGCACGTCCCGCGGAGCTGCCGGTGGTATGTTGTGGCAAAGTAATCTGCCAGGCAGGCTGCTAGATCGCAGGGCTGGCGGCGCAGTAGGCAGTATAGAAAGAAAAGGTCACTGAGGTTGACCTTCTCCCTGCTGGCACCCCGCGGCACGATAGTAGACGCAATTACATGGTGCAGGTATCGGTACAAGGGGTCTCTAATGGTGGTGGCCTTTTGCCAGGATTTCCCAAAGGGAACCCAGGAAATGGCCCTCCAGAAACTGATAAGCGTCTGCCTGTCCATCGCCGTAACCGCCTGCGTATATAAATCAGTATCAAGCTCGGGCTCTGTGTACAAACCTGTATGGACAGCAAACTGCCGCACACTCATCTGATACTCCTGACCGGCGAGACGGAATGTAACCTCGTGGATTGGAATAGCCGGGTCCTCCACGTAATCCGCCGGATGCGGCGCATATGTAAACGTGGAAAGAAACTCGACCGTAAGCTCAGGGTACGAGTCCTCCATCGCTATCTCAAATAGCCGTGACCAAGGAGTATCCAGTCCAACTATATCACGCGCCCGCGCGGCCTCTCCCACGGTCTCCAGCAGGACCCAATCTATCCCTACGTGCTCCCCAATCTCTATGGTGTGCAACCTAGCGCATCTCCCCCTCGCCCGTGACCCATGCGGAAACTGCAGGTACGGACATGCCGGCTCTCCCTCCTCTCCCACATCTACCTCAGCCTCCATATGCTCAATCTCGTCATCGGAGGAATCCATCCCTGCACGTTGAACAAATAATATTAAATATAAAATAATAAACAAATAATATTATTTAAACAATTTAAATAATAAACAAATAGTATTAAATATAAAATAATAAAAAAAATAAAAATGAACCAAAGCGCCGCGCTTTGGCCTCGGCGCGGCGCTTTAGTTCTTCGTTATGAAGAACAGCCCCAGCAGATCGATCATACCGCCCAAATCAAACAAAATTCAAACAAAATGAAACACATAACTTGAACCAAAACCATAAATGAAGTTCGATCGTACCTTTTAGCGGTTGAAAGCTTGAAAACGTTGATGATCCGACTCAAGTGTGTGTAAATCACACCTTAATGTGTGTGTGTGTGTGGGGTTGAAATGGGGGAGAAGGCTGCCCCGCTTCAGCTATAGCGAGGGTCCAAAGCGCTGCGCTATGGCCTAAGCGGGGCGCTTCGGGGCCAAAACGTTGCGTTATGGCCTAAGCGTTGCGCTTTGGGCCTTTTTAAAATTTTTTAAAATTGTTTTTAATTCACAAACGCGTCGATAATAGTCTAAATTTTACGCTTTTTTCATTATACATCATTTTTATTATATATGGACTATACTGCAAGTTCCGGATCAAATCGGTTACGTGTGATGTCTTATTCCATTATATCGTATCATTTTGGTTTGAAAGCACAAGTACTCCTGTGAGAAGTGTTATGTGTATCAGCCGCCTACCGTACATGAACATGACGTATTTTTTCATTAATTGTAGTATTATGATGTATATTGTCATTTTGAGTCGTACAAGTGCGTATTGAATCTGATTGGGTCGTGTCGGTGACATTCGGTTTTTAACGTGATTATTATTAAACAGATTTAACATACATCTTGAACATATGGGGTTACATTAACGTGATTATTATTAAACACATTTAAAATACATCGTGAACATATGGGGTTACATTAAGGTCAGGGGCACGATACGTAAGCATTTCGTACGCGTTGATCTGATCCCTGTATAATGTATGCCAGGCTGCTGCGCGCTCTATTATGTGTGCTGTCCAGAGTGGGTTTGGGGGGAGGCATTGGATAACAACCTCCAAGCTCTACATGTATGAAATGCCCATGGTCGACGAACACAACCGCAACCACCAGGTGAGGTTCCTCAGCTTCGTTTGGCCCGCCCAGCAGAGGGAAAATTGTATCGCTCCCACGCATGTCGAAGGTGTGAACAATCACACCGTATCGTTGGGCAATAAGAAACCCCGTCTCAGGCATCGTCATGTAATTTTCGATATCTGCTCGTCCCACCCCCTTGAAATCGATCCGTCTAAGCAGCGCATCATAATGTCCTATGTTTTCCGGATCGAAAACCTGCCTCCAAAGCGATTCGTTCGTACGTAACTCCTTTATAAGTTGTTTCCGGATCATCAAATATGAATTTTGTTTCACTCCTAACCCAACAGCCACCGATCGAAACCCACAATGACCATCTGGTTTCACGTCCTTTATTCTAACGATGTATGGATGGATCACTTCGGGAATCTGAGATGCGTAGTTGCGGATCGCTATATCCGTCTTAGGACCGAGCTTGATCATCGGGAAATCAGGGTGTAGGTTGATCGGTTTGGTATTCTTTTGTCTTCTAGAATCTTCGGGTGATATGTACGAGCTGTGACGGGGAAGATCGTCTGAGGCCTCGACCCAAGTTTCTTCCGACGGAATGTACGAGCTTTTTCTAGCGGCTTCAACCTTTCTTTCTTCCTGCGATTTCAATGTTGGGCGACCGCGAGTTTTCTTCAGAACAGCAGGAGGTTTTTTGTTATTGTTCCCTGGATTGAGGATTTGCTGAAACTTTTCAAAGAAGCTCCTTTTCACTTGAGGGGGTGTTGGATCGATCTGTTTTTTCAATTTTTCAAATTCCGCGTCTACATAGATATCCTCTATCTTAGTCCTTGCAGGCTTGAAGTCAAGCTTCTTCCAGAACACGTCTATGTGTGTGATACAGATTTGCTGACCTGTGGACGAAAACAAATTAGGTGGCAAAATCATAACGAGAAAGGTCAAAGATATTAATTACCGTGATTTTCCAACTTTTCCAAACGACAGGCACATGGCAAACCACAGCTGGTAAAAAGTTGGCAACCACAGCTTGCACCGTAGGCTCTCAACCCGTCTTCCTTACATTTTAGTTCCCTACTCAAAAGCTCAATCGCATATATTGAAACCTTTCTGAGAATATATGCACGCATGGGCTGATTCTTGTGGTGCGTCATCACTTTTCGGAGGCTTGTTTCAAAGCTACTACTAATCTCGGCGTATTGTCTATCAACAACATGATCAACATACAGTACAAGTTTATCCGGTGTGTTGCGATGACTTGGAAAGTGACTTTTTAGTGTTGCATGCATGCCCTCAACCCGGTTGGTCGTAGTTTGGTGAAAGTTGATAGTTTTGTTAATCCAGCAAGATACAAACTTTTCATGGTACGGATCCAACCAGGATTTCTTCAAATAATCAAAAACCTCTAAAATTAAAAAAACGTAAATAGTCAGTTTTTGTTATTATATAAAATTTGAACATAATTATGTAAGAAATACCCACGTTCACAGTCATCTTCTTTCAGCTGTGCTTTAAGGTTTTCCAAGTTATACCTGTATATTTCCTCGGTTGTAGACTCGCACAATAACCAAAATCTACGTACGAATTCTTTCCAATCCTTGTCAGAGAATTTCTTCTTGCTGTTCTTATTAATATTTTGTTGAATATGGAACCGACAAAGATACTTATGCGCTTTTGGAAAAACTTGTTCACATGCGTTCATTAGCGCAAAATCCCTGTCTGTTAAAATCACGCGCGGTTCCATACATCCTACCAGCATAGACTTGATCCTCTGCAACACCCATAGGTAGTTCTCTGACTTCTCAGCGGAAATTACCGCACAAGCAGCCGTAAACGATTTGTTTGTCGACGTCATGCCTACGACCTGAACAAATGGCAGGTTGTACATGTTCGTTTTGTAGGTGGCGTCAATCATTAGCACATGCGGGAAGGCACACCACATAGTGAATGATTTTTCGTGAACAAAGAAGACATCTTCAACTTCGTTCGATATCTCATTCGTGCGCATGTAATAAGTGTAATTTTTTTCGAGAAGAATGTTTTCAAGTTTTTGCATCGGAGACTTACCGACATTTTTTTCGGCGTTGATCTTCTGAACAGCGTTGTGTATATCTTTCGGAATAAGCTTTCTAGCCGGATTGTTTTTTGTCAGCGTTCGCCAGATACTTTGGTTGGGAATATCTTGCTCTGCCAGCTCCTTAACCAGTTTTTTATCCTCCGAAGAAAGCCTTCTCGCATACGCGTGACCCTCTAAGTTTTCAATAGGAGTGTGGTTATGCTTCGCCTTCGTCACCTCGATCCTCCAAACACTTCAGGATGATTTCGAAAACCCGATCATCTCGAACGGGCAGCCTATTTTCTTGGTACCCGTTTTCCTCTGTGTAGCTATACTCTTATGCTCCCCACCAAAAGTACATTGAAACCAAATCTTGTAATTCTCTCATCTTTTATTCGACCTCTTAATCACAATGAGGTAACCGTTGTCTTTTGCCGTGTCTTGTACCCAACGCACCAACTCTTTACGTGACGAAAAGGTCCGCGTTGTATCAAACGAAAATGTAACCGGGTAACAGCCTTCCTCGTCAACAGACACATCCCCCGGCTCACCATCGTCACCGAGGTCCGGCTGGCCAAAGCTGTGCTCGCCACCGTAACCGAAATTCGAATAACCTTGTAAGCTCTGTTGACAACCGTAACTGTCGTTTGGATAACACTCCTGCTGTACAAAGCTGTGCTCGCCACTGTAACCGAAATTCGAATAACCTTGTTGTGCGTAAGGGTCCTCCACAGGGGTATTTAAATCCAGCGTCACCGTGTTATCACGATAACGAATGCCAGATACAACCTCTGCCTCCTTCAAGTTGGACGAGATCGGTTTCTCATACGAGTCAGAAATAGCGGTCCCCTCGTAAGAATCAGGAATAACTGATGGACCGAAAAGATAGTTGCTTAACCACGACATCGTTTTTTCAAGACACGTAACTAATACAGCAAAACCGCGCGTTATTTTGAAGAAACACAAGTAATTTGGAAATCGACAAACAACAAAACCCCCGGGTTTTCGACATTTCAAAATATTACCTGTAATTACAACGGATGGGGAATAAAGGCAATACAGACCTTTGATCTGAAATGAATGAAAATTAATGTCAGGAACTTAAGTTGTGTCTGCTATTTTTGATCTGAAATGAATGAAAATATATATCGAACATTGTCTCTGTCTCAGAGGTTGCTTTTATAAGGTAAAATGGGTGAAATTTGGGGTCGAAGCGCCGCGCTATGGCCAAAGCGCGGCGCTTAGGGTTAACGACAAACCTCATAATCAACTTTATGTCTCTCAAACAGTAACTCATGTCTCAAACGTCAATCAAGTCACCTTTTGTCGATCTAAGCGCCGCGCTATGGCCAAAGCGCGGCGCTTTGAGATGTGAAAATAATTTTGGCCGTGTGCAATTAGCATGACCCTTATAATATCATGTTGTATATGTTCTTATTGGATGTTGTTTGAAAGTGGAAGGACATAAGTGACAAAGTTTGAACAATGAAGGGCTGTTGTGGAACTATAAAGTGGAGCTGAGGGCTAGTTGATAGTAGATGGAGAAGTTAAGGGGATAATGTGTAGTTCTCAATATATGGCTGAGATATTTATCAATGAGGGTTCATTATCATCTTCCCCTTATCCTCTCAGCCAAAATACGCTCCGATGTATTCAACAACTTAATTGCTTACCCGCTGCAGTTACAAGATCTCTCCGACACGGCTTGCTGCTACTGTCCAGATCTCGTCTACGTTGCTGCAGATCCTTTTCATATCTCGTCTACTGTCCAGGTTCGCAAGTTCAACCCATTTTAACTATAACTGGCGTGTTTGACACAACAAAAATGTTGAGGTGGTTTTGGTAAATCAACGAGACAAAAACCCAGGTTTATTAACCCGGTTACAATACTTTTGATATCTTAAAGAAGGACATCATTTTTTATATATATATATATATATTTTTTTAAAAACAAATCGCTTAAAATTTTTTCATTTAGAGTGTGGTTGCTCGTATGTTTTACATTCTCGTTCATTTGTAACCCATTGATTTTTCACTCTTTTTTACTTGATAAACAGAATCATGACAACAACAATCGCCAAGTTTGCTCACTTGCAAATTCCACTTGAAGACGTACTAAACGCCACCAATAACTTTCATGAGGATAACATCATCGGTCGTGGTGGATTTGGACCAGCATACAAAGGACAACTCCAGCGGTCCGGGGTGTTGATAAAGATTGCTGCAAGGAGGTTAGATCGTAGGCATGGGGAAGGAGACGTTGAGTTCTGGACGGAAATTTCAGCGCTTTCAGATCTCAAGCATTCAAATCTAGTCTCGATTGTCGGATTTTGCAATGAGAAAGCTGAGAAGATAATCATAACCACGTATGCGGCCAACGGAAGTCTCCAGGAGCATCTAAACAATCCGAACCTCACATGGACGCAAAGATTGAGGATAAGTGTTGGTGTGGCTCGTGCGTTGAGTTACCTCCATTATGATGAGGGACGTGGTTATGGTGTTATACACCGCAACGTTAACAGCTCCACAATTTTATTAGACGAGAGCTGGGAAGCTAAGTTATCCGGTTTTGAAATATCCATCAAACAAACAGTTAACCGAATGGACCAGATCACCCTTTCTGAACCTATTGGCACAATAGGGTATATGGATCCAGAAATTGGAAAGACCAAAGGTGTGACCCGCAAGTCAGACATCTACGCATTCGGTGTGGTTTTATTCTAGATACTGTGTGGAAGGAGAGCATGTATTAAGAATGAGGCTAATAGGTTTCTCGCTCCATTGGCCAAGTATCATTATGAAAATGAAACGTTGCAGGATATAATCCATCCAGATTTGAGGAATCAAATGTCCCAGCTATCACTTGACAAATACTCGACACTTGCGTATTCTTGCTTAACGGAACAGCGAGCACAACGTCCGGATACGAACAACATTGTCAAAGAACTAGAGGAAGCATTGAAATTTCAGCTACAACGTGAAAATCTTGTAAGACCCCTAATTTTTTTTCTTGTTCTTTAATTCCAGCTGTCTTAGCTAGTTTACTTTTCAAATAGGGTTATTGGATTTTAATAATCAAAAGTTTCACATTTTAGCCGATAATAATCCTAACTTTAAAAATTCCCACCAACGATCCCAATTTGTAAAAATTTGGCCCTAATTGATCCTTTTAAAACATAAAAGAATTTGGCATACTCAATAGATTCAAGTGCACCTGCAGTTTAAAAAGGATCGATGAGGGCCAAATTCTTACAAGTTGGGATCGTTGGAAGAAATTTTTAGAGTTGGGATTATTATCGGCCAACAAGTGAAACTTTGAATTATTAAAATCCAATAACCCTTTAAAATATAACATGTTAAAAAAATATTATCATATACGAGCATTCACAATGAAAACCTTAAAATATGTGGGGGGTTTAGTTAATTTATAACGAATGTTTGTTAGTGTTTTTGAGTGGTTGTGAGTGGAGGAAAGAGAAAATATATGGGAAAGTTATTGTTTATCTGTAAAGAGTTAAATGCCATTTTAGTCCCTGTGGTTTGAACCATTTTGCCCGTTTAGTTCAAAGGTTTGAAACGTTGTCATTTTAGTCCAAATAGTTTCAAGCGTTCCCATTTTAGTCCACTGGGTTAACTCTGTCCATTTTTTATTTTAGCTAGAAGAGTAATTCGATCATTTTATATGGTCGAATTGCCTTTCCAGTTAACAGAATTACATATAAAATGACCGAAATGCCCTTCTAGTTAACAGAATAGAGGGGTGGAGTTAACCAAGTGGACTAAAATGGCAACGTTTAAAACTATTTGGACTAAATGGCAACGTTTCAAACCTTTAGACTAAATTGACAAAATGGCTCAAACCACATGAACTAAAATGACATTTAACTCATCTGTAAATATATGGAAAAAAATGTGGAGATAGCAAACCTTATAAATTTTTTAATATTTTTAGAAATGATGGTGAGTGAAGAAGACAGAAAAGCTAATGATAAAAGTATAAAAAATATTATTTAATTGAAAATAAGAGAGAAAAAGTAGTTGTTTTTAGTGGAAATATATGGATATGGATAGGGAATTCATGGTAAATTAAGAAAAACACACAAACCATTCGTGTTCTTAAAAATAAGTTAAAAATAAATAATAGTAGTAGTAGTTAAATAAACTTATTTAGTGTAGTCTCGATTAAAATTCAAACCAAACCATAAGGATTATTTTATATTTTAGAAGAAAAAAGTAAAGTATATCACATGCAATTAAATCTTATACATGGAGCTTGTAGAGATTGTAGGTCCAGAAATGATCTTGAACACAATGTATTTTTTGTTGAAAATGTAATAACAAGTATGGAATCCAAGTTAATACACCAAACCGAGTATAAACACAATTAACACACAAAGATATACTCAAAGATTCACGTTGTATTGATTTGAACAAAGTTTCGACACAAAGTTAACAAGAAATACTCTCGTACTATGTCATGTGTTCACTACTTGTTGCTACAACAAATGTAAGACCAAAAATAGTGGGTAGACCGGTTAGGCAAAAGGGTTCAAGAGTCTTGATTTGCCTAACTCAAGTCGCGGGGTCCCCCAATGTATGCAATACGTAGGGTCGGATCACTCCTCTGTTGATTGCTATGAGTTCAGGATTGAAGGAGATTTAACCCAGAACTGATGCATTCAATGTGATAATGTCGTGATAAGTGAAGAATAGAACAAGTAGAGTACCAGTTCTAGAGAGAGAGTAAGATTTCGGAATGTTTGGCTGAAAGACCAGGTGTGGTCATTTATAGAGAAGGAATGTGCCAAGAGAAGAAACCTTTGACTCAGCAATCTGTGTATGCAGTGAGGGGGTTGCCCTTTTTGGTGGGTTGAAAGCTTTGGACATGCGGGTAAAAGAGTGTTTCCTCCCACATGATCTTTTGCGGCTGAGTGGGAGAAGTCACACGTAAAGTGTGATGAGACGTGACCCTGTTCCATGCTTTTTGTTGTTCACCACAGCTCATCATTTATCGAACCCTTTAACCTTTTAACCCTTTAGGTTGTATTACACTTATAGTTAGTTGCTTAAGCTTAAACTACTCACTTCATCAGCCCCCCAAGTCAGAGGTGTTTGGTGTAAGCTCAAAGGCTTCTGACTTTTGTACAACATTTTTTTATTTAGCTAAAAGGCTTCAAGGCTTCGAGGGTTACCTGTCTTAAGGTTTTGAGCGGTATTATTTTGAATTTGATTGGACAATTGATTTGACATGTGACAGTTATTCGGACGGCGGTTCTCTTCCCTATGTCCTGTAACCGCTAGTTTTTTATTAATTGCTTTTTTATCTTATCATTTAAGATAAACAACACTTCATTTTACACACATTTTTACAACAAGAACTCCTGTATTCTCTCTTTCTGATCTTCAGGTTAGTTTCTCGTTTTTCTTTTTTTTTTTGTCATATATTTGAATGAAAATGACAAAAAATCACAAACCTTAGGGACGATTTTAGCAAAAAAGTTAGATGTTTGGATAAAAATGGGAAAAAATTTTAAAAGTGAATGACAATATGATACAAAAAAGTTGTTTTGTATGAAACTGGCAAACATAACCAAATCTCAGGTACGATTTTGACAATTCACTCTGTTTATTTGGTTGTAGTGCGTAGTGGCAATAAGTGACCATGTTGGTCATGTTTAGTATCCAAGTTAATTAAAGAAATATCTCTAAAAATTTATAACATCAATATTACCCCCTGTATTAATTAGCATAATTTGTTCCCTTCAGTGAACTACTATTCAATTTCTCGTTGTTTGTATTGGTGTTTCCATCCACACTCTCCAATCAGCCAATAACACATGCCTACATTTCTTTTTTATTTTTGTCAATTTCTTTTGTATATCTCTATTGATGCACTTTTGTCTACAGCTTGTATTTATCGAAATGTATTTGTTTTGGTCTTAGCTAAGGTATTTAACCTTGTTTGTTTATTTGTATTTGATGTAAGTTGACCAAGTCAATGAAATCCTCCTATCATTGAACTCACAACATATTTGGGATAATAACATTTATAAAGATTAAATTACAAAAATCGTCCTTTATGTATGTCACTTATTGCAAACTGTGTCCTTCGTCTTTAATAATTACAGAAAACGTACTCGATATATGCAAGCCCTTGCAAGTTATGTCATTTAGCTCTAACTCAGTTAATTTTTGTGGTTAAATCTGACCAAATAGACCTCACGTGAGGGTATTTTGGTCATTTTACTCTCATGTGATGTCCATTTGGTCAGATTTAACCAAAAAAATACCCTCATGTGGGGTCCATTTGGTCAGATTTAACCACAAAAATTAACTGAGTTAGGGCTAAAGGACATAATTTGCAAGGGTTTGTAAACATCAAGTACGTTTTCTGTAATTATTGAAGACAAATGACATAGTTTGCAACAACTGACATACATAAATGACGATTTTTGTAATTTACTCTTTATAAATGTTATCCCAAATATGTTGCGAGGTCAATGATAGGAGGATTTCATTATAAATGTTATCCCAAATATGTTGCGAGGTCAATGATAGGAGGATTTCATTGACTTGGTCAACTTACATCAAATACAAATAAACAAACAAGGTTAAATACCTTAGCTAAGACCAAAACAAATACATTTCGATAAATACAAGCGGTAGACAAAAGTGCATCAATAGAGATATACAAAAGAAATTGACAAAAATAAAAAAGAAACTGAAGAAACACGGATCTAATTTTATGTTAATTAGTTTGGTTTATGTTTCAAACATGAGGGTTAATCTTCTTTAATCCATCCTGAGCTCGAGCGTGATGATTCTTCCTGCAAAACAGCAACACCGTTAGCTCGTTAAGAGGGGAATATGGGGGTTTCCCTCTTAACCAGACTCCGGCGTGAGAATAAGTAACTGCTTTGAGGAAATAAGTGTGTTAAGAGTGAGAGTAGAGAGAATGGAATGTTTTTCCTGAGTATGGAGGTCTCTATTTATAGCCGGAGTAGTGTAAGAGGAGGTGGGCTGATGGGCCTTGGGCCAGAAGGCGACAACAAGGAATATCCTTCTTGTCTCACTGGTATCGACCGTTAGTGGTTTCTAGAAGATCTCCGGTGCTAGCGCAAATATCTTTGTCCATTAGTCGCTGGTATGTTGCGCCAGCATTCTTGAGCCCAAAGGGCATCTTTGTGTAATAGAAGATTCTGATGTTAGTGCGGAAGGCTATCTTATCTTCATCTTCCAGCTTCATCTGGACTTGATGGTACCCCTTGTAGCAATCTAAAAAGCATTTCCATCTGAATGGCGCGAGAGATTCTATCTTCTTGTCGATCTCAGGCAATGAATAGCAATCTTAACCAGACTCCGGCATGAGAATAAGTAACTGCTTTGAGGAAATAAGTGTGTTAAGAGTGAGAGTAGAGAGAATGGAATGTTTTTCCTGAGTATGGAGGTCTCTATTTATAGCCGGAGTAGTGTAAGAGGAGGTGGGCTGATGGGCTTTGGGCCAGAAGGCGACAACAAGGAATATCCTCCTTGTCTCACTGGTATCGACCGTTAGTGGTTTCTAGAAGATCTCCGGTGCTAGCGCAAATATCTTTGTCCATTAGTCGCTGGTATGTTGCGCCAGCATTCTTGAGCCCAAAGGGCATCTTTGTGTAATAGAAGATTCCGATTTTAGTGCGGAAGGCTATCTTTTCTTCATCTTCCAGCTTCATCTGGACTTGATGGTACCCCTTGTAGCAATCTAAAAAGCATTTCCATCTGAATGGCGCGAGAGAGTCTATCTTCTTGTCGATCTTAGGCAATGAATAGCAATATTTGGGACATGCCTTATTGAGATCTGTGTAGTCAACACACATGCGCCATCCTCCCGTAGACTTCTCGACCATGACAGGGTTTGCAACCCAACTTTGGTAGCGCACCTCTCTCAGTATGCCAACCTTTAACAGTTCACAAACTTGTTCATTCATGGCTTTGGTCTTATCCGCTCCTAGGCTACGCCTTCTTTGGACCTTCGGCTCGATGGATGGATAAGTGTTCAAACAATATTAAGTGACGTCGTGCGGGACACCTGTCATGTCAGACGGGGTCCAGGAGAAGATGTCCATGTTTCTGAACAGTAGTTGTTTAAGGTGCGTCCTGATATTTGGTGAGATTGCGTGGCCAATCGTCACCGTCTGTTCTGGTTACTTGCGGTTTAGGACCCATTTTTCTGGCTCGGTTGTTGAAATCTTTGTTGCTTTAACTGGGCGCGCGTCTTCTGCTGCCATCACCTATTTCTTTGCGTAGATAATTGCCACCCCCGTCTCAGTTGGAAAGCCAATGGCTGAATGGGGCGTGGAGGTTACCATGTTCATTTCTCCCCGAGTTTCTCTTTCAATTAAAACGTCATGCCTTGACTTGACTGGCATCACCATAAAGTTGACATTTGTAGTTCTTGAATACTTCCCGTCAGATAGCGTGACGAGGAAGCTGATTTGGCCCAATGGGAAGACTATCTCATTGCAGAATCCGGATAGAGGGTAATCCACAGGCTCGAGGCGCGCTTTGTCTTCTTCATCAAACTGGTTGAAACATTGTTCATAAATGATGTCAGCTGTGCTTCTTGGATCGATGAAGATGTACTCTGTTTCATATTGGCCTATGATGCCGGTAATGACAACAGAGCGCGTGACGCGTGGTCCCCCGCGCACTACCGGAAAGATGACTTGTTGCTCCTGTCATGCTGATTCAAATGGGCGCTTGCCCTTTGTTCCTTGCGCTGTGTTTTGGTACATCGACCATGTGAGTTTCTAGGCGCCTAACCTTCTTTTGGTTTCCATCATCATTCCTTTGAATTTGGCGCGTCTCCTTGTGCACATTCTTGAACAGATGGCTTAACTTGCCGCTTTTCAGCCCCCTCTCGATCTCTTGCCTTAGACTGATACAGTCATCTGTCAAATGAACTGTGTCTTTGTGAAAATCGCAATACAGGTCCGGGTCTTGCCCCTTCTTGTTTGTCATAGGCTTTGGTGCCTTGAAGTCATGGTTCTCTGTCATGAGCACCTCTTTTGGCGTCTTAATGAGCGGAGTCCAATGTTTCTCTCGGTTTTCATTCCTGATGGCTTTGCGATAGCCGATGCGGTCAATTGTATCTCGCGCGTCTTCTTTAAAGCGAGGTCTCTCTTCATAACCGCTGGACTGGCCTGTCTTCCAGCCAGGGTTTCTGTTTCTGTTTCGCCTGTTGTCGCGCGAGCTTGCTTTTGAAAAACGATATTCGGTGTAAGAGCTTTTGGTTCCAGCCAATGATTCTTCGGTCTGCGCTACAATTTTTGTAGCTGCTATGAGTTTGTCCCACTCTTTGGGCATACCGTCCTTTCCTGTGATAGTCCTGATTAGACTATCACAACGGATGGCCTTTTTAAAGTGAGCGCGCATCAATTGTTCGTTTACGTCTCCAATCTCTAAACACTTCTTGTTGAAGCGAGTGATAAAATCTTCTAACCCCTCATTGTCTCTGCGCCAGATGTCAGTTACTTCAGACGTATCGCGCTGATAGCGTCTTCGGTCTGCGCTACAATCTTTGTAGCTGCCATGAGTTTGTCCCACTCTTTGGGCATACCGTCCTTTCCTGTGATAGTCCTGATTAGACTATCACAACGGATGGCCTTTTTATAGTGAGCGCGCATCAATTGTTCGTTTACGTCTCCAATCTCTAAACACTTCTTGTTGAAGCGAGTGATAAAATCTTCTAACCCCTCATTGTCTCTGCGCCAGATGTCGGTTACTTCAGACGTATCGCGCTGATAGCGTCTTTGCTGGCTAAAATGGTTTACAAATTGGGTTCTGAAGTCGACCCATGACTTGTTTTTTTCTAGATGGAAGGCTGTCGAACCAGGCGCGAGCAGCCCCTGTAAGAGTCCGAATAAACAGATAGCACCACATTTGCATGGTCCATCCTCCTAAAACACCAATACTTGTAAATACCCGAACATGATCATCGGGATCAGTGAGGCCATTAAACTTTCCCACTGTTGGGGGCAGCTTTGCTTTTTCTAGCGGGGCTAGAGCAATTTTTGGGATAAACTTCGAGTGTTCGGCGGCTTCTGCTGGTCTATAAACGAGATTGAAATCACGCTCTGCTTCTTTGTTGTAGGCGATGCGCGGCCTTGGTTTGTAAGACTCATCATTTTTCTGCAGACGGTTGAAAACTGAGCAACCTTTATCATCTTGCCAAGTAGGATCATCCGGATCTGTGTCATCCCATTCGTTATTCATGTTGCGCGGCCCTAGCCGGCTGTGAACTGGTCGCCTTTGTTGCACATTTGATGGATGATCATAGTACCTGCATGTCTCCCCATATGTGTCGCGCGTGTCATGCACGCTTGGTCTTCTTTGGGGAGGAGGTCTGTTAAGTTGCCCTTGTATGTTTTGCTGAGGGGATGTCTGGCGCGCCGCTTGAGTTGGACCCGAAGGAGTAACCAAGGATGGTTCTGCTTGCAGAATCGCTTGTTTTGCTCTCAAAGACTGATACACAACATTTATAGTAGCAATCTGCTTGGCCTACCAGGAAGCTAAGGTTTCGCCTGCTGGTAGCGCTAGTAACGCCGAAATATTCGGGTTTGGAGCTGAGTTTGATGGAACAGTGACATTGCTTGTTGGGGTACCCGTTTGAGTGATGCGAGTGATACTCACGCGGGGTCCCTGGTGTTGTTGCTTCTGCTTCGATTATCTCATCGGCAGGTTGGAGTTGGACATGCGGGTTGTCCTCCCCTATTCCTACGTTAGAGTTTGTTCCGAAACTGAAATCAGGCACTCCCTGACCAGCCATGATCGAGAGTAGAAAAAACTCAGAAAAAGAAGAAGATGAAGTGATTGTAGAAAATCGGTGGGCGCCAATAGAGAAACACGGAACTAATTTTATGTTAATTAGTTTGGTTTGTGTTTCAAACATGAGGGTTAATCTAGCTCGAACGTTATGATTCTTCCTACAAAACAGCAACACCGTTAGCTCGTTAAGAGGGGAATATGGGGGTTTCTCTCTTAACCAGACTCCGGCGTGAGAATAAGTAACTGCTTTGAGGAAATAAGTGTGTTAAGAGTGAGAGTAGGGAGAATGGAATGTTTTTCCTGAGTATAGAGGTCTCTATTTATAGCCGGAGTAGTCTAAGAGGAGGTGGGCTGATGGGCCTTGGGCCAGAAGGCGACAACAAGGAATATCCTCCTTGTCTCACTGGTATCGACCGTTAGTGTTTTCTAGAAGATCTCCGGTGCTGGCGCACCGTGATTGGAGCCACGTGTCCTAGTTGTTTGCCTTGTTGTCCCTCTGCCATCAGCAGGTGAATGGAGATCATGGGGTAGTTGTCGCCGCCCCCTGATTGGTGCCACGTAGGCGTCCTTGTGTACTCTCTGTCTCCTGCACGTCTGTCGATCGTGGAGCACGATAGAGCACAGCCTGGTGGACGTTGATTGGCTCGTTCTTCTGCCACTCGTACCTTTGGTACTTTCTGAAGTGGTCGTGCGCCGTAACTCTTGCGCGACCCTTGTTATGCAAGTAACCAGCCCGCACAGGGTTGTAGGAGTTGAAGGCTCTTATTCAGAATACTAAGTGTGAAACTGATGTTATCTCTGGTTTGGGCCTCGCACGAGGCTCAGGTTTTACTTAAGCAGCCCGCGCGAGGTCTATAGATTAATCAAGTTATTGAGTAAGGAGTATGGTCCAGTGTGCGACCTGAATGCTCTGCGCGGCTTTTTGAGACCATACCCCTTCAGAAACGTAGGCATGTGTTATTGGCTGATTAGAGAGTGTGGATGGAAACACCAATACAAACAACGAGAAATTGAATAGTAGTTCACTGAGAGGACCAAATTATGCTAATTAATACAGGGGGTAATATTGATGTTATAAATTTTTAGAGATATTTCTTTCATTAAATTGGATACTAAACACATGACCAACATGGTCACTTACTAACGACATGACCAACATGGTCACTTATTGCCACTACGCACTACAACCAAATAAACAAAAAATAATCAGAGTAAATTGTCAAAATCGTCCCTGAGATTTGGTTATGTTTGCCAGTTTCATCCAAACAACTTTTTTGTATCATATTGTCCTTCACTTTTAGAATTTTTTTTCCCATTTTTATCCAAACGTCTAACTTTTTTTTGCTAAAATCGTCCCTAAGGTTTGTGATTTTTTGTCATTTTCATTCAAATATATATGACAGAAAAAATAACATAAATTAGACATTTGGACGTTGGCGTTTCGGTTTCAGCCGATTCGTTGATTTTCGATCTCTTTGACGGCCTTTTATTTGTCGTCCGTTATTCTATTAAGTATGGGAAATTACCTTGACCTGCTTGATATTCTATTAAGGCGGCCTGTGTAATTTCCTCGTCATTATGGTCACTTTTCCACCCGTTTTTTACCTGTTGATTAACGGATTGAAAATTTGTACACTTTTTGTTGATATCGGTCCACTTGCCCGATATTGAATGCGGTAGCTGGTAACTATCCCCCTAACCATGAGCCCGAAAAATAGTTCCTCAATTCGGTTCCAAAAGACGGTTTTATTTTGGTTGTTTGCTACAAAAAAGCAAAAAAGTTAATACAAAATATTAATGCAAAAAAAACTAACACAAAAAAATATTACCTATTTCGGGGTCCTCCGACACGTCGAGCCAAGCTCTAGTTAATGCGTACTCCTCTTTATCTTCCCATGGTTGCACGTTTTTTTCGTTCGGGTTTCGGTTTTCTTTTTATGGTTGCGCTTTGTTTTGTTTTGTTTTGTTGCACCTACTCTACTACCGGTTGTGTATCCGGGACGACGTCGGACTCGCGTTGTGGGGAGCCAAATGCTTGTGCCGAGCCGAAGGCTTGAGACAACCTAATTCCTCCCATGTTGTGATTCGGGTTCCAACCGTATAGATTTAGGTCCCATGAGAGAGGTTGATTCGATATGTTCATAAACCCGGTTTGATGTTGATTGTACTCAACAAAACCGGATCCGTACAGGGTGGGTCGAGTGGGAACCGGAGGAACGGGATGGCTAGGATTGCTTGTTTGGATCGTGTCCGCATTGTATAAAACGCGGTTAAAGGGATGCATTGTATAAAAACTTAGATTTTTTATAAAATAAAGAAAGAGATAAGATGGTTTGGGAGTGTGTTAGGTTTTAAAAAATGAGTTGAAAGGATGATAATATATAGAAATTTAAAAGAATTATTTTTTTTTAACTTAGTCGACCGTTGAACAGTCTTTTTTTTTAGTGTTAGGACTTTTGACCCAAAACCGGGTTTTTACGACGTCACCAATTTGGACCCGCAACTTTTCTTTCACACTAATCCCCACCTTCCCAAGGTTTCCATCCACATTGGTTGTATCTTTCCACCAACCAGTAATCTTTTTGTTCCCTGGAATAATTTTTGCTCCTCCACCAAGTTTAAAAGGTGATTTAGCTACGAATTTGTTTAAAACCCGTCCCATTATAGCCCGTTATTTTTTATAACATCATCTTAAATTTGCATACGATTTATGAATCATGCGATCATATACATTCTACAATTCCAAATGTTACAACAGATAATTCTTCAACTTCCATTTTACTTTGAATCTTTATTATTTAGTTTCGCCTAAATTACAAAATGATTAGCACATATAATCCTCCTTTCTTGCCAACAATTAACTCAATTGGTTGGTCTAACAACTTATTTCACTTAACTAACACTAACAAAATACATATTACTAACAACACTTTATAATTTTAGCAAATCTATTAATAGGCCTATAATAAGAAACAAAGAATTCATCTGACTAAGCCAACAAAGAGGATTTAGACTGTAGGTAGTGGGGAGGCTTGGGTTGAGGGCTTTGCTCAACACGTGGTGATAGTGGGGTCCACCGGACCACCCCAAAAAAAGTGAGGTGTGGAAGCAGCGTGGGTTAGCGGCGTTGGGCAACCATGTTGGCTGACTTTATGGCTAACGGTAAAAAATAATCACCCAATCCTGGCTAGCCAGCTCACCCTGCCTCCCGCCCCACGCCAGGCACAGAGTGGCTTAGCCAGCGTTGGCTGGCTTCCCCCGCCCAACCAACGCCACCACTCCGCATAGTCTTAGATTTGGTTTCATAATATCATTAAATGCAGCAAACTATCTTAATTTATTTTGGTTTAAATAATTATAATTTTATTTATCTGGACCTTATTTACTTATTGAGCTAACTAGAAATGACTTGTCGGCTTGGAAAACATGGTGGGTTGGCTCATGGTTAGCCAACCAAAAGTAAAAGAATGGCACATGAAACAGAAATTTCACTTTCGTGCTTACCTCAAATCTTGCTGGAAACATGGTGGGTTGGCTCAGGGGTAGAATGACGGATGTGTGCTTACCTCAAATCTTGCTCGAAATTTCACTTTCGTGCGAAGAGGGTGGAATTAGATGGATATTAACTTGATCCCAAGAGATATTAACTACTCAATTTCTTTCAATTCCCTTCTCATTTTTCTACCTTAGCTAGTTAGCTGTAACTCTCTTGTAACATATTTTATTTGCAGGTGGGGAAGAACTTGGAACACTTGAAGATTCCTCTCGCTCATATTAAATCCGCAACCCATGATTTTTCAAGTACATACAAAATTGCATCTTTCTTGGATGGCTATGCTTTCTACAGAGCAGAACTAGAGCATTATGATAAAGAAAATCCTTCATCCAAGAGAGAAAACATTGTATTTATTAAACGCTACCCTTTTGGAAATAAGTTGTATGGGGAAAAACAGTTTCTCATAGAATTAGAAATTCTTTCGGGTGGAGTTAAGCATCCAAACATAGTCACTCTACATGGTTTTTGTGTTGAAGAATCTGAGATGATCCTTGTCATTGACAATTTGTCTAATGAATTTCTTGGTGATTATTTCGGAAACTTGAAAGATAAACGTGTTTTGACTTGGGAAAAACGTTTGAAAATCTGCATTGATGTTGCACACGCATTAAGGTACATTCACTCTAAGATGGAAAACAAAAAGATAATAATAAACCGTAATATAAGCTGCTACAACATTGGGTTGGATGAGAACTGTGGGGCAAAGATTATTAACTTTTGGTGGTCCGTATTCCTGCCGCCTAATCAAGAAGACAACGATCACCATCTCATCGGTGTTGGGTGCGCGTACCACAGAGATCCAGAATATGAGATGACTCGTAAGTTAAAAAAAGAATCAGATGTTTATTGTTTTGGAGTAGTCATGTTTGAAATTTTATGTGGGAGGTTAGCATATGACCCAATTTACCTTATGGAGAGTGACAAAGGACTTGCCCCTGTAGCAAGACGGAGCTTCAGCACAGGATCACTAGAAGAGATGATAGATCCTATAATAAAGGAAGAAATTGGTGAAAACGCTTTTGTTTTAAAGAGAGGACCTAACAAGGATTCTTTGCACACGTTTATTACAATTGCACACCAATGTGTGGCGGAAACTCAAGACCAACGTCCAACAATGAAAGTGGTAGTCAACGAACTTGAGAAAGCATTATTCTTCCAAGTAAGTCATTTTTCTAACGTCATATTATGAATTCAGAAAAGTAAAATAGTTTGATGATTCACTACAACATCAAAACAAATGTAGATTGCTTGATGAGGTTAGATTAAAACTAATAAGGCACAAATTGTTATGGTTTACACATCATTTTCCACTTTCTAACAATTAGCATTCAACCTATCAAGTTTACTTCAAAGACATTATAGAGATGTCTCAACCCTGCCTTTTAGACCATCAATTTAGGACTTTGCTTAAATTCTTATACGGAATATAACAAAATTAATAAAATTTCAATTTAAACCTTGTTTTAGAAAATATAGTATAGTGCCACAAAAGTTTAACGTAAACCATTCCATGATATCACCAAATTACCAATTCATCATCATTTTATAGTTTAATAATATTCAAAAATATTACCATTTTAGTTTTTATCAATATATATATTTTACTTGGTGTTTCATGTTTAATAGAAAAACAACAAGGACAACCCCAAAATGTTACTTGACGACATAAAACATGCGACACAAAACTTCAAAAATGAGAATTGCATCGGGGGTGGGGGATTTGGGAGAGTGTATAAAGGAAAGCTTCAAGATGGTGATGGATTTAAAACCATTGTTGCAAAGCGATTGGATGCGAGCTTTGGTCAAGGGGAACAACGATTCTTGAGTGAGCTCCAAATTCTTTTGGGTTATAAGCACGAGAATATAATTGGTCTTGTAAGCTACTGTGATGAAAATGATGAAAAAGTCATAATTTATGAGTATATGTCCAGAGGAAGTCTTGATAGGTATTTGAATGATACTTCTCTTACATGGGTGAAACGACTTAATATATGCATTGATGTTGCAAGAGCGTTGGGTTTCCTACATGGAGGTATAGGAAACCAAGCAAAGGTGATACATAGAGACATTAAAACTGCTAACATTCTAGTAAACGATGATTGGAAAGCAAAACTTGCTGATTTTGGGCTTTCTTTAATAAGTCCATTAATTCAAGAAACGGACTATGTCATCGATCATGCGTGTGGCACAATAGGATACTTGGACCCGCTTTATGGAGAAACAGGATTTCTAACCATAGAATCTGATATTTATTCGTTTGGTGTTGTTTTATTTGAGATTTTGTGTGGGAGATCGACATTTGCAATCCAGAAACATGAGGGTCATTATCTACCGGAGTTCATTAAAAACAAATTTGAAGAAGGAAAGCATGATGAGGTGGTGTTCAAACAAATTAGGGAGCAGATCGTACCAAAATCATTGACTACATTTCAAGAGATTGCTTACCGATGCTTACATCTTGAAAGAGAAAAACGACCGGCAACAAAAGAACTTTTGATAGAACTTAATAAGGCATTGGAATTTCAAGTAAGTTAATCATCATAGTTTTAGGAAAGCTACTAGTGTTCATTTAATGCATATAATATAAACCTTTTTTTGACCATTATCCCAACTGAATTGGAAAATCCTGACTCAGTTTCCTTGGGGGCTGCCAATCGCATTCTGCCATTTTCTAATCCTGATTTTAATTTTCGTTTGGTTTCCACATTATCCCAGTTGAATTCAGACGTTAAATCTGATTATGTGGAGCAGAAGAGTCATGCTTCCACTATTGAGACACAAGTAGTTGAGCTTTCCAGTATCTTGAACAATATGAACATGACTGGAAAATCTGAAAATCTTGTAAGACCCCTAATTTTTTTTTCTTGTTCTTTAATTCCTGTTGTCTTAGCTAGTTTACTTTTAAAATAGGGTTATTGGATTTTAATAATCTAAAGTTTCACATGTTAGCCGGTAATAATCGTAACTTTAAAAATTACCTCCAACAATCCGGACTTTTAAAACTTTGCCCCCTTTATAGATTCAAGTGCACCTACGGTCACCTTAATTGAATTAAGTGCAGCTACAGCTTAAAAAGGACCGATGAGGGCCAAATTATTATCGACCAACAATTGAAACTTAAGATTATTAAAATCCAATAACCCTTTAAAATATAACATGTTAAAAAAAATTATTATCATATAAGAGCATTCACGATGAAAACCTTAAAATATGTGACGGGGTTTAGTTATATTAGGCCACCCGGGGTGGTAGCGTGATAGTTTCTATCACTCGTGGAACTATCACTCAACACCGCCGCCACTAGTTTCTATCACTCGTGATAGTATAACGCGTTGAGTGGGTAACGCGTTGTAGATAAAAAAAGGAACATGTATCTTGTACATTGTGCATTAATATTTGTACATTGGAATCCCTATCACTAGTGATACCACCCCTCCTACATTTCTATCACTATCACTAGAATATTGGGTGCTACATGGCATCATTTGATTGGTTGCTTCCATCACTGGAATCTATCACTAACAAACCACCCCTACCCCCCTTATAAGGAATGTTTGTTAGTGGTTTTGAGTGGTTGTGAGTGGAGTAGAGAGAAAATATATGAGAAAGTTATTATTTATCTGTAAATTTATGGAAAAAATACGGAGAGAGAAAACCTTATAAATTTTTTAATATTTTTAGAAATGGTTGTGAGTGAAGAAGAGGGAAAAGGTAATGATAAATGTATAAAAATATTATTTAATTGAAAAGAAGAGATAAAAAGTAGTTGTTTTTAGTGGAAATATATGGATATAGATAGGAATTCACTGTAAATTAAGTAAAACACACAAACCATTCGTGTTCTTGAGGACCTGCACGTTGTGACGTGTCCATAATCATATATGTAATTTAAATAAAACACACAAACCATTCGTGTGTTCTTAAAAATAAGTTAAAAATAAATAATAATCACACAAGCTATCCGTGTAATTAGTTCTTAAAAATAAGTTAAAAATAAATAATAGTAGTAGTTGTTAAATAAAGGAAAATTGGTAATTAATAAATCAACCTTTCACCAGTTGGTAAAGAATAATCCTACCTACAGAATTGGTAAATAATAATACTACATTTCAATATGTTGGTACTCAATGGACCTCCGTTAGTTTTTTTTTAACTGAAGTTAGTTTTTAACTTTTATTTATTACACAAACAGTCCCTGTAGTTATAATTTACTAGTTTTAACTATGAGTTAATAGCCAAAATGGTCCCTGAGGTTTGCACCGCCACCACCACCACCGCACCGCCACCGCCACCGCCACCACCACCGCCACCACCGCACCGCCGCCACCACCACAGTAAATAGATTTACTACTTATAAGAAAAAAATAAATTTATTAATTCAAAACTTGAGTTAATAAACTGGATTGAGAAGTTAAATTAAACCGGCGAGATGTGCAAAGATCGCAGAGATAGATCTAAGTGTGAATTTGTTTGAGATGAATTGGAATGAGATTAGAGGTCTTGTATTTATACCCGTTTGCAAGGATAAATAGATAACGATGGTTATCAGATTTTTCGGATGGTTTGGGTTCACGGATAAACATCAATCCACTACGAAAACGGGATAATTCTTCGTCATAGGATTGTTATAGGATGGAGACAAGCTTTAATGCAGAAAAAACGGGATAAAACGGTTGGATAACAGAGTTTCGAGTTCGCCGGATTCCGGCGAATTCGCCGGAAGGGATGACTGATTAAGCGGACTCTTTTTGTGTTTGAAATCAATTTGAGGAAATTGCAGATTGGTCCTTGCAGTTTAGTCATGTATATAGAATGAGTTAAAATCAATTTGGTGGTGGCGGTGCGGTGGTGGTGGTGGTGGCGGTGGCGGTGGTGGTGGCGGTGCAGTGGCGGTGGTGGTGGTGCAAACCTCAGGGACCATTTTGGCTATTAACTCATAGTTAAAACTAGTAAATTATAACTACAGGGACTGTTTGTGTAATAAATAAAAGTTAAAAACTAACTTCAGATAAAAAAAACTAACGGATGTCCATTGAGTACCAACATATTGAAAGGTAGTATTATTATTTACCAATTCTGTAGGTATGATTATTCTTTACCAACTGGTGAAAGGTTGGTTTATTAATTACCAATTTTCCTTAAATAAACGTATTAAGTGTAGGCTCCATTAAAATTCAAACCAAACCATAAGGATTATTTTATATTTTAGAAGAATAAAGTAAAATATATCACATGCAATTAAATCTTATACATGGAGCTTGTAGAGATTGTAGGTCCAGAAATGATCTTGAACACAATGTATTTCTTGTTAAAAATGTAATGACAAGTGTGGAATCTAAGTTAATACACCAAACCGAGTATAAACACAATCAACACACAAAGATATACTCAAAGATTCACGTTGGATTTGAACAAAGTTAATACTCTCGTACTCTGTTCTGTGTTCACTACTGGTTTCAAATGACATTGCAGGTATTTATACAAGATACATGTAGATCTCAAATGACAGTTAAACGATTCAAACGACAATACATTATGTCAAACGACAGTGTACTGTTTGTTGCATATCAAGTGAAGGTTGGTGTCAAACGATAGTCACTGTCGTTTAACATTAACACACTGTCATTTATAAATGTTATCCCAAATATGTTGCCAGGTCAATGATAGGAGGATTTCATTGACTTGGTCAACTTACATCAAATACAAATAAACAAACAAGGTTAAATACCTTAGCTAAGACCAAAACAAATACATTTCGATAAATACAAGCTGTAGACAAAAGTGTATCTATAGAGATATACAAAAGAAATTGACAAAAATAAAAAAGAAACGTAGGCATGTGTTATTGGCTGATTGGAGAGTGTGGATAGAAACACCAATACAAACATGGTCACTTACACCATTGCCACTAAATTATGCTAATTAATACAGGGGGTAATATTGATGTTATAAATTTTTAGAGATATTTCTTTCATTAAATTGGATACCAAAGAGTCAAAGACATGAAACATGGTCACTTACACCATTGCCACTAGCACTACAACCAAATAAACAAAAAATAAATAAATACATGTTAAACACAAATAAACATAATTAATCAAAACAAAACCCCACCAATTATTATTTTTATTCCTTTACCATTAAAATCGAGTGCGCAGTAGCCACCTACAAAATCGGTTTACATATAAAAAAAGTTAATTGCCCGAATGGTCCTTGTGGTTTTTAGTTTTTCACGTTTTGTCTCCATATTTTGAAAATAGCAGATGTGTTCCCTGTGGTTTGTTCATTTGTTACTAGGGTAGTCCCCACACTGGATGGACGTTAGTTTGCTAGTTTAATATGTGTGAAATGACCAAAATACCTGATGACGGGGGTAGTTCAAGACTAAATAAAATGATTAAATATGTAAGCGCTCAAAAGGTTAAACGGTTCAACGGTTGAAAAGCTGTGAGTTGGGAAAAGCAATGCAGAAACAGTAGCCGGTCACATCTGAAGATCGCTTCACCAACCCACAGCCGCAAAAGCAAAGCAGGTCTGCAAATGCACACTATTATCCGGGGGTCAAAAGCCTTCAACCCCCGAAAGGGGAAACCCTCCACTGCAAGCGAGGTTACTAGTCTAATCCATTCCACTTTGGGAGATGCCTTCTCTTATAAAATGACACTTCATTTACTTCAGGGAGGACATCCTGACCAGCTCTGATTCTCCAATCTCTGGTCATTCACATCGAATGCTTGTCTCGCACAAGTCATTCCCTTTCACATCCAACACACACATTCCCTTTGCTACAACTTCCAAATCTGGGTACGATTCGGAGGAGGATCCGTAGCAAAGAACAACAATAAACTAGCAAACCTCCTTCCACGTCTCGCAAACGTGGGGGGACCCCACGACCTGCGTTAGGCAAGGTTGAACCCTTCAACCATTCTGCCTAGCCAGTCCAGCTACCACCGTTGGTCTTGTATTTGTTGCATCAACAAGTTGGCGCCCACCGTGGGGCTACGCCGCTATTTCTTCTTAAAAAGACCTAGTAGTGTAGCTCTATTCACTTAAAATCACCATGTCTGAAAGAGGATCCCCGGAAGAAGTAAATCAGATCCCAAATGCTTCTACTCCGGGTAGTAGCCAAGCTCACGTGGCTATACCAACTTCTTTCTCGACTCCGGGAAGCACACCCGAGTTCCTCAACTTCAACACACCAACTCTGTCCAGATCTGGAGTCCCATCTCCCAACATCGGCGTCTCCGATGCCCCATCATGTGTTGAACTCACCCCTGAAGGGGTTGCCAACAATTTCCTTGTGCTAAGGTCTCTTCTCAACCAGCATGTGAGTAAAGAAAGAGAAAAGGGAGTGAGGATTCGTTTAGACTATGACAAACCTGAGCCAACATTGTCTCCTGGACCACCTCCTCCTCTTTTTGCAACAAGAAGTGAGGCTGGTCCCAGTAACCTTTCAAACCCTCACCCTTATCTGTCCACTATGACAAATCCTACGGTGCATCCTATCTTCTCTTCCCAACCAATTACCAGTGGTGTTCCTCTGGGACATGAGCTAACTCTTGACCAGCTCCTACAATCCCCGGTGACAAGCTATCCAGCATCTACCACAACTACATGGGAGCAAGCCCTGTCCGTGCTCCACTTAGCACGTAGTGCTGTTATGAGTGCTCCCCTCGGGATAAACTGCTCCGCTGGCCCAGGAAGCCTTCAAGGCTTCAACCCTATGCCCAACATGATGACCCAGATGATGGCCAACTTCCCATGGCAACACTTCATCAATCAAGTGCTTGCCACTCAGGGAAACAACGGCAATGGCAGTAGTGCGGATGCAAGGACAGAAGAAGACTTGGCTAAACCATACAAGCCAAGTAACCTTTCATGCTTTTCAAGGCAGATAGCCGATTATGATTTCCAGTCAAAGATCAAAATGCCGGCCCACATCAGGACATATGATGGGACTGAAGATCCTGAGGACCATCTTCAGATCTTTACCGGTGCAGCTCGGATAGAGAAATGGTCCAACGCTGAGTGTTGCCTAATGTTCATGCAAACTCTTGTTGGATCCGCCAGGATCTGGTTCAACGATTTACCTGCTCAAAGCGTTCGAAGCTTTGACGATCTCAGTAAGGGTTTCCTGGCCAATTTCTCCCAACAAAGACGATATGTCAAAGACGCAACAGTGATCTTTCAGATAAAACAACGTGATGATGAAAGTCTCCGTGCTTTCATTGAACGATACAAGAAGGAAAGTCTGACTTATGTAGGGGCCGACGAGAAAATGAGGGTGGCTGGCTTCATGAATGCCATCACCTCTAAGTACCTTACAAGGTATTTCAACAAATCTCTACCCAAGACCTTAGAAGAAGCTCTTGAAAGGGTTGAAGCCCACATCCGGGGAGAGGAGGCAGTAGACATTAAGGAACAAAGAAAAAGAGGGTCCGGCTGGAGAAGCAACAGTCCAGCCAGAAAAAGAGGGAACTTCAACTCCTATGACAGGCGGTCAAAGGGTTCAGACCCTCGAAGGTCTGAAGGTCGGAACCTTTCAAGCAGGGAAAAAGGCATAAGTTTCACACCCCTCACAAAGACCCCCCAAGAAATCCTTGCAACAGAAGAAGTTAAACAAAACTTTTGGCCTCCTAGACCTCTCCCAAAAAGCAGGAAAAATGAGAACTCCACCCAATATTGCGAGTTTCATGAAGAAAAAGGTCACCACACCAATGATTGCTTCCAACTCAAGAAAAGAATAGAATAGAAGAGGCTGTCAAGTCCGGAGAACTCGCTCATTTGGTAAAGGGAGTCTGGGACAAAATGGCTGAAGGAAAGGGTAAGGAAGTCAATATGGTGGATTTCGATGGAAAGGTCCCTCACAAGAGGCAGAGGTTGGAAGCTTGGGAGCTTCAGTGTGTCTGTTTCCCCCCTACGGAGAATGACCCCCTCCCCAGCCCTCTCGTGGTAGAAGCTACCGTGGGAACGTTGCAAACATGCAAGGCATACATAGACACGGGGGCAGCCACTGAAATCATGTTCGAAAAATTCTTCAACCAATTGAGAAATGAAGAACGTTCAAGGCTTCAACCCTCTGGGACCTCCATAAAAGGTATCGCTGACATACCCCTCAAGCCTTTAGGGCAACTGACACTTAATGTTCGTTTCAATGAAGGTTTAAAAGAAAGAACCCAACCACTCACCTTTGTGGTTATCAACATCCCCTCAAGCTATGATGTGATCATCGGAAGACCAGGACAGTGTGCATTTTACATGGCGGTGTCTGTTGGCCATGGCACAGTCAAATTTCCCACCGAAAGGGGCATAGCAACCCTTCAACCCTCTCAGGAAGCCTACATGGTTGAAGGTGAGAGATCAAACAATGAAGAAGACAGGCAAAGGCTGGTCATAAACCCTAAATACCCTGAACAAAGAATAAGGGTCAACCCAGACCTTTCTCAAGAGACCCTTTCATACCTTAAAAAATTGCTAACACACTACAGCGACGTATTCGCTTGGTGCCCTGAAGATATGACCGGGATCCCCCGGGACATTGCCGAGCATGAGTTGAGAATACCACCAGAGGTCAAGCCCGTTGTCCAGAAGAAAAGAAGCTTAGCACCTGAGAGAAGTCTGGCAGCCTGCCAAGAGGTTGAAAAGCTCGTGTCAGCCGGTATTCTCCGAGAAGTCAAGTACCAGTCATGGGTTGCAAACCCGGTTATGGTCAAGAAACCAGACAAATCTTGGAGGATGTGTATAGATTTTAAGGATCTTAACAAAGCTTGCCCCAAGGATTGCTATCCACTACCAGAAATTGATCTCAAAGTTGATTCCCTCACAGGCTACTCGTTCAAATGCTTTCTTGATGCATACAAAGGCTATCACCAAATCCTCATGAAAAAAGAGGATGAGGAAAAGACAGCCTTTCACACGGACAAAGGGATCTTTTGCTATCAAAAGATGCCTTTCGGCCTCAAAAATGCAGGAGCAACCTATCAACGGCTCGTTGACAAAGCCTTCGAAAGCCAAATCGGCAAAAACATGGAGGCATATGTCGATGACTTGGTTATTAAAAGCAAGACTGAATACCAAATGCTCGATGATATTCAAGAAACTTTCAAGAACCTCAGAAAGGTTAACATGAAGCTTAATCCTGAAAAGTGTTCATTTGGATTCGAGGAAGGAAAATTTTTGGGCCACATTGTTGGAAAACAAAGCATCAAAGCCAACCCTAACAAAGTAAAAGCCGTCCTTGAAACCAAACCACCAAAGACCAAGAAGGAGGTTGAAAGCTTGAACGGGAAGCTTGCAGCCTTGAAGCGTTTTACCTCAAAGTTAGCCGAAAGATCTCTGCCCTTCTACAAAACGCTCAAGAACTGCTCAGATAAAAAGGATTTCAAATGGACTGAAGAAGCTTTCAACCAGATGAAGCAACATCTAGCTTCCCTACCAGACATTGCGGCACCAAAAACTGGGGAGTTAATATCGGTGTACCTCTCAATCACGGACAAGGCCATCAGTGCAGTCCTCACCATTGAGCGAGACAAGGCCCAGGTACCCGTTTATTTTTTCAGCAAAACTTTAAAATTAGCTGAAACGAAATACCCTCCCCTTGAAAAACTTGCCCTAGCCTTAGTTCAAAAAGCTAGAAGGCTTCGAAGGTATTTCCAAGCACACCCCATACAAGTGGTCACCGACCAACCTATTAAGAGTGTGCTTGAAAAACCTGAAAACTCGGGGCGATTAGCCAAATGGGCCATAGAACTAGGTGAACATAACATCACCTATGTCCCAAGGAAAGCTATCAAGGCTCAAGTTTTGGCCGATTTCATTGTGGAAGTCCCAAACCAAACAGTCACTGAAGTAAACACTGCCACCGCTGAACCTTCCAACCCTGAAGCCTGGAAGCTTTTTACCGACGGGGCTTCAAGCGTTGAAGGGTCAGGGGCCGGATTAATTTTGATCAACCCAAAAGGTTTGGAATTCACATATGCTATTCGTTTTGATTTTCAGACCACCAATAATGAGGCTGAATACGAAGCACTAATAGCCGGCCTAAGGCTGGCCAAAGAAATGGAAGTTGAAAAGCTTGAAGTGTTCACGGATTCGTTGCTGGTCTCAAGTCAAGTCAATGACAGCTACATAGCTAAAGAGCCCAACATGAAAAAATACAGAGAAAAATCCAAGGAACTGATGAGTACCTTCCAAGCATGCAACATCAAACAGATCCCAAGATCTCAAAACAAGAAGGCCGATGCCCTAAGTAAGCTTGCATCCCTCACTTTTGCCCATCTCACCAAGAAGGTACTGGTAGAAGTGTTGAAGGCCCCATCCATTGATGAATTGGAGGTTCAAGACGTGGTTACCGAAGAAGAACCAAACTCCCATAAGAAAGTTCCTCAAAAATGGTGAATTACCCAATGATCAAGTGGAAGCCAAAAGGGTTGAAATCAAGGCAAGACAATACATACTACAAGGAGAAACCCTTTACAAAAAGGGTTACCTTGCTCCCTTGCTAAGATGTGTCGGTCCCGAGCAAACTAAGTACTTGATCAAGGAAATTCATGAGGGCGTGTGTGGAGCTCACTTTGGAGCTAGGTCGGTAGTTGCAAAGCTCATGAACCTCGGATATTTCTGGCCCTCAATGCATCGTGACACATCCGAAGAATTGAAGAAATGTGATGCCTGCCAGATCCACGCACCAGTCCCAAAAAGTCCCAAGCATGATTTAGTCCCAATAACCTCGGCTTGGCCATTCCATAAGTGGGGAATGGACATTGTTGGTCCATTTCCCCCAAGCAAAGGGGGAGTGAAATTCCTACTGGTGGCGGTAGACTATTTCACCAAGTGGCCCGAGGTCAAGCCACTTGCCAAGATCACAGGAAAGCAAGTCATTGACTTTGTCTGGGAAAACATCATTTGCCGTTATGGATTGCCAGGAGTACTTGTCACCGACAACGGAAGCCTTTTAGCGTTTGGTGCAAAGAATACAAAATAGATCATGTTTTCAGCTCAGTGGCTTATCCGCAATCAAACGGGCAGGTTGAGAGAACAAATAGAAGCATAGTGGAAGGAATAAAGACAAGATTGGGAAGATACGAAAGCAACTGGCTTGAAGAATTGCCTAGTGTTCTATGGGCAATTAGAACAACGGAAAAAACAAGCCATAAGAAAACACCTTACAGCTTGGTATTTGGATCCGAAGCTGTGATCCCTGCCGAAATAGGAGTTGTAACCCAAAGAATTGTCAACATGGATCCCGAAGCAAACAAAAAAGAGACCATGTTGAATTTACAACTCCTAGAGGAAGCAAGAGATCAAGCCGCAATTCAAGAAGCCAAATACAAGCAACAGATGGAAGCTTACTACAACAAAAAAGTCAAAAACGAACGTTTCAAGCCAGGGGACCTAGTCCTCAGAAACAACGAAGCCAGCAAGAAAGAAAATCAAGGAAAGCTTGGCCCAAAGTGGGAGGGCCCGTACACCATCCTTGAAGCACACAAAGGTGGATCCTACAAGCTGGCTGACGCAGAAGGCAAAAGGCTTCCAAGGCATTGGAACGGTAAAACCCTGAAAAGGTTCCATGTTTAAACGGAAAGTTTGGAATGTATTTCGAGCAGGATTATGAATACCTTTTGTAAAAAGCAAGTATTGCTTTAATGAATGAAGTTGTTTTTATCAAACTTGTCTTTCTATCCCAAAATCAGGTTGAGAACCTAGCAAAAAACTCCATGGCAAGGGCCATGTAAGGGGATGAGCTCCCAGGCCACATCGCTCAATAGGTTCAAGGGTTGAATGAGCCTATATAAGGGGTGAGTTCCTAAATCAATACAACTCCATGAGACTTGTTAAGAAAACACAAAATTGTCTCATAGACGGGTATGAGCAGCCTACACCAAATGCTCCCTAAGCCTTAAAAATATAGTCCACAAAAAGGCTAAAAAACCAAAAGAAATAATAAAAAGGATAGGTGCTATCTCTTCTTGTTAAAAATGCCAAGGCTAAGTGTCTGCAGCACTGAACCCTTTTAGGTATAAAAAACATAAGGGCAGCACAAACTCGACAAAGACAAAGTTACAAAAGAACAAAGTCAATTGGACAAAAATCACAAAGGTACAAACCAAGCCAGGATGCAAAACTAAGAAGCCTTCAAGGCTTCAAGCCACCCGGGCAATACCTCGAAACCTTAAAGGCTTCAACCTATTAAAAGACAGCCAAAAGGCTTGGACGGTTAAAATCCAAATGAACTGCCTTGTCCAAAAAGGCACATGCATAAAACCATAATAAATGGAAAATAGTTAAAACATAACATCATATAAAACAAAGCCCTAAAAAGACTTCCAAACATAAGTTGGAGCAAGTCCTAATAACTTGCAAGCTTAAACTACTGTTCCAGCGGCCACGAAGGCCTTAAAACACAACCAACAGGAACCTTAAGGGTTCCAAATAACCTAATATTGTTCAAGTTAACATTACAAAACATAAATTGTTTCAGTGCTAAGAAAGCTACGAATCAAGCATCAACAGATTTAGAAACTCCAGAACCTTCGCCCTTGGCCTTCTTTGTTTTCTTCAACTTTTTAGTCTTCACACCTCCATCACCACCAACCGCCGAAGCCTCCAAGCTTGCATCCTTAGGAACATCCGGCTGACCTGAAAGGGTATCGTCACTATCACCCGAATAAGACCTCTTCCTTGAAAGAGATCCCAGGACTTCAGCACAGACCTTCTCATTCAAGCCCTCCGGCTTCAAACCTTGCAACACAGCAAGAGGCTTACCAAAGCAACCAGAAACTTGATGGATGTAAGGATAAGTCAGCTTCTCCATTTGCTCAACGGAGCCTTTAAAAACATCAGAAGCCTCGGGCTGAAACAGAGGTGACTTCTCCAAAGGATGACCGGACTCATGGAGCTTATAACCTGCAATAAGACCTTGGTGTTTTCCCAAATTGAGCAGCTTAGTATAAACATCGCCAAGGGCAGAATTAAACTCTTTGGAGTGCAGCAGATAGGTAACCACTTGATGGAAACCCTGCTCAATGAGCCATTGGTTATCCCCAGTAGCCTGAGCAACTGAAGCCTTCAACCCCTCTTTCTCCTTACCAAAAGCCTGTTGCTGAACAAACAAAGCTTCCCAGTCAGCCCTAAGTTTCAACCTATCAGCCTCGAAGCTCTTTTTCAAGTCACCCATCTCAATCTCATGCGTCTTTTTCAGATCACTAACCTTCTTCTCCCATGCTGCTTCCTTCTCGGCAAAGCCAGCTATCTCCTTTTTCATCCCAGCCATGGAGGATTTCATTTTATCCTTCTTCTTGGAGAATTCTTCATATTCCCGATTTCTCTGACGAAAACGGGCAATGCCTTGAGGAAGCATGGCAGCAAGATTGCAAGTACTCAAAATCATACGGGACAGCATCAAGTCATCATCCATCCTAGCAATAGTCTCGTGCACTGAGGGAGGAGCAATGTGACTCAGAGCATCCTCACAAACAGCAGCATCTTTGAAACTGTCATCATTCTTCACCGACCAAGTAGGCACATAAATCCCTTCCGGGTCCAACCCTTCAACGTCCCTGCTCGAAGACTCCTGAACAGGAGTGGCAACAACCTTCTTGCCTAAAACCTTTTTACCATGGACAACCAATTCCTTATCCTTCTCAGCATCTGCTTCAACACCTTGATCTTCTGAAACTTCAATATCGTCACTCAAGTCCACTGGTTCAGTAGAAGTGGATTGAAGACCAGCTTTCAACAACCGACGAGAAGATCGACGGGTTGAAGATTTAGGAGCATTAGACTTAGAAAAACCCTTGGCAGTAGCAGCGCTAACATAACCTAAGCCCTCAAACCTTTGATCAGCAGTCCTAACCACAACATTCTCACCAGGAACAGACGGAGCATCCTCAAAAACAACATCAGACGTATCGTCGCTCTTAATAAAATCCAAAGCAGACATGACTGCAAAAAACAACAACACATAAGTCATAGATTAAGAAAAACATAAAAAGAACAAAAAAGGAAAATGCATACCCATGCCACTCCTCATAAGAACCGGATCCCGATCAACATTCCCCCAAATTTTACTAACCCCTAATAGAACAAGTAAGTGTTCAGGAAAGGGACGAACCCTCGAAGGGCACCCCCGGATGGCATTGAGAAAAACAGCATTCAATTCAGACTCGGAAGGTTCCGGATCATTGAGAACAGCATCCGGATTCCTCCACACCATTTTAAAAGGGATGATAGTATCGGAAACCCAGAAAAAGCAGTCTTTCCAAGCCCCAAGCGTAGTAACCATCGACGAAATAAGGCAGGTATCAACTTTGGTTGTTTCAAAAGTAAACCAATCGCCATTCTTAGCCAAGCGAAAAAACCGGCGAAAGGGTAAAAGGGAAGGATCATACCCAAGAGCACGACATAAAACCTCAAAATGCAAAACCCTAGCCATCCCCTTTGGATGAACTTGCCCAAAAGAAACCCGATAATACTCCAACAAGTTCAAAACAAAAAACGAAAAGGGATATCGAAGGTTTGAGAACTCAAAATGACTACAATAAAGGGCAATCGAACCAGAAGGTGGTTTATCAACGGGAACATCACAAGCAGGGGCAGTGGGGTCAAACTTCCTATCAATACCATATTCCATACAAAATAAATCTACCTCCTCTTGTGTTAACCGGGAAAAAGATTTTGCAAAGTCCTTACGAGCACCCATTTTTTTTTTTGACAACGGAAAATGCAGAATGCAAGATGAAAAGGAAACAGGAACTAACCTTAGAGAAGGAGAGAAAATGGCAGGAACTTGGAATAAATTATGAAACAAATGGATAAGTTTGGAAATATAAAATAAATATAAGTCTACAATAGGGGTAATAATGGCAAAACAGTAACTCCTGCGAAAACCGCCACCCTATCAACTGCCATACATCAATCAAATCAATTGCCAGTTATTTGAAATTCAAATTTAAAACATTAACTGCCTTCAACCTTTCAAGCCTTCAAGCAACGAACCCTCGAAACCTTCAAGCAATAAAATACGTACATAAAAGTCAGAAGTCTTTAAGCTTATCACCCAAAAGCCTCTGACTTGGGGGGCTGATGACGGGGGTAGCTCAAGACTAAATAAAATGATTAAATATGTAAGCGCTCAAAAGGTTAAACGGTTCAACGGTTGAAAAGCTGTGAGTTGGGAAAAGCAATGCAGAAACAGTAGCCGGTCACATCTGAAGATCGCTTCACCAACCCACAGCCGCAAAAGCAAAGCAGGTCTGCAAATGCACACTATTATCCGGGGGTCAAAAGCCTTCAACCCCCGAAAGGGGAAACCCTCCACTGCAAGCGAGGTTACTAGTCTAATCCATTCCACTTTGGGAGATGCCTTCTCTTATAAAATGACACTTCATTTACTTCAGGGAGGACATCCTGACCAGCTCTGATTCTCCAATCTCTGGTCATTCACATCGAATGCTTGTCTCGCTCAAGTCATTCCCTTTCACATCCAACACACACATTCCCTTTGCTACAACTTCCAAATCTGGGTACGATTCGGAGGAGGATCCGTAGCAAAGAACAACAATAAACTAGCAAACCTCCTTCCACGTCTCGCAAACGTGGGGGGACCCCACGACCTGCGTTAGGCAAGGTTGAACCCTTCAACCATTCTGCCTAGCCAGTCCAGCTACCACCGTTGGTCTTGTATTTGTTGCATCAACAATACCCTTAATAATTATAACATTAAATTAAATATAGAAAATAAAGAGTAAAATGCACGGATAGTCCCTGTGGTTTGGTGAAATTTCACCTCTAGTCCTCAACTTTTCAGAATTACACTCTTAGTCCCTGTGGTTTGACAAGTTGTTACTCGGATAGTCCCTAAAGCGGATGAAGGTTACTCGGATAGTCCCTGTGGTTTGACAAGTTGTTACTCGAATAGTCCCTGTGGTTTGACAAGTTGTTACTCGGATAGTCCTTGTCATTTCACACCCACTTAACCAGAAAAGCTAACCTCCATCCGCTTTGGGGACTATCCGAGTAACAACTTATAAAACCACAGGGACTAAGAGTGTAATTTTGAAAAGTTGGGGACTAAAGGTGAAATTTCACCAAACCACAGGGACTATCCGTGCATTTTACTCGAAAATAAATTAATAATTTGAGTGGACCCCACCTTTTTTATTTAAATATAAACAATTACCCACCCCCACCCCCCTTCCCATCATCATCCACCATCTTCAACCTCCTTCGCATCTCCATTTAAATTTTGTCACCACAAAAGATTATCACCGTAAAAATTTGTTAGTAGAAAAACAAACAAACCAGGTTTGATTTTCCGCACACATATATCATGATCATGGTGGCCGGTGCAAAGCTTGTCACCGGAAAACACCATCGACGAGTCAGTGATTCATCGTGAGGCCAGGCTCGGATTTTTTTGGTGGAGAGACAATGGCTATTTCAGTGTTAACGGATTTTGATGGCTGACTCGTGAGGTTAGACTTGTCAGTTATACATTGGACTTTTCAATGGAAGATGGTTGTTTCAGGGTTAACGATTTTGATGGAGGGTGATGTTTGGTGGCGGCTCAAGCTATAGATGAGACAAAAAGATAATGAGATAACCACCACCGAAGGTAGCTCCCACCGCTAATCTGTAAATTGAGTCCTGTCATCAAAAAAAATAAAGCCCCTTTATGTGTGCAGCAATTCTGGTGTGTGAATGTTTTAGCGATATAGAACACAAATCTTCAAAAGCTATTCTGTTTTCCTTCTCTTCGATTAACAAATGATGTCCAGAAAACTCACTTTTCTTTTAGATCTAAACCTCACAAACAAATCTGCAACTTGAATAATCAATTCCGATGATTGGAGTTTGTTGGTGGTTGGGGAAGACAACAATCATTGTACAAGGAAGAAGGTGGTTGGATGATGTAGGCTGCGTGTAGACCCATCAGAACAGGCAATCGGAAAATTAATCATTGTGGGGCCCACTTGTTTTTAATGATCCATCATATTTTTTTGTTTTATTTATTTATATTAAAACCAATGCTAGTTTGGTCATTTCACACATATTTAACTAGACAAACTAATGTCCATCCACCGTGGGGACTACCCGAGTAACAAATGAGCAAACCACAGAGAACACATCTTCTATTTCCAAAAGATGGGGACTAAACGTGAAAAAACTAGAAACCACAGGAACTATCCAAGCAATTAACTCTATAAAAAATGCAAAGGGAACCAAAATCTTACATCACACACGTAAATGTAACATAAATAGTCAAAAACCATAGCAAGTTGGATATTGGTTTGCACACTTTAATATGTATAGAAAGTCGTAGTCATAAAGCCCCTTAAGGGTCGTTATACAACAAGTGTCAAAAAGTGCATAAAGGGGGTTTTATAGGCTTTATATTACAAGAGGGTATAGTCATAAAGCACATTACTCATCATTATTCAATTATTAATTTTGTATTTTTTTAAAATTAATTTTTAACTTTATAAAATAAAAAACCATTTCATTAAATTAAAAAAAACATTACAATAAAATAAAAAAAAACTCAAAGATTATATTTTTTTATTCGCTCCTTTTGTTGTATTGCCATCTTCAACGCTTTTCCGGTTAGGTGTTCGTGCGGTTTCGAGTAAAATTCAAAGTCTTGAGGCCATTGTCTATACCGCATAATTTCGGTCACTTCCCGGCTTCTATACGTTGAGCCCCAAGGTCGTCTATGTTTTGAAGGCGTCGGTTCATTTCCGAAAAGGCATTAGTCAAATCGGATGCCACTGACGATGACTCCGGCTCATCGATCTTGCACCGCTTCTTCTTCCGGCGGGTCGAGCAGCTCTTCCGTCGGCTCTTCCGCTCCTTCCTACCCGATGAATAACGGATTAACATCGTTTGCGTCTGTGTTTCGAGCGTCGGACGTTGGCGTTTCGGGTTAAGCCGATTCGTTGGTTTTCGATCTCTTTGATGGCCTTTTATTTGTCGTCCGACCCGAAGTAGTTCCTACCGTGGTAGGGACGTTGGCCCATTTGGCGCTATTATGAAGAATTTGCCAACACTTCATGTATGGAAAATTACCTTGACCGGTTTGATATTCTATTAAGGCGGCACATGTAATGCCTCGTCGTTATGGACACTTTTCCACCCATTTTTACCCGTTGGTAAACGGATTGAACATTTGTACACTTTTTGTTGATATCGGTCCACTTGCCCGATATTGAATCCGGTAGCCGATAGCTATCCCCCTACCCATGAGCCCGAAAAATAGTTCCCGGATTCGGTTCCAAAAGACGGTTTTATTTTGGTTGTTTGCTACAAAAAGACAAAAAAGTTAATACAAAATATTAATACAAAAAATTAATACAAAAAAAACTAATACAAAAAAATATTACCTATTTCGGGGTCCTCCCACACGTCGAGCCAAGCTCGAGTTAATGCGTACTCCTCTTTATCATCCCATGGTTGCACGTTTTTTTCGTTCGGATTTCGGTTTTCTTTTTATGGTTACGTTTGATTTTGTTTTGTTGCGTCTCCTCTACTACCTGTTGTGCATCCGGGACGACGTTGGGCTTGTGGGTAGTGGCGAGCCGAATGCTTGGTTCATGTCCGCATTAGAACGCGGATGAACAAAACCGCGGTTAAAGAGATGCATTGTCTAAAACCATAGATTATTATAAAATAAAGATAGAGATAAGATGGTTTGGGTGTGTGTTGGTTTTTAAAAAAATGAGTTGAAAGGATGATTATATATAGAAATTTAAAAGAATTAATTGTTTTTAATTTAGTCGACCGTTGAACGGTCTCTTTTTGAAAACAACAATCTCACCAGCGATATGCTCTTCGCAAGAAAACAAAATCACCAGCCCATAGCGCCGGCCGTAGCGGTGTGGCCGAGCGCTATGAGGTAGGAATAAGGTTCACTTTAAATAAATATATTATAAAATATTTAATAACCAGACTCGGGAAATTGATTTAGTACAATGCCAGTTACTAAATTAACTAGATATAATATAAAATACAAATTTATATACCGAAATCGATTCAAGCCACGTCCCTAGTAGGTACTCCACCATATATATATATAGAAGCATCTTGGACTCGATTCTTCACCATGTCGAGTCTTCAAACTTGCTTCTTGACTGCAACAATGAACATACTAAAAAGATAAAGGTTTTTGGTTGAGGATCGTGTTTGACACGGGACACTTAAAATAGATTCCGCGTGTAACACCCCGACCACGTAAAACAACAAACCGTGGTGGAAACGTCGGGGAGTCACGTCACAGGATAAATTGTTTCACAACACATGGTGTTTAAAGTTTCATTTTATTGAATTAATATGTACATTGTCTTGGAATTAAAAGTAAAACATAAACAAATTGTCTTTCATTGTTTTTATGTCACTAAGGCCCTCGTCCATTCTTACGTTAAGCATGCATCATAATCATCAAACGACAGCTCCTGAAACATATGTGAAAAGAGAGTCAGCATAAAAATGCCGGCGAGTACATATGTTTTGTGAGTGTGTCAAATTCATGGCTTGTATACGTATTGCAATACCTTGTACGACTACTATTGTCGGTAAGTGAAAACCTTGTGTCGAAAAGTGTTTGGTATTGCAATATAATTAACCAATTAAAACAAGTTGGTTAAAGTTTGTGAAAAACCTCATTGCCCTGAATCTTGACTAAAACATTTGTTTTTTGTAAACCAAGTAGTAAATCGTCTCGTAAGAAAACTTGTATGGTTTATATTATTAAGTAAATATCGTTGCGTGACATCGTTTGAAAACATTCGTCCAAGTGATCTAAATAACGCCACGGAATGTAATATGATAAAAGCACTTATATATAGGAAGTACCAGCGGCGTATCCACCATGCTTTTATCACATTACACTCGTTTCATTATCTAATCACTTACCATAAACCATTCGTCCAATTCGTCCGTGTTATCAATCTTCCGTGTTATAAACAAATCGTCATTCGTCTTTGTTATAAACCAAATCGTCATTCGCCCGTGTTATAAAACCATTCGTCAATCGTCCTTATTTTAATTGTGAAAACTTTTGGTCGTTCTATTTGAATACATTCAAACCTGTGTGACTCATCTATACCACCAAAGGGTATCTTTAAATCGACTAACAAACCACCAAAGGGTTTGTTAAAATAACAGATTTTGTCGTTATCCTAAACTATCCACCAAATTCAGTGGATAACCCGATAACGGGATTCGTCAAATCCTATGGTACCATAACATACTACTGGTCGGCTTGGCCAAAGCTAATGAATGTCATTCGTGTTATAAATCAACGCACCAACAAGTTCATTCACATTATTGAAATCGTCGTGTTTAATATAAACCATAGTATTTGTTTTTGAAAACTCGAAATTGTTTTAGCACATACGAGTCACCCCAAAACAATTAAAAGCAAAAAAATAGGGGAACTATGTACTCACTTGAGATTGTTAAGTATCCTTAATCTAGTGAACTAACAAAACTCGGGGAATCAAGGAATCAAGTGGCACATAGTATCGAATCACTATGTTAGTAAATCGGGACCTAAATCGGGGAATCGGATAGAATGAGGTCTTGTAAACCAAATGAGTATTGGAACTCATATGAAATGGTTTAACAAAGTCTACATTCTGATTTGAAATGAATCCTAAGTGCTTTTGACCCGTTATGACCCGTTAAGGTAGTTTACGCTACTTTAACGTGTCATTTGCGCAAATGCGCGTTCGGATGGTCAAACTAGTCCTATGATAAGTATTATATGCCTAAACATATTTAATAATGTTGCACTATCAGTTTAAGTGTCAAAATTTAGGTTACATATGCTTAAATTGAATTTATGCGCAAAAAAGGGCATTTTGGTCATTTCCTAAAGGCATATAAACTACCTATCATACAACTAACCAAACGAAGTGATCATAAGGTATAACCTCTGGAGGTTATTCCCTATACAACTATGGTCACAACATGTGTTTGGTCGGATCCTAATGATCGACCAAACGGGTCAGGTTCGAAAGTCTAAGTGGTTGTCAAGACCGCTTGACTTACGACCCTAAATAAGCACTAAACTAAAAGTGACGAGTTAAACATGTTAAAACATGTTTAACTAAGTTGGAAAACTGATTTGGTATTAAAACAAAGTGTCTTGATACCCAAAAATAGTTCCGTCGTAAAATGCACATAATCGTGCATTTTGACCGAAACTTTGACTCGTCACTTCGACTTGTCAACGTGGTAATCAGTAGGTATAATCGCAAGGGATTATAACCATCGTGATTACGATCACGTTGCAAAGTTCAATTGAAGGAGCGGGACAATTAACTCAATTGGTTGGTCTAACAACTTATTTCACTTAACTAACACTAACAAAATACATATTAATAACACTTTATAATTTTAGCAAATATATTAATAGGCCTATAATAAGAAACAAAGAATTCATCTGACTAAGCTAACAAAGAGGATTTAGACTACAGGGAGTGGGGAGGCTTGGGTTGGGGGCTTTGCTCGACGCGTGGCGATAGTGGGTCCACCGGACCACCCCAAAAAAGTGGGGTGTGGAAGCAGCGTGGGTTAGCGGTGTTGGGCAGCCACATTGGCTGACTTTATGGCTAACGGTAAAAAATAATCACCCAATCCTGGTTAGCCAGCTCACCCCGCCTCCCGCCCCACGGTAGGCACCATAGCGACGCTGGCTGGGCAACGCCAAACCCAACGTTGGCACGGAGTAGCTTAGCCAGCGTTGGCTGTCTTCCCCCGCCCAACCAACGCCAACACTCCGCATAGTCTTATATTTGGTTTCATAATATCATTAAATGCAGCAAACTTTCTTAATTTATTTTGGTTTAAATAATTATAATTTTATGTATCTGGACCTTATTTACTTATTGAGCTAACTAGAAATGACTTGTCGGCTTGGAAAACATGGTGGGTTGGCTCATAGTTAGCCAACCAAAAGTAAAAGAATGGCACATGAAATAGAAATTTCACTTTCGTGCTTACCTCAAATCTTGCTGGAAACATGGTGGGTTGGCTCATGGGTCGAAAGACGGATGGGTGCTTACCTCAAATCTTGCTGGAAATTTCACTTTCGTGCAAAAATGGTGGAATTAGATGGATATTTGTCACACCCCAACCGATGACAGAAACATCGGGGAGTGGCACTGAGCGAAACAGATTGTCAAGAGAAATTCCATAACAACTAAATTACCGGATAGTTAATATTTTGTCCCATACCATAACCTATCAAGCAATTAATTATTACATACATAGATATGCTCAAAACTAAACATGTTCCGACAACTCAGATTTAATTAAATAAATTGACTTTGTTTCTAGACTCTCCTACTCGATTCCATGAAAGCAAGCAACATCCTAGCATCTCAAACACCTGTCACATACGTTAAAATAAAGTCAATACACATAGTGTAAAGGTGAGCATACAAGTTTGATAGTATAATAGAGTTCAAAATCGTTTACGCATAACCAGCATGTATAACGTATAATGTGAAGCATGTAAGTTATCGACAAAGATCCTATCAATACCAATGACTGCGATTTGACTGCGAGTAGCGAGTGCGCAACACATGTTCACGACTGCGAACACGTGAAGCATTGTCCTTAACAACCCCTGAGTGAACAGGTGCTGAGTCCAAACTATAGTACTATCGTTGCTAAGGCAGGTAGACAACAATCAATGTGTAAACATAACAAACAGGGATTCATCGAGTCACGTATAACATGCAATAGCGGTTAGCGTTAAATGTGTTTGCGTTGCGTGTTCGTTGTGATTTAGAATAAGTAACGTATGTAACACCCAAAAGTGCATAAAGCAAAAACGGATCGAGTAAACTCACAGATTGTGTTTAACAAGTAAACACTATCTTGGATTGAATGGAGCGCAGAAGGAGATTAGCTTGAACAGTTAGTGATAGCATAAGCGATGAACGGTGCGTAAAATGGTGAGAAGTGATCAGGTGTCGAGTGGTAATCCGATCGGATGGCAATCCGAACGGATGGCCATTCATTCGGATGTCAATCCGCTCGGATGGTCATCCGTTCGGATGGCCATTCGGTCGGATCGACCCTTGTTTGGGATGGATGTGTTTGTGTATGATGGTTTGTCTTTTGAAGTTTTCGTTGTAGTATTTTTAAAACAGAGAATTATCTCTACCTTTAAGGTCGTTCGATCGAACAGTAGTTCGATCGGATGGCGATCCGTTCGGCGAGACCTTTCTTTAGAGAACAAGTTCACAGCAGGATTGTCACTCGATCGGATGGTCTATCGACCGGATGGCAATCCATTAGTACTGGTAGTGTATTGAACATGTTGAAAATTGTTAAATGTTGGGACCAGGTGCCAACTGATAGGATAGCTGTTTGATCGGATGGCAATCCGATCGGGTGGCAATCCGATCGGACGGCAATCCGTTCCAATGATATGATCATCTTGGCACTTGATTATTTTGAAAGTTTTGCGGTTCGGTTGAGACGGTATGACAACGTATTAAACAACGGAACCTCCATCAGACCCATGTTATCCTATAGAATAGGAATCACTCTGGTCCGATCAGTTAACGGTTCGTGACGGTTGTTCATGTTTAACTCGAAATCATTATCTCTTGGATGGAAATCAGATCTTGAACCAACACATCACTAAGAAGGAGTAGAAGATCGGAACGAGCTCCGATTCTATCGTTTTTTGAGTGCATTGAGTGTAAAAGAGTTGAAAGAAAGTTATTAAACCATCTTTCAATCCCTATAACCTTGAAAATGTTTAGATCTCATCGAAAAATTGTTTAATTTTGTGGAAATCCTTCAGATCTAAGTTGTTCTTGGTGGAATGAGGCCAAAACTTGAAGTTCATAAGAGCTCCATGATGACATCACCCTAGAACACCTCAAATCCACTGATTTCACGGTTAAAAGTTAAGATTTAAAGGTGAAAAAGATGAAGAAGTGTGTGTAGATCATAGAAGTACAAGTTTTAAGTTGGAAACTTACAAGAATCGCGAGAAATCGACGGAAAAAAGGTCTTGAGTGCGCTGGTCGAGTGAGGGAACTGTCACATCACAAATGATGTGACAGGAGGGGTATTTATAGGTTGCCAAAAAGGGAAAGTGGTGCGAGGGTCGGATGGGTCACTGATCGGATGACAGTCCGATCGGATGGCAATCTGATCGGTTGGCCATTCGATCGAGTGGTCACTCGATCGAGTGGCTCCGACGTGTTTCGTTTCGACGTTTTCGTTTCGCGTGTTGCGCGTTGCGATGCGAGTTTCGATTAAGCAATGCGGTAGATTAATAATAGTCACACAATTACTATATCTAACATACAATCATCCTAAATTATCTTGCGTTTAGCATTTGCGATTCAATTGCGATGCGATAGAGTTGCAATTTGCGTTTCGATTATTAACCACAAACATATAAATAAACATGCACAAGTAACACATAAGTAGCACACACACGCAAAACAATATCCGGAACGCCTAATTCGAGTTGCGAATGCGAATGCGATTGCGATAAAGCGATCAGCGATAAAACATGCGTTAAACCTCGATTGAACCTCGATTATTCACAAATACTCCACATAATACAAGTAAAGCAATTAAAATAAAGATTGATTACAAGTCAAAATAGTCAAATCAGTAGTTAAGCAAGGAGTGATAGATCGCTATTAGCAATCTTTTCTTCCTTTGACTTTGACCTTCACTTTGACTTTGACTTTGACTTTCGAAACACAGGGTGTTACAGCCTCCCCCAGTTAAGAGAATTTCGTCCCGAAATTAGGCTTTAGCCGTAACAAACAACTGCGGATACTTCGCCATCATGTCGCTTTCGAGTTCCCAGGTGAACTCTGGGCCGCGTTTGCCTTCCCTGCGAACCTTCACAATGGGAATGCGTGAGCGCCTGAGCTTCTTGGTTTCTCAGTCCATTATCTCGACAGGCTTCTCCACGAAGTGTAATGTTTCGTCCACTTGTAGATCCTCGAGTGGAACTTGTAAATCATGCTCCGCCAGACATTTTCTGAGGTTCGAAACATGGAAAGTCGGGTGGACGTTGCTAAGTTCCTCCGGTAGTTCAAGTCTGTAGGCCACTTTTCCGATCCTTTCCAGAATCTTGAAGGGTCCAACATATCGAGGCGCGAGCATTCCTTTCTTGCCGAATCTGACCACACCCTTCCAAGGTGATACCTTTAGGAGTACGTGGTCGCTAACGTCAAATTCAAGGGGCTTGCGTTGTCTATCGGCGTAACTTTTCTGACGACTCCGAGCTTTCAGTAGATTGTCCCGAATTTGGAGGATCTTGTCAGTCGTTTCTTGCAGCAGCTTAGGACCGGTTAATTGAGCATCTCCGATCTCGTGCCATACAATAGGCGATCGACATTTTCTTCCGTATAATGCCTCAAATGGTGCCATTTGGATGCTAGAATGATAAATGTTATTGTACGAGAATTCGACTAAAGGTAAGTGTGCGTCCCAATTACCACCGAAATCCATGACACACGAGCGAAGCATGTCTTCAAGGGTGCGTATCGTTCTTTCAGTCTGACCGTCGATTTAGGGATGAAAAGCGGTACTTAGATTAAGAGTAGTACCGAGAGCAGATTGAAATTTTTTCCAAAGACGCGAGGTAAACCGACCATCGCGGTCAGAGATGATGTCGCGAGGCGTCCCATGTCGACAAATGATCTCATCGGTGTAGATTCGGGCTAATTTTTCTACCTTAAAGTCTTCTCGTATTGCTAGAAAATAAGCAGATTTAGTCAAACGGTCGACGACAACCCAGATGCTCTCGTGACCTGATGGCGTGCGTGGAAGTTTCGTTATAAAGTCCATAGCTATACTCTCCCACTTCCAAATAGGGATCTCGGGTTGGACGAGCAGGCCAGAGGGTCTTTGATGTTCGGCCTTGACTTTCGAGCAAGTCAGGCACTTCGAAACATAAAGAGCGAGATCTTTCTTCATGCCCGGCCACCAGTACTTGTAGCGAAAGTCCTGGTACATTTTATCAGCACTGGGATGAATAGAATATCGAGATTTGTGGGCTTCGTCTAGCAGAATTTGTCGCAGGTTGGTGCGCTTGGGAATCCAAATTCGGTCTAGATAGTGGAATATCCCATTCGATTTATTTTCTAGCTGGGCGCTATTGTTATGAATCCTTTCCTTCTTCAGAGTGCGTTCATTAAAACAAGCATGTTGGGCGTCACGGATGAGGGCTTCAAGATGATGTTGGGCATGAATCTTACGAACGCCATGCAGATTGCTTCGTCTGCTGAGAGCGTCAGCAACGACATTTGCTTTGCCAGGATGATAACGGATCTCACAGTCGTAATCGTTGAGAAGTTCTACCCATCGGCGTTGACGCATATTCAGTTCTTTTTGGTCAAAGATGGGTTGTAGGCTCCTATGGTCGGTGAAGACCGTACACTTGGTACCGTAAAGGTAGTGTCGCCAGATCTATAACGCAAAAACAACTGCGCCAAGCTTGAGGTTGTGCGTGGTATAGTTCTTCTCGTGGATCTTGAGCTGTCGAGAGGCGTACGCGATAACCTTGCCTCGTTGCATGAGGACACAACCAAGACCAAGGTTAGAGGCATCGCAGTAGACAACGAAATCCTCGTTTCCGTCGGGTAATGCGAGAACGGGAGCATTGTAGAGCATATGCTTGAGAGTTCGAAAGGCAGTCTCTTGTTCAGTTCCCCAAACAAAAGGCTTGTCTTTATGCGTGAGAGAAGTAAGCGGCACGACGATTTTAGAAAATCCTTCGATAAATCGGCGATAATAGCCTGCTAATCCGAGAAAAGAACGGACTTTAGACGGGTTCTTAGGTGTAACCCAACTCTTAACAGCTTTGATCTTCGCGAGGTCGACGTGAATACCTTAACTATTGACAATGTGACCAAGGAATTGAACCTCCTTCAGCCAAAATTCACACTTGGAGAACTTGGCATAGAGTCGTTTCCCCTGGAGTAGCTCGAGAACCAAACGCAGATGTTGCGCGTGTTCGGTTTTCGACTTGGAATAGATCAGGATATCATCGATGAACATGATGACGAAGCTGTCGAGAAAGGGTTTACACACGCGATTCATCAGATCCATGAAAACCACGGGTGCTTTGGTCAAACCAAAAGGCATAACAACGAATTCCTAATGGCCGTAACGAGTGCGAAAAGCGGTTTTTGGGTATATCCTCCTCTTGAATACGTAACTGGTGATAGCCTGAGCGTAAATCAATCTTCGAAAAACACGTAGCACCTTGCAATTGATCAAACAAATCATCGATTCGAGCCAGAGGGTAGCGATTTTTGATAGTCAGCTTGTTCAACTCCCTATAGTCGATGCACATCCGGAACGACCCATACTTCTTTTTGACGAAAAGGACCGGTGCACCCCACGGAGAGGTATTAGGGAGAATAAAGTCTTTGTCAAGCAATTCCTGGAGTTGACTCGAGAGTTCACGCATTTCAGATGGAGCAAGACGATAAGGGGCTCTAGCGACAGGATTTGCTCCAGGAATGAGATCAATATGAAAGTCGATATCACAACTCGGGGGTAACCCAGGTAGATCGTCAGGAAAAACGTTATGAAATTCACGAACAACAGGAACGTCCTTCATACTTGTATTCCCTTTCTTTTCCTTCTGCGCTACTACAATGTTAGCCAAGAAATCTTTGTATTCCTTGCGGAGATACTTGCTAGCTTGGACGCATGACATGAGTTTAAGTCCTTTCGAAGGAGTTTCGCCATACACACAAAGTTGATCACCATTAGCGAGTGAGAAACAAATCATCTTAGCGAAGCAAACAACTTTAGCATGATTTTCGCGAAGAAAATCCATGCCTACTATGATGTCAAAACTACCGAGCTGCATCGGAATGAGATCGATAGGAAATATGTGATTGTTGAGTTCAAGAATACAATCACGAAGAACAGAATTGACAGCGACGGTTCTTCTGGTGGCAACTTCAACATCGAACGTCGAGGGGAGATGGGCGCGCTTACGATTAAGGAGCTTTTCAAATTCCAATGATACAAAACAATTATCGGCTCCAGTATCAAACAAACACGAAGCATATATACCATTTACAAGGAAGGTACCATTAACCACATTGTTGTCTGCTTGAGCCTGGCGGGCATTGATGCTGAAAGTACGTCCGCGGGCTTCTGGCTGCTGCTGGGGCTGCTGCTATTGTGGCTCTTGCTTCACCACTCGATTCGGGCACATGTTTGCGAAGTGGTTGGGATCACCACACGCGAAGCAGGCTCTAGCTTGGACCGCGGGTGCAGGAGCCGCTTTTTGGCCTTGAGGAGCAGGAGGTAGAGCTTGTGGAGCAGGAGCTGGAGTTTGGCGTGGACCAGTACGGTAGTTAGCGGTGAAGTGGCCGTACATGTTGCAGTGCACACAGTATCTACAAGCAACTCCCATTGAGTGGTGATAAGTACAAGTAGGGCAAGCCGGGTGAGGACCAGTATATGCACGCTTGGCTGGCGGTGCAGTGGTCACCGGGGCCGCTACTTGGCGGTGTTGGGGTTTTGGTTGAACTTGAACTGTTTGAAGCAGAGCGGCGGTCGTGATAGCGCAATTCTTGCTACTATTGTTGTTGTTCTTCCTCTTATGACGGGAGGACTTTGAAGACTGCGGTGCGGTGGCGGCTTTAGCGGTGGGTGTAGCGGTTACTTGGTGCAGATTCTTGGAGGCTTTATCCCAGTAGCCAGCCTTGATTCGCTTGTCGTTGTTCTCGGCAGCGAGTAAGAAGATTTCCTCAGTTGTTGTCGTCTTTACATCTTGAACGAAATCAGTCACGCAATCCGGAAGAGCAAGAATATACTTCTTGATGGTGATTTCGGGGGTAGTAACCTGACCAGGGCAGATAATAATCAACTGCTTGAAGCGAGCAGTTAAACTAGCGTTGTCTCCACCATCCTGCCTGATATGCCAAAACTCATCCTCCAGCTTTTGAAGCTCGTGGGGAGGGCATAACTCTTTCATCATCAAATCCTTCAACTCGTCCCACGTTAACCCATAAGCTGCATCATTTCCGCGCTTGTTTCTCTCGGCAGTCCACCAGTCCAGTGCTCTAGACTGGAAAACGCCGGTCGCGTTAACAGTGCGGAGATTATCAGGGCAGTTGCTCTGACGCAGGGTGACTTCGATAGAATCAAACCATTGAAACATGGTCGTAGGCCCATCTTCGCCGGTAAATTCTTTCGGGCCGCAGGCTTTGAACTGCTTGAAGTTAAAAGCAGACTTTGCCGAATCAGTCCTAGACTCTTCAGAAGACTTACTACCGTTCTCATTCAGCTCACTAACGATTTGCGGTATGACTTTCGCCATTTGCTTAACGACGAGAGCAGCGATACGTTTGTCCTCATGATTGCGTCGAGCAGTTCGGGAATAGCGCGTTCCAAATGACGACATTATCTGCAACAGACATCGCCATAGAACTCAGACACAAATTTCGATCAACCCTAGTATAGACTCTCACACCACTCTAAACTACTTCATATAAAGCTTAGGAACACGATCACATAACACATAGGCACATAATCACAGATGCACATAAGCACGTAAGGCACAGGAGCACATAATCCACAGATACCACACTATATTAGCACGTATTCACCTATATTTGTCTTACAGGTTCATCTATCATTCAAGGTTGCACGTTCGAGATTAGAGATTGTTATTAGTGAGTACACAGCGAGTAGTATAGCGAGTAGTATAGCAAGCGATTTGTTAATGTTTTGAGATCGATGTGTAGTGCGGGTCGTGTGTGTCGGTCGAAGCGAAAGCGAACAAATCACCAAAAATTGAAACACATAAACAGGTGAAACCACAGAAAACTCCACATAAAAATGACATTTATCAGAGGTTGCAACAACGAAATCCAGAGTCGAAACATACAAAATCAGCGATTGCGAGCTTGAAAGCGAAACTAGAGTGTCTCGGCTTGATAGACGTTGACTGACCAAAGTGATTCGACTATTCGCAAGGACCATAAGTGCACACTTTGGCCTTCAGGACTGTGCTCTCGCCTCGATTTGGGCGAACGACACACATCCTTTCAGCTACAGTGTGAGTTCTAGTCGTTGGAATCCATCGAGGCTTTGGTGAGAGTTTTGTAAAACCAAAATAGAGCACGGAACAAGCCGTCAAGGTCCGGGTTTCACCCCTAACTTAACAACTTTGTTCCTATTTTAACGAGATAGAGGGGAAAATCGGCGTTAAAGTACGGATTTCACTCCTGATTCATCGCAAATTCTCCTGTTTATAGATAAAAATGCGGGTCGATAAGCGATCCAATCGAGAGTTTGCGGTTTTCACACCTAGTCTCGATCTAATCACTCGTTCATTTTCGAAAAATAGCGTGCAGTGATAGTGTTCAGCGAGTGCGAGCGAGAATAGCGAGTAAGCTCGTACAAAACCCCTACCGGGTATGAACAAGTCGGTCTGTTGGTACTTACTATAAACTAGGTTGTTTCTAAGAAATCGACCCGGACTAGGTCGAGTCTTTCCTAATTCCCTATAGTTATGGCTCTGATACCAATCTGTCACACCCCAACCGATGACGGAAATATCGGGGCGCGACACTGAGCGAAACAGATTGTCAAGAGAAATTCCATAACAACTAAATTACCGGATAGTTAATATTATGTCCCATACCAAAACCTATCAAGCAATTAATTATTACAGACATAGATATCCTCAAAACAAAACATGTTCCGACAACTCAGATTTAATTAAATAAATTGTCTTTGTTTCTAGACTCTCCTACTCGATTCCACGAAAGCAAGCAACATCCTAGCATCTCAAACACCTGTCACATACGTTAAAATAAAGTCAACACACATAGTGTAAAGGTGAGCATACAAGTTTGATAGTATAATAGAGTTCAAAATCATTTACGCATAACCAGCATGTATAACGTATAATGTGAAGCATGTAAGTTATCGACAAAGATCCTATCAATACCAATGACTGCGATTTGACTGCGAGTAGCGAGTGCGCAACACATGTTCACCACTGCGAATACGTGAAGTATTGTCCTTAACAACCCCTGAGTGAACGGGTGCTGAGTCCAAAGTATAGTACTGTCGTTGCTAAGGCAGGTAGACAGCAATCGATGTGAAAACATAACAAACAGGCATTCGTCGAGTCACGTATAACATGCAATAGCGGTTAGCGTTAAATGTGTTTGCGTTGCGTGTTCGTTGTGATTTAGAATAAGTAACGTATGTAACACCCAAAAGTGCATAAAGCAAAAAGGGATCGAGTAAACTCACAGATTGTGTTTAACAAGTAAACACTCTCTTGGATTGGAGGGAGCGCTGAGGGAGCTTAGCCTGAATAGTTAGTGATAGCATAAGCGATGAACGACACGTAAAATGGTGAGAAGTGATTAGGTGTCGAGTGGTCATCCGATCGGATGGCAATCCGAACGGATGGCCATTCGGTCGGATCGACACTCGTTTGGGATGGATGTGTTTTTGTATGATGGTTTGTCGTTTGAAGTTTTCGTTATAGTATTTTTAAAACAGAGAAGTGTCTCTACCTTTCAGGTCGTTCGATCGAACGGTAGTTCGATCGGATGGCAATCCGTTCGGCGAGACCTTTCTTTGGAGAACAAGTTCATAGCAGGATTGTCACTCGATCGGATGGTCTATCGATCGGATGGCAATCCGTTAGTACTGGTAGTGTATTAAACATGTTGAAAATTGTTAAATGTTGGGACCAAGTGCCATCTGATCGGATAGCTGTTCGATCGGATGGCAATCCGATCGGACGACAATCCGTTCCAACGATCTGATCGTCTTGGCACTTGATTATTTTGAAAGTTTTGCGGTTCGGTTGAGACGGTATGACAACGTATTAAACAACGGAACCTCCTTCAGACCCAAATTATCTGATCGAACAGGAATCACCCTGGTCCGATCAGTTAACGGTTCGTGACGGTTGTTCATGTTTAACCCGAAATCATTATCTCTTGGATAGAAATCAGATCTTGAACCAACACATCACTAAGAAGGAGTAGAAGATCGGAACGAGCTCCGTTTTATCGTTTTTTGAGTGCATTGAGTGTAAAAAAGTTGAAAGAAAGTTATAAAACCATCTTTCAATCCCTATAACCTTGAAAATGTTTAGATCTCGTCGAAAACATTGTTTAATTTTGTGGAAATCCTTCAGATCTAAGTTGTTCTTGGTGGAATGAGGCCAAAAATTGAAGTTCATAAGAGCTCCATGATGACATCACCCTAGAACACCTCAAATCCACTGATTTCACGGTTAAAAGTTATGATTCAAAGGTGAAAAAGATGAAGAAGTGTGTGTAGATCATAGAAGTACAAGATTTAGGTTGGAAACTTACAAGAATCGCGAGAAATCGAGGGAAAGAAGGTCTTGAGTGCGCTGGTCGAGTGAGGTGACAGGAGGGGTATTTATAGGTTGCCAAAAAGGGAAAGTGGTGCGAGGGTCGGATGGGTCGCCGATCGGATGACAGTCCGATCGGATGGCAATCCGATCGGTTGGCCATCCGATCGAGTGGTCACTCGATCGAGTGGCTCCGACGGGTTTCGTTTCGACGTTTTCATTTCGCGTGTTGGGCTTTGCGATGCGAGTTTCGATTAAGCGATGCGGTAGATTAATAATAGTCACACAATTACTATAGCTAACATACAATCATCCTAAATTATCTTGCGTTTAGCGTTTACGATTTAATTGCGATGCGATAGAGTTGCAATTTGCGTTTCGATTATTAACCACAAGCATATAAATAAATATGCACAAGTAACACATAAGTAACACACACACGTAAAACAATATCCAGAACGCCTAATTCGAGTTGCGAATGCGATTGCGATTGCGATGCGATAAAGCGATAATCGATAAAACATGCGATAAACCTCGATTGAACCTCGATTATTCACAGATACTCCACATAATACAACTAAAGCGATTAAAATAAAGATTGATTACAAGTCAAAATAGTCAAATCAGTAGTTAAGCAAGGAGTGACAGATCGCTATTAGCAATCTTTTCTTCCTTTGACTTTGACCTTGACTTTGACTTTGACTTTCGAAACACGGGGTGTTACAATATTAACTTGATCCCAAGAGATATTAAGTACGTAATTTCTTTCAATTCCCTTCTCATTTTTCTACCTTAGCTAGTTAGCTGTAGCTCTCTTGTAACATATTTTATTTGCAGGTGGGGAAGAACTTGGAACACTTGAAGATTCCTCTCGCTCATATTAAATCCGCAACCCATGATTTTTCAAGCGCATACAAAATTGCATCTTTCTTGGATGGCTATGCTTTCTACAGAGCAGAACTAGAGCATTATGATAAAGAAAATCCTTCATCCAAGAGAGAAAACATTGTACTTATTAAACGCTACCCTTTTGGAAATAAGTTGTATGGGGAAAAACAGTTTCTCACAGAATTAGAAATTCTTTCGGGTGGAGTTAAGCATCCTAACATAGTCACTCTACTTGGATTTTGTGTTGAAGAATCTGAGATGATCCTTGTCATTGACAACTTGTCTAATGAATTTCTTGGTGATTATTTCGGAAACTTGAAAGATAAACGTGTTTTGACTTGGGAAAAACGTTTGAAAATCTGCATTGATGTTGCACATGCATTAAGGTACATTCACTCTAAGATGGAAAACAAAAAGATAATAATAAACCGTAATATAAGCTGCTACAACATTGGGTTGGATGAGAACTGTGGGGCAAAGATTGTTAACTTTTGGTGGTCTGTATTCCTGCCTCCTAATCAAGAAGACAAAGATCACCATCTCATCGGTGTTGGGTGCGCGTACCACAGAGATCCAGAATATGAGATGACTCGTAAGTTAAAAAAAGAATCAGATGTTTATTGTTTTGGAGTAGTCATGTTTGAAATTTTATGTGGGAGGTTAGCATATGACCCAATTTACCTTATGGAGAGTGACAAAGGACTTGCCCCTGTAGCAAGACGGAGCTTCAGCACAGGATCACTAGAAGAGATGATTGATCCTATAATAAAAGAAGAAATTGGTGAAAACGCTTTTGTTTTAAAGAGAGGACCTAACAAGGATTCTTTGCACACGTTTATTACAATTGCACACCAATGTGTGGCAGAAACTCAAGACCAACGTCCAACAATGAAAGTGGTAGTCAACGAACTTGAGAAAGCATTATTCTTCCAAGTAAGTCATTTTTCTAACGTCATATTATGAATTCCGAAAAGTAAAAAAGTTTGATGATTCACTACAACCTCAAAACAAATGTAGATTGCTTAATGAGGCTAGATTAAAACTAATAAGGCACAAATTGTTATGGTTTACATTGTTAAAAATCATTTTCCACTTTCTAACAATTAGCATTCAACCTATCAAGTTTACCTCAAAGACATTATAGAGATGTCTCAACCCTGCCTTTTAGACCATCAATTTTAACTTTGCTTAAATTCTTATTCGAAATATAACAAAAATAATAAAAGTTCAATTTAAACCTTGTTTTAGAAAATATAGTATAGTGCCACAAAAGTTTAACGTAAACCATTCCATGATATCACCAACTTACCAATTCATCATAATTTTATAGTTTAATAATATTAAAAAATATTACCATTTTAGTTTTTATGAATATATATATTTTACTTGGTGTTTCATGTTTAATAGAAAAACAACAAGGACAACCCCAAAATGTTACTTGACGACATAAAACAGGCGACACAAAACTTCAAAAATGAGAATTGCATTGGGGGTGGGGGATTTGGGAGAGTGTATAAAGGAAAGCTTCAAGATGGTGATGGATTTAAAACCATTGTTGCAAAGCGATTGGATGCGAGCTTTGGTCAAGGGGAACAACAATTCTTCAGTGAGCTCCAAATTCTTTTGGGTTATAAGCACGAGAATGTCATTGGTCTTGTAAGCTACTGTGATGAAAATGATGAAAAAGTCATAATTTATGAGTATATGTCCAGAGGAAGTCTTGATAGGTATTTGAATGATACTTCTCTTACATGGGTAAAACGACTTAATATATGCGTTGATGTTGCAAGAGCCTTGGGTTTCCTACATGGAGGCATAGGAAACCAAGCAAAGGTGATACATAGGGACATTAAAACTGCTAACATTCTAGTAAACGATGATTGGAAAGCAAAACTTGCTGATTTTGGGCTTTCTTTAATAAGTCCATTAATTCAAGAAACGGACTATGTCATTGATCATGCGTGTGGCACACCAGGATACTTGGACCCGCTTTATAGAGAAACAGGATTTCTAACCATAGAATCTGATATTTATTCGTTTGGTGTTGTTTTATTTGAGATTTTGTGTGGGAGATCGACATTTGCAATCCAGAAACATGAGGGTCACTATCTTCCGGAATTCATTAAAAACAAATTTGAAGAAGGAAAGCATGAGGAGGTGGTGTTCAAACAAATTAGGGAGCAGATCGTACCGAAATCATTGACTACATTTCAAGAGATTGCCTACCGATGCTTACATCTTGAAAGAGAAAAACGACCGGCAGCAAAAGAAGTTTTGATAGAACTTAATAAGGCATTGGAATTTCAAGTAAGTTAATCATCATAGTTTTAGGAAAGCTACCAGTGTTCATTTAATGCATATAATATAAGCCAGAAATTTAACTTGTATTCGTTTAATGACCTAAAAAGTAATGTCTGGTAACCTTTTTTTTTTTTTTACCATTATCCCAACTGAATTGGAAAATCCTGACTCAGTTCCTTGGGGGATGCCAATCGCATTTTGCGATTTTCTAATCCTGATTTTAATTTTCGTTTGGCTTCCACATTATCCCAGTTAAATTCAGAGGTTGAATCTGATTATGTGGAGCAGAAGAGTCATGCTTCCATAATTGAGACACAAGTAGTTGAGCTTTCCAGTATCTTGAACAATATGAACATGACTGGCAAATCTGAAAATTCAGAAATTCATAACAAGGAAAAGATGTTACTTGACCAAACCGATGACTCAGCTGAATCTGGCTGTTGTAAGTATGCTATGTTATGAAATATTTATATGAAAGATCAAGTGGAGTTTTAAGCTGGTGAAAACATCTATTTGATTTTTGCTGGATGGCCATGTGGATTCAGGAAAGTCAAGAGTCATATATCTCAGAAACAAATGCACATATATGAAAAGGAGGTTATGTTGCAGGTGCTTTTAGTTGGTGGATTAGCTGGAGTGGGCTGGATCATATATGTTACGAATGGAGTGGAACGATGTTGACCTTATTGTATGTGTCCTTGAGTTTGCAACTAATGTAAGAATAAAGACGAAGGTGTTTTGGTGGGCCTAATGGGTCTTTATATATTTGAGTTATATGTGTTTGTTTGGTGGGTTGCCTGGCCCTTTGTAACATATTGGGGATATATACTAAGCTTGAGTCTTTTCTTAAGAATTTTGGTGGCCCTAATGGGTCGTTATAAATAGGGGTTTTTTTTTTTATTGTTCTCACCTTTGGGCAAAAATGTAACTGAATTTATCGATTTTTATAAATATAAATTATCCAAACTATAAATGTTTCCCGTATGATTTTATACTCTTGAATTATGCGATATGCAACTCATAATGATCGATGAATGTTTGTTTAAAAATCCATTTTTAGAATATAGAATATAGACCTTAATTTAGATAGAAGATGGAAAACGAAAGAACCGAAGATCTAAGTGTTCGAAAAACAGATTAAGGATTTGAATTATGCCCGGCAAAACGGGTGGTTCGGTCGTGTTGGGTGTCGTTTCACACTGGATTTGGGTTAGAACGGGATTGAGTGAAAATGAGTTCAGGTCAGGCCGGTAAAAAGTATCACTTTGGTTCGGATAAATTGGTCGTACTAAACTAGCTTTGTTTAAAAAAAATATATTATAAAATAGGTGCACCATCTATGTTATTTTTTTCTCCCTGGCTAGTGGTAATGATGGTGGCGGTGATGGCTCATTTTGTGATAAACGGCAAAATATTCGGTAATTCCATACAATTCAATCATTGTTTAATATACAATTACATGCATTCAACTTAATTATGATATGATTGAGTATTATAAGTCTAGCAAACCCAGAAAATGCATTTACATTTGCGTATCACATGATCGTATTCGCCGCGTCGCGATGCGATACAAACTATTACAAAGACCATGGTAGATTATCCGGTTACACTAGTCGTGTAAGGATGGTTCCGATACTCCCCTAAACGTCAAGTATAGGACTCATAATGTGACACCCGACTATTTAGGGTCTATACCGTACTAGTGTAACATGCGTTAGCAATGAATAAAGGCATTATTTAAGTTGATTTGATGTTAATTAATGGTATTTGTTGTGTTGGCAAGTCCAAACATAATAAAAACTACGTCGGCAAAAATAAGATATATGCTTATCGCGTAACGAACAAAATGCGAAACGAATGTCAGTGACTGCCCGATTAATGTTAAAATCTTAAAAATATTCCGTTATGATTAAAATGCTATTTTATTCATATCCGTGAGGAAAATTTAATTAAAACGCTTAGAAAAACTGTTTTGTGATTTTAATCGCGTACTGCGCAATACCGCGCGTATCTTACAGAAATTAAACAACGAAGCCAGGCAAGGCAAATAATATATTGTTCAGCAATGTTATGGCGTGGAAATTTTTATAGAATGATAAAAATTATTTAAAACGCCTTAAAATGCAAATAAAACGCGAGATAAAATACCCGGTAATTAGCTAAATACATGTTTATGCAATAATATATAATATAGTAAACTGCCATTTTGGTCCCTATCCTATGGTTTGGCCAGTTTTGCAACTTTAGTCCAAATTTCAAACTTATTACATCCAGGACCCTGTGGTTTGCATTTTGTTGCCATTTTAGTCCAAAATCCAAAAAACTCCCTTTTTGACTGTTGAGAGCTGCCTATTTTGTCCTTTAGTGCAGGGGTATTTTGGTCATTTATGTTTTATTTAAAGCAATTCATTTAATAAAAAACCCCAAAATATAAAAACCCCAATATCATCATCATCTTCAACCTGTTCAAAACCCAATAACCGTATCCAAATTACAAACCAAAGTAAACGAGAATCAGTACTGAACCGACACCACCGTCGACACCAATTCCCGATGATGCGGCTCCGGCCTTCATCGGTGACCGGAATCGAACGAAAATCTGAAACAAAAGTCGGATTTGAATCAAACCAGAAATAGACGCAAGCCAAAACCAAAACAAAACTGACCATAACTTGAATCGAGCAAAATCAAAACAAACCTGGTCTCAAAACTAACCCGAATGGAGACTCGAACCAGCTCTAAATCGTCGGAACTACGCCGTTCGTAATCAAGTGTCATCGCCGTCGCTGCCGCTGACGGCGGATTCGCCGCCGTGTCTCTGATTTCTCTCTCTCATCTCTCACGTTATTCGTCTCTCTCTCCTCGTACCTGACCACCGCCACCTGACCACCGCCAAGCACCACCACCCTCTCGCACCCCCTGCAACCACCGCCCAACTACCCACCCCCACCCTCATCACTCATCAATAAGCCCTAATAATATCTGCTCAGTGCCAACAAAATTGTGACCTAATCGACGAGCTTCTTCTCTCCTCACTCTTTTTCCATCGCCTAAAATCAACAACAAATCCATCTCAAAACAATCTGAAAAACCCTAAACCAAGAAACAGAAAAATCATCTTTCTGCACCTGAATCGGAGCTGCTTTGTGTGGTGGCATCATCTTTCTGCACCTGAATCGGAGCTGCTTTGTGTATATGATGATGGTGGTGGTGTTGGACGACGGCGGCTTTCACAGTGGCGGTGATGGTGTTGCTTGGAGAGAGAAAGAGAGAGATTGTGTTGTTAAAATTATGATGATGAAGATGAGCTGCTTTGTGTTGTTAATATATATATATATATATATATATATTAATTTTTGAATTAAAAAAATGTTAAATGAAAAGCAAAATGACCAAAATGCCCCTGCACTAAAGGACAAAATAGACAGCTTTCAACAGTCAAAAAGGGGTTTTTTGGATTTTGGACTAAAATGGCAACAAAATGCAAACCACAGGGACCCAGATGTAATAAGTTTGAGATTTGGACTAAAGTGGCAAAACTGGCCAAACCACAGGGACCAAAATGGCAGTTTACTCTATATAATATATATGTATGTATATGTGAGATGTGTGTGTGCTTGAGTGGTGGCGGCTCCTTGGGTGCCCACCTCTCTTCCTTTTTTCCAAGTGTCGACACTAGAGACCCTTGCAACCATTAAAACCTCAAAAGCACTCCATATCTACACTTTTCAAAATCAAAACTCTTCACATCTTCCTCTCTTCTATCTCTTTCGGCCGAACCCACTTCCCACACCACCTCCATTGCCATTTTCATCTCAATCTTGAAGATCCAAGGCCATTCCAAGTTTATTTCAAGGGTGTTTGAAGATCCAAAGGTGTTCCCAAGGTGATTTCAAGAAGAACAAGCTTGCATCCATCAAGAAACTCATCAAAAAGCGACTTTTATTCTTGGAAGGTATAAACCCATTTACCATTCTTGATCTTGTTTCTTGATGATGATGATGATGGTGATAGTATGTTTCTCAGACACTTGAGTTCTTCATAACACTTTAGAAACCAATCAACAAAGTGATCTTATCAAAATAAAAATGGAAGTATATGTGTATGTACATGGCCATGAGTATGTGTGTGTGGGTTAGTCTTGGTGTTTTGTTTAAAAGTTGAGTTTTGATTGAGATGATTCTTAAAAGGTGATTGCATGTATGATCAAAATGGATTTCTTTTGAAAGTTTGTATGATTTAAGATGAAAAGGAGAGTAAATTACAAAAATCGTCCTTTATGTTGACACCAAATTTCAAACTGTCCTTTATCTTTTAAATTGACAGGAATCATACTTAATGTTCATAAACCCTAACATGTTACGTCCTTTGACCATAACCCAGTTAATTTTTATCGTTATATTACATAACACAAGGGCATTTTAGTCTTTTAATCCATTTATTAAAAGACATTTTAATAAATAAAACAAAATGTCATATTATTTACATATACATAAACATGTATGATGTATCTGTATCCATAAAAAAAAAAAAAACAGATTATATAGGGGATCTTGCAATTCTGCACACAAAATATCAAATTCTATAGGGCATTTTTGGACAGATGGATTTTGTAGGCCAATTTGTTGCTGAATGCGTTCCATCTTCATCCCACAGTTTGATCCTTGACCAAATGTTTTCCCAAACAAACCCTTATTGGGTACCATATTTTGCTTTGGAATTACAGCAAAATTGTTACTGGGAAACGAATTGTTATGTGAAAACTGATTTATAGACCGTCTTGAGCTAGAAACAGGAACCCCATATAATGACGGTTCAACATGTTATCTAGCAATTTGAGAAACTTGGTTTAATGAGTTATGTTGCTTTTGAGAAACAATAAAACAATAAAAGCACAATCAATGTTACTCTGACCAAGTTTATTATTCGGTATCACCAGTCAAACCTTTAGTTGATTAGAAGTTTGTACAAACTGAGTTAAAGTTCCGATCTATTTCAGATCTGTTTAAAATTAGTTAGTAGTAAAGGGGTTAAGTTCAGATTTGTTTACACTTCGCCGGCCGACCACCATCTTTGCCTGTTCTGAGCATAGAGGAAGAGAAGAGAGAGAATGGGGTGGAGGTGGGGGTTCTTGATCGCCGGAGATGGTGCGGGGTGGTGCTTCACCGGAGAAGAAGACCAGGGTGGTGGTGCAGTAATATGGCTTCAGATGGTAGGGGTGGTCATGGAAGACGGTGCTTCATGGAGAAGAAGAACATGAGTTAAAGAGGGAGAGAGAGAAAGATAATTGAGAGAGATAAAGTGTTTAAGAGAGATATTTTTGTATATTTATAATTTTTATTAATTTAAAATGCAAATTTAAAACAAAAGAGTGAAATGACCAATCTGTCCTCTTGTGCTTTGCACATGATCTAACTTAACGCTTAAACTTAACCAAGTTAGGGCTAAAGGACATAACATGTAAGACTTTGTGAACATTAAGTATGATTCCTGTCAGTTATAAAGACAAAGGACATAATTTGCAATCTAGTATCAACATAAAGGACGCATTTTGTAATTTACTCTGAAAAGGATGAAAATTTGGTGTTTGGAGATATATGCATGTGTCATGTATATGTATATATGTACATGTGGGTTTGTTCACTAGTTCATAAATGTTACATGCATTGAAGTTGTGATGATTATATGAATGATTTATTAAGGATGATTTCTTGGATTATATGGAAGATAATAAATGAATGTTAGATGAGTTTAAATGGCTAGATGATGATGAAATGATGATCATGCATTAAGTGGTTGTACGTAAGTGTTAGTGATGATCAATTGATGTTATAAAAGTGAATTGTGATGAAGTGAAATTAGATAAGAAAAGTGAATTAAAATCAGATTATACACATGTTAATATGATGTGTTTTGATAATACAAAGATATCTCATAAGTTTGGTAGCTTTGCATGTTGTACACGAAGCTTAAAAAGTCCTAAAATGGGTGAAAATGCATGATTTATGTGACTGACATGAAATCTGCACTAAGATGATTATTAGTACCATTTTATTCGGTAAATAATATGTAGTGTTAAAATATGAAGTCATGATGACTTGGGGTGATTATAGTAAAGTTCGATACAAGACTATGCGTTAAAAACGATAGAAATCTGCTTTTAAAGTGATTTTTGCAAAACTGATTAGATCAGGTTATAAAATGATATTTTTATGATAAGTATAAGTATTTAAACTTATATTAAGTATCCATGGTGTTTGACTAGTAATACGTGACTTTCGACGCCTAAAAACGTTAAAGAAACGTTAAAAATACGCATATTTTGACGTATGTGAAAAATGGATTGTTTAAGTGTAAACTTGCATGATGAGATGTGACATGAGAATGTTGGTGTGTAATATGTGGAATGATAACTTTTAACATAATAGTAGTATGTAGGACTATGCATGTGTACTTGTACGGTTAAAATGATAATTTCGTTAAAAAGACATGATAAAATGCAACTTATTTGTCAAGTATGAAAATGGTACATAGGTTAACTTGTGAAGTTATTGCATGTATAAAATGCTTTAAGAATGATAAAATATTTAAGTTGGCGGAATACATGCACTATGATGTTTGATGATATGTTAACGTTTGTGTAAATATGTTAGAAAGCGCAAATTGTAGATATATTTTACATAAATGAGTGTGATTACCGATATAACATAATGAGGATCACCAAGAAAATCGTTCAAGTCGCAAAAATCTTAATATATATATGGACACACACACACACACACACACACACACACACACACACACACACATATATATATATATATATGTTTTGGTAAAAAATTATCGAAGCAATTAAGTGATCAAATTTAGTTTGTGAGGCAGTGTGCTATTGACATTTGCAAAAATGTGTTGAGTTGACTAAAAATGAAAACAGTTTTAGGATACAGTTCAAGGATATCAAACTGTATCAATTATCAAACAATGAGCAATAAAAGTAAAAGTTGACACGAGATGTATGAGGAAAGCCCTTGATCAATCTAGATCGCCGGCACAAAACCTCGGGAGCTGACAACTGCCAGCTTCCTTGTTCTTCTTATTGATTGAATAATCAGGATACAACTTCAGGATAATGCTCAGATCAGCTCTAAGTGTTACAATGACTGTGAAATGTGAGTGTTTGAGTGTATTTGTAGCGAGTGATCAGAGAGTGTACGAGATTGTGTGTTCGAAATTGTGTGTTTTCCAGTGATCCGGCACCCCTTTATAACGTTTTTACAATTTAACTAACTATCCTATAAATCCGGGATACTGAGAATATTCCCTTGTGACCGTTGTAGACCTCTTCTTCCGGCATCAACGTTCTTCTTTCAACCAACTTTAGCGATTCTCTAGGAAGACTTGGTCCCTGTGAACGTTAGTCTCTTGTAGCTGAAGTATATAAGCAAACTATTAGTAACTAGCAAGGTACTTCCGCAGGATATTACCAATATCCTGGTTCGATATCCTGACCACAGAGTAGAAACATAAAATCAAGATAAAGTATCAGGATAAGCGTTCAAAATTCCACCCATAACAATTGTCCCCAAAAATATAACTGTTGGATATCCCGAATCCAATGGATATATTTTTTAATTGTTTAAGATTTTCAATGGAGATATGATGTGACTCGGTGCAACTTCCAATGCGATTTTTACTCATTAATAGCCTATATCTTCTCTTCAGTTCTTTCTGTTTAATTGTTGCACCAGAATTCACAGGTAATACTCTTTCTCTCTCTCTAAATCTTTTGATCTTCATTTTTCATCTTCTTTACCACCGATCACCTGTCACACCCCGACCACGTTAAACACCAAAAACGCGGTGGAAACGTCGGGGAGTGTCGTAACAGAATCATTGTTTCACAACACATGGATTGAAAATTCGTTTTATTGAAGTAAGTTGTTACATTGTCTTGAAATTTAAAAACAAAACACAAACATATAGTCTTTCATTGTTATTAAGTCACTAAGGGCTTGTCCGTTCATAAGTGAGCATGCATCGTAATCATCATCAAACAACACCACCTGAAACATATGTGAAAATAAAGTCAGCAAAGAAATGCCAGCGAGCACAGAGGTTTTGTGAGTGTGTCAAATTCATGGCTTGTATACTTATTGCAATACCTCGTACGACTACAAGAGTCAATAATTGAAAACCATGTATTGAAAAGTGTTTTGTATTGCAATATGATTAACCAACTAAAACAAGTTGGTTATAGTTTACAAAACCTCGTTGTCATGAATCTTGACTAAAACATTTGTTTTTGTAAACCAAACTGTAAATCGTTATTGTAATAAAACTCGTATGGTTTATATCATTTAGTAAACATTGTTGCGTGTCATCGTTTGAAATCAATCGTTCAAGTGAACTAAATAACGCCACGGAATGAAATATGATAAAAGCACTTATATATAAGAAGTACCAGCGGCGTGTCTACCATGCTTTTATCACATTACACCCGTCCCGTTATCTATTTATATACCAAAAATCGATCGTTCAATTGTACAAGTTCTCAATCGTTCGTGTTATCAAAACCAATTGTTCAATTCGTTTAACTCATTCAAATCATTCAAATCATTTGTGTTTTAATTGTGAAAACTAACTTTTGGTCGTGTCGTAGAACACATTCAAACCTGTGTGACTCGTCCATCGTTCCATCGTATTAACAAACCACCAAAGGGTTAGTTAACATTCATCAGGTTCTGTCGTTACCCACATTACCCCATAACCATGGAATAGTCCGATAACGGGATTTATCAGATCCTATGGTACCATAACATACTACTGTTCGGCTTGATCATAGTTAATGAATGTCATTCAATTGTCTTTCGACTAACGCCCCAACAAACATTATTGAAATCGTTGTGTTTAACATAAACCATAGTATTTGTTTTGAAAAGTCGAAATCGTTTAGCACATATGAATCACCCCAAAACAATTGAAAGCAGTAAAAGAGGAGAACTATGTACTCACTTGAGATTTTCTATGTAAACTTGATTAAGTGAACTAACAAGCTCGGGCAATCAAGGAATTCAAGTGGTACCTAGTAATCGGATCACTATGTTAATAAATCGACACCTAAATCAGGAGATCAGGTAGAATGAGGTCTCATAAACCAATTGAGTCTTGGAACTCATGTGATATGGTTTAACAAAGCCAACATTCTGATTTGAAACCTATCCTAAGTGCTTATGACCCGTTATGACCCGTTAAGGTAGTCTACGCTACTTTAACATGTCATTTGCGCAAAAGCGCATACGAATAGCCTAACTAGTCCTATGACAAGTATTATATTCCCTAACATGTTTAATAACATTGCATAATCAGTTTAAGTGTCAAAATTTAAGTTACATATGTTTAAATTCAAATTATGCGTAAAAAGGGCATTTTGGTCATTTTCCTAAGGCATATAAACTACCTATCATACAACTAATCAAACTAAGTGACCATAAGGTATAACCTTAGAAGGTTATTCCCTATACAACTATGGTCACAAAATATGTTTGGTCGGATACTAATGATCTACCAAATGGGTCGGGTTCGAAAGTTTAAGCGGTTGTCGTGACCGCTTGACTTACGACCCTAAACAAGCACTAAACTAGAAGTGACGACTTAAACATGTTAAAACATGTTTAACTAAGTTAGAAATTGATACCCGAAAATAGTTTCGTCACAAAATGCACATAATCGTGCATTTTGACCGAAACTTTGACGCGTCACTTCGACTAGTCAACGTGCTAATCAGTAGGTATAATCGCAAGGGATTATAACCATCGTGATTACGCTCACGTTGCAAAGTTCAATTAAACTTTGACTTGACCAATTCGTGGTCAAAACCGAAAGTCAAACGTTAGTCAAACTATTTGACTTTCAGCTTGTAATTGCTGAAATAAATGAACTAGCCATGAAAGAACACTTACAAATGCTCTAAGGCTGAAAGATTAACTAGAAAACTCAGTTGGGAGGCCTCCTAAGAAGGTAGCAACTCTACTTTGAGTGTTTAGAGAAAAAGAATGATGATGAGCAATGAAATGGGCAGATTGAAGGGGTATTTATAGTTTTTGAGAAGCTGCAAGATGGTGCCATGTGTATTGTGTGGTCTCCAAGCAAGTGTAGGATGATTACAAGTGTTTGGACATGATTTAAGCCTTAATTACCACTTAAAACACCCACAAGATTGATAAACAATGGCCAAAAACAAGTGCAGCAGCTGATTTAGAACATTCTGTCCAGGTCATGTTGTCGCGTCGCGCGACCAGGAGGTCCCTGGGCCGTCGCGTGGTGCGACCCCTTGCACCAAAGTTTCAGAAATGTAAAACTTTGGTCCCTGCACACATTTTAAGGCATTTTCAATGAAACCCCCGTTAACCCATTTTCAAGGCTCTACAAGGAAGTTAAAGCATAGGGGACTTGAAATATGCTTGGAAATATCTCGGATGTTGGTTCGTTTGGTCGTACGGTCGCGTTTTTTGGTTAATTACGACGAAACTTGAACGGACGCGAAAACGATCCAAATTAAGCGACGAATGGTATTCTTGCATTCCAATCACTAAAATACAATATTATAGTGATTAAATTTTTTTTTGCATGTCCGGATATGGTCAAAACGTAAGATATGCTCGTATATGCAAACTTACGCAGTTTTTTACGCTTTTTGTCCCTATGATCAAATAAGCGTATTTTCGCATACCGAACCCCTCAAAACTTATTTCTAAGATATGTTAAGGGTATTTAGGGTATGTTTAGCTTATGATCGTGTTCCTGGGTGTACGTTGCTATACGAATCGGCAGACTTTTGCAGTTTGTCGCAAATAGTCCTTATGATCGAATAAACTTGTTTTTGACACACCAAACCCTTCAAAACTTATATCTAAGTTATGTAAAAGTTATTTAAGGTATGTTAAGCTTATTTCAATGTTCCAGAGTGTTTTTCGTGTTAAACTGACTATGTTTACGTAACAGTTTGCGTATAACTTTCCAGAAAAGTGATTTCGAGCTTGAAATTGAACTAGAATCAAAACGTGAAATCGTCAAACACAAATAAACAAATATTGAGACCAAAACACACCGTTTCATTGATAACTGATATTTTTCTACATCGTACAGTGTTTACAGAGCACAAATGTCACAGTCTCCCCTACTTTAGGAAATTTCGTCCCGAAATTTTAACTAGAGGAAACTCGTGAAAACAAATGTGGATATTTCGCCTTCATTTGGTCCTCACGTTCCCAGTTAAACTCTGGGCCACGTTTGGACTCCCAACAAACTTTGACTATTGGTATTCGTTTGTTCTTTAGTCTCTTGACTTCACGGTCTATTATCTCCACAGGTTTCTTGACAAAGTGCATTGTTTTATCAACTTAGATTTCGTCGAGGGGAATACGGAGATCAGTATCGGCTAAACACTTTCGTAAATTGGACACGTGGAATGTTGGGTTAATATTCCCAAGTTCAGGAGGTAGCTCAAGTCGATAGGTATCCTTTCCGATTCTTTTAACAATCTTAAATGGTCCAACGTATCGTGGTGCAAGTTTTCCTTTCTTTCCAAATCTCATCACTCCCTTCCAAGGGGATACCTTGAGCAGGACATGGTCTCCGACTTGAAATTCTAAGGGCTTGCGTCGCATGTCCGCATAACTCTATTGATGGCTTCTAGCTGTCAGAAGATTATCACGAGTTTTCTTGACTTTGTCTGTTGTTTCCAGAATGAGTTCAGGTCCAGTAAGCTGAGCTTCACCGATCTCATTCCAACAGAAAGGTGAACGACATTTTTGACCGTATAAAGCTTCGAACGGTGCCATATTGATGCTAGCATGATAACTATTGTTGTAAGAGAACTCGATCAACGGTAGATGCGAATCCCAATTACCACCAAAGTCTATCACACATACTCTAAGCATATCCTCCAGCGTTTGTATCGTCCTCTCGGATTGTCCATCTGTTTGGGGATGATAAGCAGTGCTCAGCTTTAGTTGGGTTCCTATAGCAGATTGCATGGTCTTCCAAAAGTGAGATGAGAATCAAGCATCACGGTCAGATATGATGTTCAAAGGAACACCATTTCGATATACAATCTCATCAAAATAGATCTTGGTGAGTTTATCAGCAGATAGATCCTCGCGGATCGGTAAAAAGTTTGCTGATTTTGTAAGACGATCAATGATTACCCAAATGGCATCATGACCTCTAGATGTGCGCGGTAACTTAGTGATGAGATCCATCGCAATGTTCTCCCACTTCCATACCGGTATCTCTAGTTGTATAAGCAAACCAGATGGACGTTGGTGTTCAGCCTTGATTTGAGACAAGTTAGGCATTTAGATACATATAAGGCAACATCCTTCTTCATACCAGGCCACCAGTACTGAGTACGAAGATCCTTGTACATTTTGTCAGCACCAGGATGGATTGAATAACGAGACTTATGAGATTCGTCCATCACTAAAGTGCGAAGATTGTCTTGACTCGGAATCCACAGTCGATTTTTGAAATAAAGTAACCCATTATCTTTCGTTCCGAGTTGAAGCTCAAGATTTAATGGCAGCTCATTTTTCAACAAGCCTTGGGTTACACATGTTCGTTGTGCTTAAAGGACACGTGTTTGGATATCGGATAGAACTTGAACACAGTGTAGCTTGACACGTTCCTTTCGACTTAGAGCATCGGCTACGACATTCGCCTTACCAGGATGGTAGGGAATCTCCCAATCGTAATCGTTCAAGAGTTCAACCCAGTGTCGTTGTCTCATGTTTTGCTCCTTTTGATTGAAAATGTGTTGGAGACTTTTCTGGTCTGTGAAAACCACACATTTTGTGCCATAAAGATAGTGTCTCCAGATTTTGAGAGCAAAACATCAGCGCCTAACTCAAGATCATGATTCGTGTAGTTCTTCTCGTGTATTTTTAATTGTCTTGACGCATATGCTATAACTTTACCTCATTGCATGAGAACACAACCAAGGCTAGAGTCGATGCGTCACAATAAACAACGAAATCATCATTGTCATCAGGTAAAGATAAGACAGAAGCATCACAGAGTTTTTGTTTTAGTGTTTGGAAAGCTTCCTCTTGTTTGGGTCCCCACTCAAAAGGCTTATTCTTTTGAGTCAAAGTAGTAAGAGGAACCGTGATCTTTGAGAAGTTCGCAATAAACCGTTGATAGTAACCAGCAAGACCAAGAAAAGAGCGAACTTCTGTGGGTGTAGTAGGTGTGTTCCAATCCTTAATCGCGGTGATTTTGGAAGGATCCACATGAATACCTTGCTCATTGACAATATGGCCCAAAAATTGAACTTCCTTAAGCTAAAATTCACACATGGAGAATTTGGAAAAGAGTTGTTCCTTCTTTAGGAGTTCCATTGTCAGACGAAGGTGTTACACCCCGACCGCGGCAGAAACGTCGGGGAGTGATGCGACAGAATTATTGTTTCAACAACCAGGGTAATTAAAGTTTTGTATTATTAGGATTAATGTTTACATTGTCTTAGAATTCAACAAAACAAAACATAATTAACTATCTTTTAAGTCACTAAGGCCTAAGTCCGCCTAAGTGTAGCACAAACATCATCATGCATTAGCACCTGAAACACATGTGAAAATAGGTACGTCAGCATAAAGATGCCTGTGAGATACATAGGTTTTGTTTATGTAGGATTCATGACTTGTAGTTAAAAGAAGTGTTTAACAAAAGTAGTCATGAACCTTGTAAAATGTTTTCCTTTATAAAATCATTTGAAAATCGATGTGAAAATCAAATAATAATAAAAGGACAATGCATGGTTAAATGATTAACCAAGTATAAATGAGTCTTGTATAAAATGTGTAATTTGTAAAACGATGTCATGTACTCGTATAAAATGTTTCATGTCTTTGTCAAGTGGTTTAGATAATGCAACAATGTGTAATACAATAAAAGCACTTATATATAGGAAGTACCAGCGGCGTATCCACCATGCTTTTATCATATAACACATAGCCCCGTTACATAAGTCACTTATAAATAACCAACCAAAATGTATTGTTCAATGTCAAAATGTTTATGTGTAAACCATGTTTAATGTCAAGTGTGAAATGTATCATGTATAACCAAATGTAATGCATAGCAAGTAGTAAGTGTCTACTCAAACTATGTGATAATATCAATGTGAAACAAATGTCATGTACGGTGAATAAAAGAATTTACTCAACCCCGTAGGAAAATGTACAAAGCATTGTTTTTGAATAAATCTAAGTTTAAATCAAATGTCATGTTTTGCAAAAAAAAAAAAAAAAACAATGCTTTATGATTACAAACATTTATGCAGTAATGTTAATCGTATACATTCAAGCCTTGCGACTGTGGCGACAAACCTTTAAACAAATTAAAGGTTTATCTAAGTTATGTATATCGGATTCTGTCATTCCCAACTTCCAAACAAACCTAGGAAGTCAGAAACGGGATTTGTCAAGTCCTATGGTACCATTACATACTACCGAGCGGCGTAGCTAATGTTAATGAATGTATTATTGGCTCGATTAAACATACCAAATGTCATAACCAATGTAGCATGTGAAAACCATGTACTAGGTATGCTAAGTAAACATACATAGTAGAAATGTTATGTAAAACAATTGTGCTAGCATGCTTAGTAAGCATACATAGCAGAAATGTCATGTAAATCAATGTGTCCATATATGCGGAGTAAACATATGCAACAAAGAGTCTAATGAAATCAATGTGCTAGCATGCTAAGTAAACATACATTGCAAAACATAGTTGAAATCATGTACTATAGGTGTACTAGGCGAAACTAGCATGTTTATGTCATAAAAGCAATGAAAAGCATGAAAGTAACAAGTATGCACATGTGTATCACCCCAAGGTATTTGAAAGCGGTAAAAGAGGGGAACTATGTACTGACTTAGGATTGCTTATTAGTCTTGAGAATAAGACCAATTTAAGCTCCAAGGATCACGGAATCAACAAGGCACCTAATATGGGTAACTATGTTAATAATCGGATCCTAAATCGGGAGATAGGATATAATGAGGTTCTATAAATCAAATGAGTATTGGCACTCATATGGCATGATTTAATAGTCTCAACATTCTGATTTGAAAGTCTACCTAAGTGCTTTTGACCCGTTTCGACCCATTATGGTAGTTTAAGCCACTATAACGCGTCGTTTGCGTAAAACAAAGGTCGGATGGTTAACTATGTGCTATGTCAAGTCTTACATGCCCAAATATGCCTAAACATGTTACTACATCAGATTATATGTCAAAATCTTGATTACATATGTAAAATATGGATTTATGCTTCAAATGGGCATTTTGGTCATTTCCTATAGGCATATAAAGTACTTAACAACTAACTAACCAACCTATGTGATCATAAGGTATAACCATAGTAGGTTATTCCCTATGCAACTATGATAACTAAACAAGCTTGGTCTGATCCTAATTATCGACCAAACGGGTCGGATTCGAAAGTCTAAGCGGTTGTCTAGACCGCCTAACTTACGACCCTAAACAAGCACTAAACTAATAGTGACGAGTTAAACATGTCAAAACATGTGTAACTAACTTAGAAAACTGATTTGGTATCAAAACAAAGTGTTTTGATACCTAAAAGTAGTTCCGTTGCAAAATGCGTGCCAAAACGCATTTTGACCGAAACTTTGACTCGTCACTACGCCTAGTCAACGTGGTAATCAGTAGGTATAATCGCTAAGGATTATAACCATCGTGATTACAATCACGTTGCAAAGTTCAATTGAACTTAGACTTGACCAATTAATGGTCAAAACCGAAAGTCAAACTGTTGGTCAAACAGTTTGACTTTCAGCTCTAAAAAGCTGAAAATCACTACTTAAGCCATGAAAGAACACATACTTGGTGTTCAAACGCTAGAAGGATGATCTTAGAACTCAGGTAGGTGGCTCCTTTGCAGGGATTCCTCCACTTAGAGTTCCAAAATGAATATGTGCAATGAACAAGGAAGAGATGAGGGGTATTTATAGTTGTGGTGAAGCTATAGGATCATTACAAGTGGTTTGTTTGGCCACCAAGCAATGAATCTCAGCCATACAAGTGTAAATGACAGCTATTCTTTGCTTGGAGAGGTGTTAACTTGGCTACCACACAAAGAAATTGCAAGAATGGTCCCTGAATTATCAAACTGATGCTGAAAATGATATTTCTGTCCAGATGTGATGGTGGCGTGGCACCACAGCACAGCCTCTAGGCTGTGGCGCGACGCGAGGGGTAGGCCAGAAGTTTCAGAAAATGACAGTTTCAGTCCCTGCACACATATACATGCATATTTGACATATTTAACCTCCATTAAGCCATTTTCAAGGCTCTACAAGGTCGTCAAAGTGTAGGGGACCTGAAATATGCTTGGAAATATCACGGATGTCGGTTCGTTTGGTCATACGGTCACGTTGTTCGGTTAATTACGACGAAACTCGAACGGACGCGAAAACGATCCAAATTAAGCGACGAATGGTATTTTTACTTTCCGACCACTAAAATGAATATATTTTAGTGTCTTCAAAAATTTTGGATCTTCAGAAGTGGTCAGAATGTAAGATATGCGCGTAAATGCAAACTTACGCCGTTTTTTGACACTTTTAGTCCCGGTAAGATCAAATAAGCATATTTTCGCACACCGAACCACTCAAAGATTATTTCTAAGCTATGGTATGGTTATTTATGGTATGTTTAGCTTATGATCATATTCCGGACTGTACGTTACCTTACGAAGCAGCAGACTTTTGCAAGTTGATGCAAATAGTCCCTGTGAGCGAATAAACTTGTTTTTGCCATACCAAACCCTTTAAAACTTATTTCTAAGTTATGTAAAGGTTATTTAAGATATTTTAAGCTTAAGTTGCTGTTCCGGAGTGTTTGTTGCGTTAAACTGATTACGTTTATGCATCAGTTTGCGTTTAACTTTCCAGAAAGCGATATAGTTTTTAAAATCGATCATAATTCATAAGATGCCAAATGTCAAACATAAATAACAAACATTGGGATCAAAACAAATTGTTTTATTAATATTGTATTGTTGAGAGTCTGTAAAATGATTACACAAGCACAGATGTCACAGTCTCCCATACTTTAGGAAATTTCGTCCCCAAATTTATTTAGAGGAAACTTGTGAGATTAGATGCGGATATTTCGCTTTCATCTGATCTTCACGTTCCCAAGTAAATTTTGGGCCACGTTTAGATTCCCAGTGAACTTTGACAATAGGTATGCGCTTGTGTTTGAGCTTTTTGACTTCACGGTCCATAATTTCCACAGGTTTTTTAACGAATTGCATCGTGTTATCAACACGAATTTCATCAAGTGGTATGTGGAGGTTCTCATCAGCTAAACACTTTTTGAGATTGGACACGCGGAAAGTTGGATGAACATTTCCAAGTTCAGGAGGTAGCTCTAGTCTGTAGGCTACTTTTCCGATTCTTTCAACGATCTTGAATGGTCCAACATAGAGTGGTGCAAGTTTTCCTTTCTTTCCAAATCGGATCACACCTTTCCATGGGGATACCTTGAGTAGGACGCGATCACCGACTTGAAATTCTAAGGGCTTGCTTCGTCGATCCGCGTAACTCTTTTGACGGCTTCTAGCTGTCTGTAGGTTATCGCGAATCTTCTTGACCTTATCTGTAGTCTCTAGAATGAGTTCAGGTCCTGTAAGCTGAGCTTCACCTATTTCATTCCAGTAGACCGGTGAATGACATTTTCAACCGTATAAATCCTCGAAAGGAGCCATATTGATGCTCGTGTGATAACTATTATTGTAGGAGAAATCGATCAACGGTAGATGCGAATCCCAACTACCACCAAAATCGATCACACATGCCCTAAGCATATCCTCCAGTGTCTGGATTATTCTTTCAGATTCACCATCCGTTTGCGGATGATAAGCTGTGCTCAAATTAAGTTGGGTTCCCATGGCAGATTGCATGGTTCTCCCAAAATGAGACGAGAATCGAGCATCTCCATCAGATATAATGTTCAAGGGAACACCATGCCGAGATACAATCTCATCTACGTATATCTTAGCAAGTTTGTCAGCAGATAGATCCTCACGGATCGGCAAGAAATGTGCTGACTTTGTAAGACGATCAACAACAACCCAAATGGCATCATGACCTCTTTTAGTGCGTGGCAGCTTGGTAATGAGATCCATAGCAATGTTTTCCCATTTCCAAACCGGTATATCTGGTTGCTCCAATAATCCAGAGGGATGTTGATGTTCTACATTAACCTTAAGACAAGTAAGGCATTTGGAAACATATAAGGCAATGTCCTTCTTTATACCTGGCCACCAGTACTGGGTTCGAAGATCCTTATACATTTTGTCTGCACCAGGATGAATGGAATAACGAGACTTATGAGCTTTATCCATAAGCAAGGTGTGAAGATTGTTTATACTTGGGACCCACAAACGGCCCATGAAATAAAATATCCCAAAGTCTTTCAGTTCAAGCTCATGTTTAAGATGATATGGTAATTCCTTACCCATCATACCTCGTGTAACACAAGTATGTTGAGCCTGAGAAATGCGGGTTTGAATATCAGATTGAACCTGAACACAGTGAAGCTTAACATGTTCCTTACGACTCAATGCGCCAGCCACGATGTTCGCCTTACCAGGATGGTAGCGAATTTCACATTCGTAGTCGTTTAGAAGCTCAACCCAACGTCCTTGCCTCATGTTAAGTTCTTTCTGATTGAAGATATGCTGGAGACTTTTATGGTCAGTAAACACTACACATTTTGTACCGTAAAGGTAGTGTCTCCAGATTTTGAGAGCAAAAACTACTGCACCTAACTCAAGATCATGAGTGGTGCAGTTCTTCTCGTGTACCTTTAGCTGTCTTGATGCATAAGCTATGAATTTATTTCTTTGCATAAGAACGCAGCCAAGGCCTAATTTGGATGCATCACAATACACGAAAAAATCGTCATTGCCTTCAGGTAAAGATAAGATAGGTGCATTGCAGAGTTTCTGTTTCAAGGTCTGAAAAGCTTCTTCCTGTTTGGATCCCCACTCAAAAGGTTTTTTCTTCTGAGTTAAAGCAGTGAGAGGAACCACAATCTTGGAGAAGTTTTCAATGAAACGGAGGTAATAACCCGCGAGACCAAGAAATGAACGAACCTCATTAGGAGTAGTAGGTGTATCCCAATCCTTAATCGCATTGATCTTGGCGGGATCTACATGAATACCTTGTTCGTTAACGATGTGCCCCAAAAATTGAACTTCCTTAAGCCAGAATTCGCACTTGGAGAATTTGGTGAAAAGCTGTTCTTTCTTTAGGAGTTCCATTGTAAGACGGAGATGTTGTTCATGATCGGCTCACGTCTTAGAATAGATCAAAATGTCATCAATAAAAACGATGATGAACTTGTCCAAATAAGGCTTACAAACCCTATTCATCAAGTCCATGAAAACAGCAAGAGCATTTGTTAAACTGGAGGGCATAACAGTAAACTCATAATGCCCATATCTTGTACGGAAAGCTGTCTTGGGAATATCCTCTTCAAGCACTCGAAGTTGATGATACCCAGAACGTAGATCAATCTTTGAAAAGCAAGTAACGCCATGTAGCTGATCAAAGAGATCATCAATGCGAGGTAGGGGATATCGATTCTTGATGGTAAGCTTGTTGAGCTCATGGTAATCGATACACATCCTAAAAGATCCATCTTTCTTTATCACAAATAGGACAGGAGCACCCCAAGGTGAAAAGCTTGGACGAATGAATCCTTTGTCAGATAGTTCCTGAAGCTGTTTAGATAACTCTTGCATCTCAGACGGTGCAAGACGGTAAGGTGACTTAGCAATAGGATTTGCACCAGGTACAAGATCAATACGGAACTCTACTTGGCGTACAGGGGGTAAACCAGGTAATTCTTCAGGAAATACCTCAGGATAATCCCGAACAATAGGGATATCTTGAATAGTCTTACCTTTGCCTTTATCCTCTACGATATGTGCCAAGAAAGCCACATATTTCTTTCGTAGGTATTTTTGGGCTTGGGTACAAGACATAAGTTTAAGACCACTAACGGGTTTCTCCCCACGAACTTCTAAGATCTCACCAGTCGAAAGAGGTATACGGACAATCTTCTCAAAACAAACCACATCATCATAGTATTTGGCTAACCAATCCATTCCTACTATTACATTGAAGCTCCCAAGTTGCATCGGTGTAAGGTCAAGGGCTTTCCTAGTTTTGTTCTAGTCATCGAAAGCATAGGCTCAAAAGCTAAGGACACAAAACTCTTATCGGCACCCGAATCAAATAGAACAGAAACAGGATGGTTGTTAACAAAGAACGTACCATTCACCACCTCATTGTCTGCGCGTGCCTCATTTGCATTCAAGTTAAAAGCTCTACCACGAGCCTATGCTTGATTCACATTTGCCAACTTCGGGAAGTTGTTCCTATAGTGGGTCAGATCCCCACAATTGAAACATGAACCAGGCGGATAGTGAGGTCGTGCAGGATTCTGGGCAGGGTTTTGTACTGCTTGGTTTTGAGCTGCCTGATTTTGATTCGGAGCAAAGCGGCAGGTGTTTGCAAGATGACCAGACTTGCTAAAATTCATGCAGATGCGGAATTGCATATGTGGTTGGTGGTGGCTATTACATCTGTTGCACAAAGGTGCATTACCAGCATACTGCCTCTTGGCGACAGGTTGTGAGGAGCTGCCTGTTGTGCTACCACATGTAGGATCGGTGAATTGATCAAACGAGACGTTCAGAAGAGTTCTCGATCAATACGAAAGGCGGCATCAGACGTATTGATGTTATATCAGCTAGATATGCACATAGAATCACTTTAACTGTCGATTGTATTGATTTCACAATGTTACACGAGCTGGCGACACTTCGGCAGAGCTTCGCTACCGGAATCAGAATCTTACAAATGAAGAACCAAGACCCACTATATATAGGGAGCACCAGGTCGCACCAAACATGCCCACACGACCTGGTCCAGGTCGTACGAACTGGTCACCTCGCACGAGGTGGCTGGTTCAGACCTGTTTCCTGTTTCTTTCGTACAACGTGTCTTGTTCTATCTATCTAGTTACATGACTCGATACAAGACGAAGTCAACAGACATATGCACTAACAAACTCCCCCTTGGATGTTGACTAGTCTTCATTGTATGGAGTCTTTAGTCTTGATCAGTCTTCTCACTCTCTCTAAAGTATCTTTCTCTGTAAGCATCCTCATCAATCTCTATCTTTCTCTCTCCAGAATCTCAATCTGGCTCTATCTTCTTTCTAATTCTCTTTATCAAGTTTGATATAGCTTTCAAAGGATCGTGTCCTGACTCAAACTCTGCTCAGGCTTAGACACGAGGTTCTTCACAAGTTCAGTAACGTCTCTTGGCTCTCCGTAGCAACAGAATCAGGAATCTGGCTCTAATCTGCATACGCTTATGCGGAAAGTCTTCAGGAATTGAAACCTAGCTCTTTCAAAGCTTTTGACCTGCACATAATCTACCCAAAAGTAAATTTCTCAATTTTTAAAATTTAATAATTTTAGAAACCACTTGTAGATATTCTCAAATCAACATGATCTCACATTTATGATCTCTGCTTAATCACTTGTATTCGTAACACACAAATTATGTTTTAAATTAATGAACCACTTAATTATTTCAAAATCATTTCTCATTTCAAACAAACTCTCCCAACCCTGTTGTTCATCATGTTTAGCACTTGGAATTTTGAAAATCAACTTTCCAACATCAATTGTCGAAAATAAGATGAAATAAAATCTTTTTGATTTTTTCAAAATTTTATGCTAAAACACATTAATGAAAAGCAGTATAAAAAATATTTACAGGAATATTTTTGCGAGTTTGTGTAAGAGGATCATATCAGTTTATGACAAATCACTAGCACCATTGAGCTTTAAACACTTTAAGTTCTAAACGATTCACTTAGATTGTCTGTATACTGATCCACTTAAATTTTCACACAAAGTTCAACTGCTTCGAGACACAAGATTAATGTTTTAAGGACTTAAACTTATTCGCGTGTCCCATCTCAGAATATACTCTCGAATCCAGATACCCATATTCAGTCTTACAGGTGAATATACCTAGATGATATCTGTAAAGGGGTAAATGCGAAACCTTGAGAGTTCATATTTTTGTTAGAGATGAAGGCTCGACTCTAGGTGTGTCCCCCTTGGGGATCTTCTTTACAACAACACTTGATCTTTTATCTTTCGATATTTTATCAATTTTTATGCAAAGGGGGTGCTTGTATTTCAAGCAAGCATAAAGTATTATACGAGGACTAGGCTATTGCTCCCGCAAAATCAGAAGTCCTGGTATAATACCCCAGATATCACTAACCAAAAGACCTAGTATGTTAGAAACAGGTAATCTTTCAAACAAGATTTCGGGGGTTACCCATATATCCGAGAGATGTTCCCCACGAGATAAGAAAGTATGATATTTAGGTTTATATCTCGAAAACAATCTATTAAGCGTGTAAAAACCTACTGACATATCATCAGTGAGACCGTTTATCACATTTCAACTTTCCAATTCTTTAGCATGCTGTGATTGTCTACTGATGTACTATCATTTCCTCTTTTTCACAACAAAGTCATTTTTGATTTTTCAATGTTTTTGGTTTTTTAGATTTTATCATGTTTTTGGATAATTTCTAAATTTTCAAAATTTCTAAATTTTTTACTCCCCCTAAAATAAAAAATATATTTCAATTTTTGATTTTCTTGGAAAATTTGAAATAAACGCAATAAACTGTACAAATAAAACGACAAACTGATGTGAATTGCTTCAATTCTCCATTCACTTGACTTAAACAATCAGAACTCCCCCTGACAACAAACTATTTTCCCATTATGATTTTAAAACACTTAAGTTTGTTTTAATCAAATGGTTTTTCCGGAAAATTAGTTTTGTTGATGATCAAAACTCATGGGGTTTCATCACATTGTTCGTTCAACCACTTGTAAAAACACTTTTCCTTTTCTTTACCACTTGTATGACACTTGTAGGTTTTTCACATAAACATTTTTCAAGAATAATACCACTTGTAAGAATAGTTAAATCAAGTTCAACTTAATGACCTTGATTAACCACTTGTAGGTTCTTATCAACAATACAACTTGTAAGTCGAAATATCACAGTTTTGAATTTCTCAAGAAAGATGCTGATTCCTACTCCCCAATTACCAACCTGGGAGTTCCGGCAAGTCAGGATTTTCAATCAAAGAATACAGACACCCAAGCCTGACCAGCTTTGGGTGTAACCGGTTCAATTTCACTTGGTCTTTGAATAATCCTTTTTGATTCATAGAAATCTTTTACCCCTTTGACCTTTCCATCAACCATCTTATCAAAGATATGTTTCACTTTACCATTAAACGCTTTTTCGACATCAAATTCTTTCTTTACAGAATAAAATTGATTCGAAATCTCTACTTTTCCAACTTTTTGTTTAAAATTTTCAGTCTGCAATGGTGGAAAGTTGACATCATCCATTGGCGGAACTGAATTTTCTCTTTTAGCTCAACTTGTGGCTCCTCTGACTTTGACGAATCAGATTCATCGCCAGAAAGTGGCTCCTTTGCTTCCGAAGAAACAAATTCATCGCCAGAAAGTGGCTCTGACTTCTTAACAACCCACTTGTGATTGTTCAGATTCACTCTTCTTTTGTAAAAACGTGTTGAACTCTCACCAACCTCAAATTTTGAATTTTTAAACACTTTAAATTGTTCAGTTGGTGGTTCAGTTTTATCAACAACGTTTTCTTTGAGTTTAGAAAACACTCCCTGTTGTGTTTGGGTTGCCTTCGGACAGTTCCATGCAGTATGACCAACTTTTTTACATTGATAACAGGTTCTCATTTCCTTCTTCTGAACAACATCATTCTTCATTCCTTCTTGCTTCTTAGCAAGGAATTCTTTGTTCGTCTGCTTTATGAACAAATTCTCTTTTTCTCCTTCAGAAGATGTACCTGATACAAAAACAGTTTTTGGTTTATAAATTTTCTCATTTTTATAATTTTTGATGGAATAAAACCTAATCCTTTCCTTTTGAAATTACTGTTATGCTTTGGTTTCTTTCGATAATCCGAACCAGAACTGTAACCCTTTTTCTTGTTTAACCTTTGTTGAACTCTTGAAGTGTATTGTTTAGGTTTTTCAGAAAGATTTTTATTTTTTATTTCAGAAATATTAATTTCTGTTAATTTGAAAACCTTGTTAATCATTTCAGTTTTAACACCTCTTATTGGAAATTCTTCATCAGAATATAATTTGTCGGAGTCATTCAAAGTATATGCTACTTTGAATGTTTCGTCATTCAAATTATTTTTTGATATCAGAAAATCATTATTGTAAACCCTTTTGACTTTTTCAACTCCTGGACTTGAAGTGTCAGACTTTGACTTTGACTGTGACTCCTCGGTTTCATCTTTATCCAACACCTGATCGACCACTTTCTTAATTAACTCGGACTCATGATCTGTGTCAGATGCAGTGAATGTGATGTCAATATTATTTGGCAATCCATCTGAAGGTTCAGATTCCCACTTTAAATTGGTTGCCTTTTTGACTCTTTCTGAATCAGAATTTCGTGGAGAATATCCTTCTTCAAGCGGAGGTGGACACTTTGTATAGTTGGTACTATGTTTCTTACCAGTATCCTTTACTTCAGATTTCTTCTCTTCAAACGCTTCACTGCCTTCTACTGTAGGGTAAATCCTGTCAATCACATAAGAAGCACATGAATAACTTTTCAATAACCTGTTTACTCTTTCAGTTTCTATCCTCTGGGTTTCCAATTTTTGTTCAAGTTCAGCACATTTCTCAATGTACTGATTGATGATTTTCTGCTTCGCCATGAACCCTCCATTGAGTGTCTTCATAGCTATCTCTTGTTCATTGCTTGACTTGTTATATTGATACATAGCTTTGTTTAAAACATCATAAGATTCTTTCAATCTGTTCATGTTATGAATCAATTTGTTGTTGTACCTTTTCACAGTATCACAATTTTCACACTTCTCAGATATCTTTTCAATATCTGCTTCTTTCTCAACCTTGATAGCTGAAATTTCTTTAACCTGCTTCTTTACTACTTGAACATTTTTCTCAGGTTTGACCTTTTCTTCACCAGTTGCTGCCTTATGATTCTTCTTTTTCGCAGCTTGCCTTTCTTTGATCTCTTCCATTTTACCTGTAAAATACAAATTATATCTATCAGGTGAAAATTCTCTTTTATAATATTCAAGTTTTCGAATTTCTTTTCCGTCATCATCACTCTCTTCATCTGATGAGTGATCAAAGATTGGTGCTTTTTCTGAAGCCTCTTCTATTGAAACTGGTTCTTCTTCTTTCTTTTTAGGACTAAGTTGCTGAGATTCGTAATAAGCATACACCATTTCATCTTCAGCAGTTGAATCTTCAAAAATTTGAGCAACAAATGCTTTAGAATCTGAAGTTCTGTTAGGATCATACTTATCCCAATTAAAACCTTCTGGAATTCTTTCATCTTCTTGATGAACTAGATAAGCTTTCTTTGATGGCTCTTTGATCAGATCCTTTCTAGCATGTGAAGTTTGTGGCGATTGTTGTTGATGCGGCTGTAGAGCAATTTGATGATAAATCGCTTTTCGATGATAATCATTGTTGCCGAATGGATTTTGAGCTCCACTTGCTTCGCGATTTGTGCATTCTCACTTAAAGTTCCCTTTCTCCCTGCAACGAAAACAAGTAACTTTAGATTTATCAAACCCTAAAGGTGAAGTTCCAGCATCACGGAAATCATCTCTTCCAGTGATCTGTTTAAACTTCTCAGCTCTTCTCAACACACTAGCCATACACCACTTTATATCCATTAGTTCCATTTCTTCAGCATTAATCTGATCATAATCCTCTTTGGTTAACATTGGATTACCAATCCTTCCGGCTAACAAACTTTCATAAGACTCTAATACGGTCACCAATAAAGACATATGACCTTTGGCAACCTCTTCCGAGAAATTCTGACCATTATGAAGATGTAATGTAATGTTGCATTGTAATACTTGGCCATTATTGGTTGTTGAAAAATTTGGATCAAATGATTGATATGAAGAGAATCCATTATTGTTGTTTGATCCTAGAGATGACCCTCCAGAAGAACTGTTTGTGTTAAATGCAGTTTCGATCTTTGGTGCAATGTTGGTCTTATCAATCGTACTTCCTTTGTAGTACAAACCAATGTCTTGTTCACCATTAGAATTCTTCATTTTTGCCATCTTCCGTTGTTCCATCTCTTGAACTTCTAGTTTTTCAATAAACTTGCTCAACGATAGATTCACAAATTCACCATTATTCTTCAAAATCATAAGATACGTGACCCAAACATCTTGTGGCAATGCGTCGGCCAACTTTTCAACCCATTCTTCTCTATGTTTCTTGATATCCAATCGCTTCATGTTAACCACCAAATTTCAATATATTTCTATTATCATTTTGGTGTTTTCAGTTTTCAATCCACGAAATAGATCAAATTCTTTCTTCAAAAGCGATTTTTTGTTCTTGATCATGTCTAAACTTCCAACAAACTTCGTTTTTAGTGCTTTCCACATTGAGTGTGCACTTCCGTTGTGTTGCAATAAGATCAAGATATCTTCCTTAATGGCTTGTTTCAAAATACTGATCATCATCTTTTCACTTTTGTATTTCTTTTTCTCTTTGTCATCTAACTCTTTAATAGCAACAATCTCTCTGTATTCATCAATCGGTCTAACATATCGTTCTTCAACACATTCCCACGCCTCTAAGTGATTCGCTTGAACCCAATTTTCGAAACGTTCCTCCCATCCACTAAACTCCTCGATATTCATGAGCTTAGGCGGTTTTTGCATGGTGCCCATTTCATTCTCTAAGTTCACGTTCTGAGCCATAGTGATCGGTGTAGCAAATGCGTTGTAAAATTCAGACTCCATGTTTCGGTTTTTTAAAAATTCACAATAGCAGAATTACAAATGATCTGGTCAAACTTTAAACGATCTGATGTGATGACAACCCGTGCGCCCTGATGAACTTCAAGCGATCTGAACTACCTCCAAACGACCTGAGTAACTTCGTACGACCTGATGTGCTTTCAAACAATTTGGTCCACCTCGTGCGAACTGGTGAACCTCAAACGACCTGTGAACTTTCAAGCAAACTGAACACCTCGTGCGACCTGACTTAACCAACTCGTGCGAACTGAATGATTTTCAAACTGTGCGAACTGGAACAATAATCTCACCTCGTGCGAACTAAATTATCAACTCATGCGAACTTAGTTTCCAACTCGTGCGAACTGAGAGTACTTTCGAACGATCTGAACATTTTGTCAAATTTTAACAAGTTTTAGGTTGAATTAGGTTCTGATTTGTTCACAGATTGTTTAAAACAGTGTTTTACTTGTTATATGTCAAAATCAGGTCATTTTAACCGTAAAATCTCAGTTAATTTTGAGAAAAACATGTAGAAAGTGAGTAGAAAGAAGATTTTCGGGTGAAAACAAGCTGAAAAGGTAAGAAATCTTCCTCCTGAGCTCTGATACCACTTGTAGGATCGGTGAATCGATCAAACGAGACGTTCAGAAGAGTTCTCAATCAATACGAAAGGCGGAATCAGACGTATTGATGTTATATCAGCTAGATTTGCACATAGAATCACTTTAACTGTCGATTGTATTGATTTCACAATGTTACACGAGCTGGCGACACTTCGGCAGAGCTTCGCTACTGGAATCGGAATCTTACAAATGAAGAACCAAGACCCACTATATATAGGGAGCACCAGGTCACACCAAACATGCCTACACGACCTGGTCCAGGTCGCACGACCTGGCCAGGTCGTACGAACTGGTCACCTCGCACGAGGTGGCTGGTTCAGACCTGTTTCCCGTTTCTTTCGTACAACGTGTCTTGTTCCATCTATCTAGTTACATGAATCGATGCAAGACGAAGTCAATAGACATATGCACTAACACCACAGCGAAATTCTTGGAAGCCTTACGCTTCCTTGATTTCTTTGAAGACTCAACAGCTTTCTTACCCTTCTACTCCTTGGTGCTATCAGATTGTTTCTGCTTCTTATCCCCCTTTCTGTGGAGTTTACCCTTTTTGACTTGTGATTCAGTAAGGGTAGTAGCGAGCTCGATGGCCTGTCGGACGGTAGTAGGGTTACTGCCAGTGACAATATCCTGAACATGATCTGGCAAACCGTCTATGTACTTCTCAATAGCCTTATCCAAAGGCGTGACCATCGTCGGACAGAGCAAGCATAACTCCTCGTATCTGTTAGTGTAAGCCCGGTGTTCACCACTTTCTTGTTTAAGGTCATGGAACTCATTTTCTAGTGCCCTCTGCTCGTGACGAGGGCAGAACTCTTTCATCATAAGAGCTCTAAGTTCCTCCCAAGTTTAACCCAAAGCAACATCAGCACCTCTATCTCTCATTACCCCATTCCACCAGGTGAGAGCCCTCTTTAGGAATACACTTGAAGCAAACTCGACCTTACGGTTGTTCGGACAGTGAACATGGCGAAATGTGATCTCAAGACTCTCAAACCACTGTAGGAGCCCAGTTGCTCCTTCAGAACCACTAAACTTGAGTGGTTTAGCCGAGTTAAAACTTTTGAAATTGCACGGAGCAGGTGCATTATTGTTATTGTTGGCTTGGTTTAATTGAGTGATGATATTAGGTAGCATAGCAGCCATCTGCTGTGCGTTAATAGCTGCCAGTTCGGCATCGGGTTGTTGAACGTTACGTCGAGGAGGCATTTTTAAAAGAGGAAACCTGAGAGAAAACGAGTGAGATGATGTGATGAAAAATGAGATATTAACAAAATGTAAGGATGGTGGTCATTTGTTCGTTACCTCGTAACAAACAGTCGATGCACAGTGACAAATCAAAGTAAATAGGTCATAATAATGTATTGATGAAGACATGCTCGCCTATAAGTGGACACTCACCCCAAGAGTTCCCAGGTAAGAGTGACTGGTCCGATACGGCGGATTTGTACGAACACTCTAGCCTTAGACAGAAAACTCAGGGTACATGCATTCACTCTTCCAGTTTGCATGTGTTCACATTATTTAGACCCAAACTTTGATGAGATTTTGAAAATTTAGAAGGTACAAGACCAAAAGAAATCATCTAAGGATAGATGATTGATTTCAAAATCATTTTGGAAAATTGTGTTCATGTTTTGGTATTCACCTAAGGATAGGTGACGCGTATTGTGTTAAGATCTAAACACAAGATAACTTGTGTTAAGGTCCTAGAAAGTTATATTCTAGGTTAAAGCGTTACTAATAACCTAATTCCCTATAAACATTGGCTCTGATACCAACTCTTCTGTCACACCCCGACCACGTTAAAACAACAAAACCGCGGCGGAAGCGTTGGGGAGTGATGCGACAGAATTATTGTTTCAACAACCATGGTAATTAAAGTTTTGTATCATTAGGATTAATGTTTACATTGTCTTAGAATTCAACAAAACGAAACGTAATTAACTGTCTTTTAAGTCACTAAGGCCTGAGTCCGCCTAAGTGTAGCACAAACATCATCATGCATTAGCACTTGAAACACATGTGAAAATAGGTACGTTAGCATAAAGATGCCTGTGAGATACATAGGTTTTGTTTATGTAGGATTCATGACTTGTAGTTAAAAGAAATGTTTAACAAAAGTAGTCATGAACCTTGTAAAATGTTTTCCTTTATAAAATCATTTGAAAATCGATGTGAAAATCAAATAATAATAAAAGGACAATGCATGGTTAAATGATTAACCAAGTATAAATGAGTCTTGTATAAAATGTGTAATTTGTAAAACGATGTCATGTACTCGTATAAAATGTTTCATGTCTTTGTCAAGTGGTTTAGATAATGCAACAATGTGTAATACAACAAAAACACTTATATATAGGAAGTACCAGCGGCGTATCCACCATGCTTTTATCATATAACACATAGCCCCGTTACATAAGTCACTTATAAATAACCAACCAAAATGTATTGTTCAATGTCAAAATGTTTATGTGTAAACAATGTTCAATGTCATGTGTGAAATGTACCATGTATAACCAAATGTAATGCATAGCAAGTAGTAAGTGTCTACTCAAACTATGTGATAATATCATTGTGAAACAAATGTCATGTACGGTGAATAAAAGAATTTACTCAACCCCGTAGGAAAATGTACAAAACATTGTTTTTGAATAAATCTAAGTTTAAATCAAATGTCATGTTTTGCAAAAAAAAAACAATGCTTTATGATTACAAACATTTATGCAGTAATGTTAATCGCATACATTCAAGCCTTGCGACTGTGGCGACAAACCTTTAAACAAATTAAAGGTTTATCTAAGTTATGCATATCGGATTCTGTCATTCCCAACTTCCAAACAAACCTAGGAAGTCAGAAATGGGATTTGTCAAGTCCTATGGTACCATTACATACTACCGAGCGGCGTAGCTAATGTTAATGAATGTATTATTGTCCCGATTAAACATACCAAATGTCATAACCAATGTAGCATGTGAAAACCATGTACTAGGTATGCTAAGTAACCATACATAGCAGAAATGTCATGTAAATCAATGTGTCCATATGTTGAGTATACATATGCAACAAAGAGTCTAATGAAATGAATGTGCTAGCATGCTAAGTAAACATACATAGCAAAACATAGTTGAAATCATGTACTATAGGTGTACTAGGCGAAACTAGCATGTTTATGTCATAAAATCAATGAAAAGCATGAAAGTAACAAGTATGCACATGTGTATCACCCCAAGGTATTTGAAAGCGGTAAAAGAGGGGAACTATGTACTCACTTGGGATTGGTTATGTGTTGAGAATAAGACCAATTTAAGCTCCAAGGATCACGGAATCAACAAGGCACCTAATATGGGTAACTATGTTAATAATCGGATCCTAAATCGGAAGATATGATAGAATAAGGTTCTATAAATCAAATGAGTATTGGAACTCGTATGGCATGATTTAATAGTCTCAACATTCTGATTTGAAAGTCTACCTAAGTTCTTTTGACCCGTTTCGACCCATTATGGTAGTTTAAGCCACTATAACGCGTCGTTTGCGTAAAACTAAGGTCGGATTGTTAACTATGTGCTATGTCAAGTCTTACATGCCCAAATATGCCTAAAAATGTTACTACATCAGATTATATGTCAAAATCTTGATTACATATGCAAAATATGGATTTATGTTTCAAAAGGGCATTTTGGTCATTTCCTATGGCCATATAAACTACTTAACAAATAACTAACCAACCTATGTGATCATAGGGTATAACCTCAGTAGGTTATTCCCTATGCAACTATGATCACTAAACAAGCTTGGTTGGATCCTAATGATCGACCAAACAGGTCGGGTTCGAAAGTCTAAGCGGTTGTCTAGACCGCTTAACTTACGACCCTAAACAAGCACTAAACTAATAGTGACGAGTTAAACAAGCACTAAATTAATGATCAAAACCGAAATTCAAACTGTTGGTCAAACAGTTTGACTTTCAGCTCTAAAAAGCTGAAAATCACTACTTAAGCCATGAAAGAACACATACTTGGTGTTCAAAGGCTAGAAGGATGATCTTAGAACTCAGGTAGGTGGCTCCTTTGCAGGGATTCCTCCACTTAGAGTTCCAAAATGAATATGAGCTATGAACTAGGAAGAGATGAGGGGTATTTATAGTTGTGGTTAAGCTCTAGGATCATTACAAGTGGTTTGTTTGGCCACCAAGTAATGAATCTCAGCCATACAAGTGTAAATGACAACTATTATTTGCTTGGAGAGGTGTTAACTTGGCTACTACACAAAGAAATTGCAAGAATGGTCCCTGAATTATCAAACTGATGCTGAAAATGATACTTCTGTCCAGATGTGATGGTGGCGAGGTGCCAAAGCATAGCCTCTAGGCTGTGGCGTGACGCGAGGGGTAGTCCAAAAGTTTCAGAAAATGACAGTTTCAGTCCCTGCACACATATACATGCATATTTGACATATTTAACCTCCGTTAAGCCATTTTCAAGGCTCTACAAGGTCTTCAAAGTGTAGGAGACCTGAAATATGCTTGGAAATATCACGGATGTCGGTTCGTTTTGTCGTACGGTCATGTTGTTTGGTTAATTACGACGAAACTCAAACGGACGTGAAAATGATCCAAATTAAGCGACGAATGGTATTTTTGCATTCTGACCACTAAATTAAAAATACTTTAGTGTCTTCAAAAATTTTGGATGTTCAGAAGTGGTCAGAATGTAAGATATGCGCGTAAATGCAAACTTACGCCATTTTTTGACACTTTTAGTCCCTGTAAGATCAAATAAGCATATTTTCTCACACCGAACCACTCAAAGCTTATTTCTAAGCTATGTTACGGTTATTTATGGTATGTTTAGTTTATGATCATATTCCGGACTGTACGTTACCTTACGAAATGGCAGACTTTTGCAAGTTGACGCAAATAGTCCCTGTGAGCGAATAAACTTGTTTTTGCCATACCAAACCCTTTAAAACTTATTTCTAAGTTATGTAATGGTTATTTTGTAACACCTCGGAAAATCACATCAAATGATGTATTGACACGTGTAATAAACCCCAATGAAGTCAAACATTGAATTTAAGGGACTATTTTTTTTGAAAAATCGAAAACTTTGATTATGAAAGGACTGGAAGTGTAACATACCTAAAATAAGTTTCTAAATAACCTCTCACGATGATTATATTCACAAATGAGCCACTTGTCGATCGAGTGTAGCCGTTTGCGTAATTAAATGAAAGTTTACGCAATGAAGGGTTAAAAGCGTCAACATGTTAATTCTTACCTCTGAGTGACCTTTTAGCAAACCGGGAGCTTCATGGTATTTTATTATACTCTCGGGAATGTCAATTCTTGGCCGTCTAAGGTTTTTATGTCTATAAGTAAAGTTACGCGCAACTTTGCAAGTTAGAGGGGCTAAAAGTGTCAATATGTTAATTATACCTCTGAAGGACCTTTTAGCAAACCTGAAGCATCGTGATGTTTAATAATACTTTCAAGAATTCCTAATATGGATTAGATGAGGCTTCAATGCTATTAGATGATGAGATGCGTAAGTTTGCGCAATAGAAGGACCTAAAGCGTCAACTTTCGAATCTACGCCTTTCGGTGACCATTTAAGCAAACGAGGGCGTATTAATATTTAAGTATATGCTTGGGAATGCCCATTATGGGCTATGGAAGGCTTGGATATCATTAAACAACATTTTTGCGCTACTTTGCGCAATTAAAGGACTATTTGCGTCAAACTGCAAAAGTATGTCAATTCGTAGGGTATCTGACCTTTCGGAAAGTGACCATGAGTTAAACATACCCTATTAATTCTTTATATAGCTTAGATATAGGATTGGAGGTGTTTGGTGCGCAAAAATAAACTTTCAAGTCCACCAGGGACTAAAAATGTCAAAAAGTGCACAAGTTTGCATTTTCGCGCATATCTTACATTCTGAATATCTCCGGACACCCAAAAATTTATGTAAGCATTAAAATATTTTATTTTAGTGATCGCCATGATAAAATTCCACTCGTCGCGTAATTTGGATCATTTTTAGCGTCCGTTCGTGTTTCGTCGTAATTAGACGCACATCGTGACCGTACGGCAAACGAACCGACATCCTACATGTTTTTGAACATGTTACATGTCCCCTAAGTTTAAACATCACAGTGGAGCCTTAAAATGTGGTTAACAGGCCTTAAACGTGCCTAAAATGACCTTATGAGCTAACAGGGACCATTTCTGCCAATTATGAAAGCTGTTTGCTGATCTATGTGAACCAGGCGGGCCGCGTAAGCATCCTGGGGTCCCCTACGCGGGCCGCATGAAGTGATCAGAAGCAGAAAACTGTTGCTGGTTGCTGGTTTTGTTGAATTCTGGTTTTCCCACTCATATTCCTCAACCTAGGGGCTGCCCATTGTTTGGAAAACCATGGGTAAGAGGTGTATGGCTTAGATTTAATCACGGTTATCGAGGAACGATCCTAACGGTCCTCAAAAACCTATAAATACCCATTCCCCACTTCATTTCTTTTGCACCTTGATCTAAATGTTCTAAGTTGGGGCCCTTGTGCTTCATACCTGAACATCCAAGATCAATTCCATCCTTGCTTGGACCCTTTGTAAGTGTCCTTTCGTGCTTAGTTTAATTTTTAGCGGTTATAACTGAAAGTCAAGCATTTTCGATAAACACTTTGACTTTTAAACGGTTAAGCCATTGTTCGCAATGAACATGGCTACGTGACCGTAATTAGGTAGGTGTTAAACCCTCAAAAAGGGCACCTCCTAATTACCACGTTTACTTAGTTTAATTGTTGGGTCAAATAAAAGTCAAACGGGTTAGTTTTAAATAAAATACATAATCATTAATATACAAGCTTTAAAATCAGTTTTCTCACTTTAATACCTTGGTAAATATTAGTTGAACATGCCTAAGCGTGATTCAACCCGACAATTCTAAGTATAGGCTCGGTTCGGAACCGAAAGTCGCAAAAGTTGACTTTTGCTTTGACTTTCAGTTCTGACCCGATTTAGTTTATTTTAGATATGCCTTAGGATTCCATTAGGACCATATTATAGGTTAGTATAACCCTCTGAGGTTATACAACTTGGTTCCGTAGAAATCCTAGTTCATGCATGTTTCCGTTAAATGCCTAAATGTTGACTATTATGCCCATATAACCTTAAAACGTGATTTTCGAAAATGTGAAAGAGTAGAAACCTTAGTTACTGATTTGTAGACTTGCACTCAAAATTTGACATCAGTTTGAGGTCTAGATTAAGAGTTATGCTCAATAGCGTAATTAGAAAGCTTTTTAGTACTTAAATGGCATAATTAGCATATAGCCTATCTAAACCCAATTTTTGATATCAAGCTTTTTACCTACTGATATAAAATAATATTTTAGGATTTTTGGAGATTTTTATTTATTTTTAAACTGAGCATAACTTAGAGTTCTAAGCTTAATTCGGTAATTGTCGGTTTTGCCCTTTTGGCCTATAAAATGAGTTTTACAAATCCTTTTGACCCGAAACCTTTTGCTACTGATTTTATTTAATAAATAATGTATTTTGAGCCTTCTGGAATTATAAAAATATCAGCTTTCCTTTGAAAACCCGAGAATGGCTCCAAATCGCCTTTTTAAGCGTTTTTAACGCATAGTATGTACTAAAACTATTTTAAACATATAAGGTTGATACCTACTGATATTTTTAGTATATTTTTATATATTAACAGTAAGTAAAAGTATTTTTTTAACCTCAGGTTTCCAGTTTTGACTTTTTAAGCCTAAGTGAAATTACCGAAATACCCCTAAGGTGCATAGTTTGGTTTTAAATGATAAATTTCACATATAGGTCATACCCTACTGATATAACTTAGTAAATTAAGTATAATAACTAGAAAAATCAGACCTGTAACTCAGATTTATAAATAAACTCTTTTATAACCTTTTAAATGACCAAAATACCCCTACGGGGCGTAAATTGGTTTTAAATTGTTTGGGGCATAATGAAAGGTATCCTACTGATATCACAACATATTTAGGGCATATTAACTTAGGAAACTTGCATATGACTCTTTTGGTTACTCGTTACGCACTTGTCGCGTTCGGATCGGTGTATGTGACTAGTTCGCATATATTAGCTGAAACGGGTCAAACCATATCATTTTTGTCTCAAAATCCAGAATGTGTTTAAGTTACCCATATTAAACAGGCATACAAGCTTATCGGGTCAAAACCACATTCTTATCCGGTCTTCGCATAATCATGCGTATTGAACCGTATCCTCCTTTAAAAACTAACCGGTCTAAGCTTAGGCTTAATTAAAGACCCGTTAGAAATCTAATAGGTTATTAAAAACTTTGTTCCAGATTTAGGAGCCCAGTAAAAGCTATCTGTACTTGCTGATTTGATATACGGCTGGGATTGAAATTATATTTAGCTCAGGTAAATACTTTTAACTTATTTTCCCTATACGGGCTTGGGGTACGGTATATAAAATACCGCTTGGTCCGGCATTGAATCTTTAATCGAATAGAGGTTAAATCATTGATATGCTACGTTTTGAAATGTTTTGTTTGCTTAAAGCCTTTGGGGGGTTAATGACCATGTCCCAGATATCCTTGGCATCATCTTACGAGATGGCCACGACCGAAGCACGGGGTGTAGGCGTACACCCGTCAGTGCCTAACCAAATAATGTGGTGTGTCTATTAATCTCTAACCCGGTCTACGGATCGGGCTACTGAACGCATAAGAAACATGTAATTCGTTTACAAGTATTATATTCAAATAATTGTCCCAAGTTATAAAGGATATTTTGTGCCACGTGCATTCAAATCAATTTTCTTAAACATTTTCAAAATGATTCAGTTAAATTGTATTTACCAGTGTAAACTGACGTATTTTCCAAAAAGGCTAAATGCAGGTACTATACGTAATAGGCTGGCTACTCCAGGCATCAATAATCAAGTCTCGCAAGCTTTAGATGTTAAAGTCTGTTGTACAGTGTTATCTTTCTATTTTTAGATCCGCCTGTGGATCCTTTACTTTCCGTTGTAATACTTTGATATTACTTTATATTCGGATCGTAATATATTTATCTTTTGCTTCCGCTGTGCATTTAAATATTGTGTTGTTTGACTATGATGATATCAACTACGTCACGATACTCCCCTACCGGGCCCACCGGTAAAATGTGGAAATATCGGGGTGTGACATATTTAAGGTATGTTAAGCTTATGTTGCTGTTCCGGAGTGTTTGTCGCATTAAACTGATTAGGTTTACACATCAGTTTGCGTTTAACTTTCAAGAAAGCGATATAGAGTTTAAAATCGATCATAAATCAAAACGTGCAAAATGTCAAACATAAATAACAAACATTGGGATAAAAACACATTGTTTTATTAATATTGTATTGTTCAGAGTCTTTAAAATGATTACACAAGCACATATGTCACAGAAGGTGTTGCTCGTGATCGGCTCGAGACTTCGAATAAATAAGAATATTGTCAATGAACACAATGATGAACTTGTCTAAATAAGGTTTACAAACCCTATTCATTAAGTCCATGAAGACAGCTGGAGCATTCGTCAAACCAAAAGGCATGACAGTAAACTCATAGTGTCCATATCTCGTGCGTAAAGTAGTTTTGGGAATATCTTCTTCGAGTACACGAAGCTGATGATACCCAGAACTTAAATCGATCTTGGAAAAACATGTAGCACCTTGTAGCTGATCAAAGAGATCATCTATTCATGGTAGGGGATATCGATTCTTGATGATGAGATTATTGAGCTCACGGTAATCGATACACATACGGAAAAATCCATCTTTCTTTTTCACAAATAGGATTGAAGTGCCCCAAGATGAGTAACTCAGACGGATGAATCCTTTGTCAGATAATTCTTGAAGCTGTTTTGACAACTCTTGCATCTCAGACGGTGCAAGACGGTAAGGTGCTTTAGCAATCGGGTTGGCATTAAGTACAAGATCAATATGAAATTCGACTTGACGAACTGGAGGTAAACCAGGCAGTTCATCAGGAAACACCTCTGGATAATCTCGAACAATCGGGATATCTTGAATACTTTTGTTCTTGCCTTTCTCCTCTACGACATGTGCCAGAAAGGCCATATAACCTTTTCGTAGGTATTTTTTGGCTTTAGTACACGACATGAGTTTCAAACCATTCGAAGGTTTCTCACCATGAATTTCTAAGATTTTACCAGACGAAAGAGGAATACGAACTATTTTGTCGAAACAAACCACCTCAACATGATACTTGGTTAACCAATCCATTCCTACGATAATATCGAAGCTTCCAAGTTGCATTGGCGTGAGGTCAATAGGAAAAAGATGGTTATCGAGGTTCAATTGACAATTGCGAATGACATAATCGAGTACAAGAGGTTCACCGGTAGCAATCTCGACAGATAAGGGCTTTCTTAGTTTAGTTCTAGTCATCGCAAGTAAAGGCTCAAAGACTAATGATACAAAACTTCTATCGGCACCAGAATCGAAAAGAACAGATGCAGGTTGATGGTTAACAAGGAACGTACCGTTAACGACTTCGTTATCAGCACGGGCCTCGTTACCGTTTATGTTGTATGCTCGTCCATGAGTGGGATTGGCATTTGCATTTGCATTTGCATTTGCATTTGCATTTGCATTTGCATTTGCATTGGCATTTGCAAGCTTTGGACAGTTGTTCCTAAAGTGACCCATTTCTCCGCAGTTAAAACATGAACCGGGTGGGAATGGAGGTCTAGCAGCGTTTCCCTGTGCTTGTGCTGGGTTTTGTGCGGCTTGATTTCGAACAGATTGACAAATGTTGGCCGTGTGGCCAAGTCTCCCACATGATGTACACTGTTTACATACTTGCTGAGCCACATAATGACCATTGCACCGATTACACTAAGGTGCAGTACCAGCATAAGGCTTCCTCGTAGGAGGTTGCGCTAGTTGGTTCTGAGTGTTCGGGTTAGGTGGTGTGGTAACAACAAAGTTTTGGGAAGCCTTTCGCTTCCTCGACCTCTTTAATGACTCTCCCTTCTTCTTGCCTTTACCCTTGTCTTGAGTGGTGTCGGTTGACTGTTTCTTATCACCCTTGCGGGTTAGTTTACCCTTTCTGACCTGAGACTCAGTCAGGGTTGCAGCCAACTCGATGGCCTGACGTACGATGGTAGGATTGCTACCAGTAACAATGTCTTTCACAGGGTCAGGTAAACCATCGATATACCTCTCAATCGCTCTATCCAGTAGGGTAACCATAGTAGGACAGAGCAAACTCAACTCCTCATAATGATCCATGTAAGCACGGTGTTCTCCCCCATCTTGTTTCAAATAATCGAACTCCCTTTCCAAAGCCCTTATTTCATGACAGGGGCAGAACTCTCTCATCATGAGAGCCCGAAGATCTTCCCAAGTCTGTGCCATCGCCACATCGGCACCCCTATCCCTCATCACTCTGTTCCACCATGTTAAAGCACGTTTCTCAAAAACACTGGATGCAAACTCAACCTTTTGCTCATTTGGACACTGAACATGTTGGAAAGTGCTTTCTAGACTCTCGAACCATTGTAGGAGCGCAGTTGCTCTGTGAGACCCAGAAAATTTCAGTGGTTTAGCCGAATTAAACATTTTGAAACTGCACTGAGCATTGTTATTGTTGTTATTGTTGTTTGCCTGATTTATCTGGGTAATTAGGTTCGAAATCACACCAGCAATCTGCTGAGCGACTAGGGCTGCGAGTGCAGCATCCTGTGTTTGATCACGTCTATGAGGCATATTCTAAAAAGGAACAAGGAAACATGGGAAACGAGTGAGATTGACATTTGGATAAACAAAAGAGGTATTGAAAACATTGACGAAACATAAGGAAAGTGATCATTCGTTCGTTACCTCGAACAAACAAACGACACACAATGACTTATCAAAGTAAATGGGTCAAAATAATGTATCGCCAAGACATGCTTTAGCCTATAAGTGGACACTCACCCCAAGAGCTCCTAGGTTAGAGTGATTGGTCCGATTATGTGGATTTGTACGAACACTCTAGCCTTAGACAGAAAACTCGAGGTGTAGGCACCCACCTTTCCAGATTGCACGTGTTCACATTATAAGACCCAAACTTTGACGAGATTTGAAAACTTTGAAGGCTTAAGGCCTAAAGCAAATCATCTAAGAATAGATGATTGATTTTCAAAATGGATTTTCAATTTGTGTTCCTGCTGTGGTTGTCACCTAAAGATAGGTGACGGTTTTGTTTTAAGATCTAAACACAAGATAACTTGTATTAGGGTCCTAGGAAGGTTATAGTCTAGGTCAAAGCATTACTAATAACCTAATTCCCCATAACCATGAGCTCTGATACCAACTCTTCTGTCACACCCCGACCGCGTTAAAACAACAAAACCGCGGCAGAAATGTCGGGGAGTGTAGTAATAAAATCATTGTTTCACAACACATGGATTGAAATTTCGTTTTATTGAATTAAGTTGTTACATTGTCTTGAAATTTAAAAACAAAACACAAACATATTGTCTTTCATTTTTATTAAGTCACCAAGGCCCCGTCCGTTCCTAAGTGAGCATGCATCGTAATCATCATCAAACAACACCACATGAAACATATGTGAAAATAAAGACAGCAAAGAAATGCAGGCGAGCACATAGGTTTTATGAGTGTGTCAAATTCATGGCTTGTATACTTGTTTCAATACCTCGTACGATTACAAGAGTCGATAATTGAAAACCATGTATTGAAAAGTGTTTTGTATTGCAATATGATTAACCAACTAAAACAAGTTGGTTATAGTTTACAAAACCTCGTTGCCATGAATCTTATCTAAAACATTTATTTTTGTTAACCAAATTGTAAATCGTTCTTGTAATAAAACTCGTATGGTTTATATCATTTAGTAAACATCGTTGCATGTCATTGTTTGAAATCAATCGTTCAAGTGAACTAAATAACGCCACGAAATGTAATATGATAAAAGTACTTATATATAAGAAGTACCAGCGGCGTATCTACCATGCTTTTATCACATTACACCCGTCCCGTTATCTATTCACATACCAAAAACCAATCGTTCAATTGTACTTGTTCTCAATCGTTCGTGTTATCAAAACCAATCGTTCAATTCGTTTAACTCGGTCAAATCGTTCGTGTTTTAATTGTGAAAACTAACTTTTGGTCGTGTCGTAGAACACATTCAAACCTGTGTGACTCGTCCATCGTTCAATCGTATTAACAAACCACCAAAGGGTTAGTTAACATTCATCAGGTTCTGTCGTTACCCACATTACCCCATAACCATGAAATAGTCCAATAACGGGATTTGTCAGATCCTATGGTACCATAACATACTACTGTTCGGCTTGATCATAGTTAATGAATGTCATTTGATTGTCTTTCGACCAACACCCCAAAAAGTTTGTTCACATTATTGAAATCGTTGTGTTTAATATAAACCATAGTATTTGTTTTGAAAATTCGAAATCATTTAGCACATATGAATCACCCCAAAACAATTGAAAGCAGTAAAAGAGGGGAACTATGTACTCACTTGAGATTTGCTATGTAACCTTGATTAAGTGAACTAAAAAGCTCGGGCAATTAAGGAATTCAAGTGGCACCTAGTAATCGGATCACTATGTTAATAAATCGACACCTAAATCGGGAGATCGGGTAGAATGAGGTCTCATAAACCAAATGCGTGACACTTGTGCTCCGTAAACACCGCACGATGTAGGAAAATATCTTTTATCAAAGAAACAATGTGTTTTTGGTCTCAATGTTTGCTTTTTATGTTTGGCAAATTTCACGTTTTGATTTTAAGTTCAATTTCAAGCTTTAAATCGTTTTCTGGAAAGTTATAAGCAAACTGGTACGTAAACTTAATAAGTTTAATGCGACAAACACTCCAGAACAGTGATATAGGCTTAACATACCTTAAATAACTTTTATATAACTTACAAATAAGTTTTGAAGGCTTTGGTGTGTCAAAAACAAGTTTATTCGATCACAGGGACTATTTGCGTCAAACTGCAAAAGTCTTCTGATTCGTACTGTAACAAACATTCTGGAACTTGATCATAATCTAAACATACCCTAAATATCCTTTACATAACTTAGAAATAGGTTTTGAGGGGTTCGGTATGTGAAAATACGCATATTTGATCAATAGGGACTAAAAGCGTCAAAAAGTGCATAAGTTTGCATTTACGCGCATAACTTACGTTCTGAACATATCCAGACATCCAAAAATTTTTGTAATCATTAAAATATTTTATTTTAATGATTGGAATGCAAAAATACCACTCGTCGCGTAATTTGGATCGATTTCGCGTCCGTTACGACTTCCGCGTAATTAACCGAATAACGCAATCGTACGACCAAACGAACCGACATCCGAGATAATTTCAAGCATGTTTCAAGTCTCCTATGCTTTAAAATCCCTTTAGAGCCTTGAAAATGGGTCAACGGGGTTTAAATGCGTCGAAAATGGCTTAAACATGCTGTCGGGACCATTCTTGCCAATTTGTGAAAGTTCTGGCTCAGGTGAGTGGTGGCATCGACGACGGGGTACCCCCTTTTCCGTGGCATGACGCGACGGGTGCTTTTTGATAGAAAATTGATTTTCAGCAACCAGCTTGAGTTTGAGGGTCTTTTATGCAATTTTCTCAATACCTTTGGCTGGTTTTTGGATTCCCATTGTATTAGAAACCATGTTCCACAAGTGTATGGCCAAGATTGATCTTCATAACACATGTTCCACAAATGATCTTGTTAATCCAAGCTTACTATAAATAGACATGGGTTTCTCATTCATTTCTCACACAAAGTGAATCAATTCTGCTCTAAGTTGAAGCTTATGCTTCATACCTGAGTATCTTGGTTCAATTCTTCCTTGCTTGGACCTTTTGTAAGCTTCTTTCATGCTTTTTATGTATTTCAAGCATGAAAGTCAAACAGTGTTTGACTTTCTGCTTTGACCAGTCTTTGGTCAACACAAAGTTTGTTTGAACTTTGCAATGTGAGCGTAATCACGATGGTTATAGTCCATTGTGACTATACCTACTGATTACCACGTTGATTAGTCGAAGTGACGAGTCAAAGTTTTGGTCAAAATACGTGTTTATGCGTATAGTGTTTGACTTTCTGCTTTGACCAGTCTTTGGTCAACACAAAGTTTGTTTGAACTTTGCAATGTGAGCGTAATCACGATGGTTATAGTCCATTGTGACTATACCTACTGATTACCACGTTGATTAGTCGAAGTGACGAGTCAAAGTTTTGGTCAAAATACGTGTTTATGCGTATTTTGCAACGAAGCTATTTTCGGGTATCAAAACACTTTGTTTTGATATCAAACCTGTTTTCTAACTTAGTTAAACATGTTTAACATGTTTAACTCGTCACTTTTAGTATAATGCTTGTTTAGGGTCGTAAATCAAGCGGTCTTGACAACCGCTTAGACTTTCGAACCCAACCCATTTATTTGATCGTTAGGATCTGACCAAACATATTTTATGACCATAGTTTTATAGGGAATAACCTTCCGAGGTTATACCTTATGGTCACTTCGTTTAGTTAGTTGTATGATAGGTAGTTTATATGCCTTAGGAAAATGACCAAAATGCCCTTTTTGCGCATAATTTCATTTTAAGCACATGTAACACATGTTTTCACATCTAAATTGATTATACAACATAATTATATATGTTAAGGCATATAATACTTGTCATAGGACTAGTTAGGCGTCTCGAACGCGCATTCACGCGAACGACGCGTTAAACTAGCGTAAACTACCTTAACGGGTCATAATGGGTCGTAAGCACTTAGGTTTGGTTTTGTTTTAGAATGTAGGCTTGCTTAAACCATATATTATATGAGTTCCAACACTCATTTGGTTTACAATACCTCATTCTATTCGTTTCTTCGATTTGTGTCCCGATACACTAACATAGTATCCGTTACACTAGGAACCACTTCGACACTTGAACATTTGGTCCTTTGAGCTTTGTTATATTATTTGAACAAGACCTACACGAAATCTGTAACGACCCGCACAAATATGTCCTAAAACGCTCCGTAAGTGAAAACCGAACCCCTAAAACCGTAATTTCTATGAAAAATCAAGAAAAACAAATTCTGTGACTCGGTCGCGGGCCGCGAAGAAATTAATGAAGACCTTCGCGGGGCGCGACAGCTTTGTATTTTCTGGATAAGCTTGATGGACACGTTTCTTCCACGTGTCAAGACCACGCCATGACTCAGCAAACTCTAAACCACCCCACGATCCCTCACGGGCCGCGACGGAAGAAGAAGCTCTCGCAGGGCGCGAGAGACTTCTGTTTCAGCCTATAAATAGAGGACGATAGTTTCATTTCAATTCGCTCAATTCTTTTCTTTCTATTAGGTTCTATTATAGCAAAATAGTAGCTCGGTATTATACCCTAAACCCCGAAACTCTGCTCGTTCACGGCTACAGTGCTATATCCGATCGATTAACACCGATCCGATGGATGTTTAAGTGCTGCCTATATTCGGCTATATTTTGTCATTCGTCGTAAGGGTTTTAATCTCGTGATTATCGTTAAAGTTGAAATGAGTTAATACACTAATACGAGTCCCATTGTATCTAGAAATTTGAACTCGTAACCAGGGAGCTGCTAAGCTAGAATACTTAGCGCTTAATAAACTTAATAGTTAAGTAAACTTAATAGTTAAGTAAACTTAATAGTTAAGGAAACTTAATAGTTAAGTAAACTTAGTAGTTAAGATAACTTAGCGGTTAACAAACCTTAATAGATAAGTTAAACTTAATCAGCTAAGTAAGATTAATTAATCAGTTATGCAAGATTAATTAAGCTAAGTAAAATTAATTAATCAGTTAAGCAAGATTAATTAGGAATAATTGCATATTTCCCCTTAAAAACACCCTTAATTGCATATTTACCCAAGCCCAATTAAAAATTGCATATTTCCCCTTCTCTGTTAAAATGACAAATCTACCCTTCTTAAAATTAAAAAAAAAAATCATATTATAGAATATCAGAATCTGGATATTAGGGACGACGCTAGGGTTCTTCTTCTACGGCGATAGCAGAGGGCGACAAAGCAGGGGATTCCGCCGGCGATTCTTCTGCTGGCGACTCTCCGGCGACATACAACAGCGATTCCGGCACAGCAGCGATTCGGCACAGCGGCGATTCGGCACAACAGCGATTCCGGCACAGCAGCGATTCTTTTGCAGGTATGTTTGTTCATCAATGGTTAGTCATATGTTAAAAGGGGTAGGCTTCGATTTTTGATGACATAGCAATAGTTAGTCATATGTTAAAAGGGGTAGGCTTGGATTTTTTTATGCACAGCTACTTAATGTTTTGTTCTTATTGGATTTTTTGTTCTTATTTGATTTTTTGTTCTTATTGCTTTGTTTTGTTAGGCATAGGTGTTTTGTTAGCAATGAATGGTTAGGCATAGGTGATTTTGATGCACAGCTACTTACTGTTTTGTTAGCAATGAGAAGATATACCCACCTATTATCAAACGGCCACCCGGAAGACCAAGAAAGGAGAGAATTAGAGCAAATGATGAGCAAAGGAAAAAATATAAGTGCCACCGGTGTGGTGGTTATGGTCACCAACAAAAAAAAAATGCAAAAATTCGGCATCGCAAAATCAACCATCAACAAGTAAACGGGGGAAAAGAACAAAAACATGTGAAAATAACTAATCAAAGTCGAGCAATTTACTTTTTTGGTACCAAATGGTGAAAACTTTGGCATTTGTCTTTTTCAATTTTTTGGATATTGTTACATGAAATTTTTGTGGTTGTTTTTTTGGGATTATTTTTTGGTACCGTAATGGATTAAAGTTTTGGCATTTTGTTTTCTATTTAGATGATTGTCAATTGTATTTTTTATGATTGTTACTCTAGATCGTGAGAAAAAATAATGAAAAAAAAAACTTCATGAAAAAGTGCAAGTAGTGAAAAAAAGACAAAAACTAGAAAAAAGGGTAAATATGCAATTTTCTAAAGTTTAGTAAAATGAAGGGTAAAATAGTCTTTCTATAATTTAATTTTAATAAATTAAATCAAAATGGGAAAATTTGCAATTTTATTAGTTAATAGAGGGGAAATATGCAATTGAATTTTTGGCTTGGGTATATATGCAATTTCAAAGTTTTTTAAGGGGAAATATGCAAAAAACCCGATTAATTAAGCTAAGTAAGATTAATTATTCAGTTAAGCAAGATTAATTAAGCTAAGTAAGATTAATTAATTAGTTAAGTAAGATTAATTAACTAAGTAAATTAAAAACCTAAATAGATATACATGAAAATAGATATATACGGGGTAGGTGTTATCTAAGGAAAATATTATCTAGGGAAGATTTTAACTGAGGAAGACAACACATAGGGAAATTCTATATAGGGGTAAGACTTATTCTCTTACCTATAAATAGAAAGCTTAGGATTCATTTTTCTTTGCTCATTCCTTCTATTCTTCTCTCTATACGTTGGTGTTTTAACCAATAATCGCCGACACGATATTCTGTCCGATCGATTCAGGAACCAACTAACGAATGCCAAAGTGCTGTCTAAATAAGACTATACTTTGTTAATTTCGTTAAGGTTCGGATCTCGTGACCATCGTTAGGTTCGATATTGTTTTACACTAAAACGTATTCCACTCTGTTAAACTATATGTTTAACTATCAGAAAACTCTAAACTATACACTTACACTCAAACAAGATGTTTAATCATCAGAAGACATAGAATCAAGAGGCCTATTAAATCAAGACTGCATGCTTATGAAGTGAGTCATTCTCTTTTCATCAAAAGTGTTTTACAATACCTAAATGTTTTCCAGTTATATTTTACAGGGGGTTAAGTCTTTGTTATCTTAAATTACTGGCAGTAAGTTGGGTATTGTGCACATTACTATTGTTTTCTCACTTTTAGGTGGACGAACCTAAACAGAGATAATCGTCACTATTGGGTGAAAGGACCCAATGGTGGTATGACCATAGTCACCAGGGTGTGACACTAGACCAGGTAATTGTAAGATAGTGGCAATTGTAATCTCTCTTAATCCTGTAAATTATAACAATGTGTCTTTTGTACAAATTGAACGTACTCACCAGTGTTTCCTGCTGACCAAATGTTTTTAAAACGCGTTTCAAGAAGTGGCTTATTTTAACAATTAAACTAAATCAAGAAATGTTGTTATATGTATTCGGGTTTATCCCATACTAAAGCTACCTTTGAAAAACATGGGTTTATCCCATCTGTTTAATAAATAAAATCCGGTGTTTCAAAACTCTGATATTTTTCCTAACTCACGGTCTTGATGAAATTTTCCGCTGTAATACTTTTCAAAATAACCACCGGTACCACTTGGCTGGTTCGCGGCTCCCGATTCCGTCCAGGGTGGGGTCGGGGGTCGTGACAGAAGTGGTATCGGAGCCATTTGTTAAAGCAATTAGGTGTTGTAATAATACCTAAGCTTAAACGAAAGAGTTAGGAAATTGTTATTAACTGGTAGCACCCAGGATAATATTTAGACTTGAACCTAAGAAAAATGCCTTCGTATAAGCTTCGAGATAAGCTAATTACTTACATAGATAAAATGTGAAGGGTGTTGGTATGCCATGAGGATGATGACTAGAATGTTGCAAGTATGGTAAATAAGCAATAACACTTGGCCACTGTTATTTCTTATTTATTGATAGTACTGAGTTCTAGAATATGATCCATCATGTGAATACTAATTTCCTTGTTATTTGATGAAAGCTCTAATAAAAGGTTCATTTTTAAATCATGAATTGAGAAAATTCTATTTATGGGAAATACAATGATAATTACCTCTCCGGCGAGAACCGGGTAAGATGAGGTTACCTCTCCGGCAAGAACCGGGTAAGATGGGGTATATGATATGTCAAACAAGTGACAAGAATTCCCTAAATAGTATTATGACCTGATGTCAGACTTAATCTTTGAAACATGAATCTGTTAAATACATTTACCTTATGAAGGATATGTATATTATAGTATGTGAAATATATAATTATATAGATATGTATATCTATAAGGAAATCCAAAAACTATAACGATTGGCAATTTAAAATCATGAGCATGTGTGTCAATGATAAATCTAGATTTCTCTATCAGGAATCCCTCGCATATATCTATAATTCCGATATCAAACATTATTTCATTTGATCAATCGTATCGTAACTCGTGCGATAAGATGAACGATGTGAACCCTTTATATTGGGGTGCCATCGAAAGTAGGAGAATTCCCTTTGTACTACCTTAGATTATTAACGCATTAGGAAACCTGTAGTTAAAGTAGTGCTAGGCACCAAACGTCTAAAATTTTACGCTAATAAGAATAATTCTACTTCTTTAAGAACTCTTGCGAAGATAAAAGTAACCACGAATAGATGCACTCACAAAGACTCTTCACCTATAATCCTACAAAGATTACCAGTAATAAAGAATCTGTTACGAAATACATGGGCTGCAAAGGACTAAAGTTGCCCAAACCGTTAGTATATGTGTTAAGAAGAATGAAGTAAGGTATGCTTCAAAATTTAGACATTAAGATAGTAAGACCCGATCTTCAAAACACATGATCACGACGTATGCCATGAAATGGAAAGAACTGACAGAAAGGAAATCCTGTCTGCTTCATAAAAAGGAATAAAATGGCAACAATGATTCCTGAGGTGATTGCTGACTTAGGTTTAGATTTGCAAGCCAACCAGAGAAGTGACCACAAGGAGATAAGGCAAACCAGCCGACAAAGTTCATCTCTGTGATGAAAGTTGTAAGTTATGCATGAAAGTAAGACATAGCGCATACGATCTCAGAGTTCATGAACACTAGAGGCATGGAATTGAAAGAAATTCCGATCGACGTTTTCCCAGAGGATCTACTTGGACTATCACCTGATCATGAGTAGGAACTCAGAATTCACCAGGTACTAGGAACAACACCGATTGTTATATCACAAAGTTAAGACTAATATAGTAGTTTATGCTTTAAGTCATAAGTTTCATAAGAAGCCGAAACAAGTACGTGCTCTTAGGTTAGATTGCGGATAGATTTAATGGAACAATTAAAGAGTACCCAAGAAACAGCAATCAAGGATGATGCTGAAAGATTTAAAAAGGGATAATGAAGGAATCAGAAAAAAAAGAAACTAATGGAAATTGGAGATTCCATAAAGAATTCGGATACCTATTCAAGGAACCCTACAAGAAAGGATTCTCGAAGAAACCCATAGAACTAAGTATTTGATGCATTGTGTAAGTAATATGAGGTATCGAGGTTTGAATAAGAAATTTTGATAGATAGGAATGAATAATGATGTAGCAAGTTACAAGTATTTAGTTTATTAGCAAGTTAAAACTAAACATTTGAACCCTTTAGGTTTACCTCAACGATAAAGATATCAGTGTGGAAATGAGATTGATAACAATATATATTGTTACCAAATTACCCAAAATAAGAAAATGTAACGACACAATCTGGGAGATTGTGGATTGACTAACCATGTCAGTTAAATCCTTACCAAGTGAAGAAAACCCTTTAGTATAAGACACTTAGTTAAGTCATGTAGGGACAAAATAGTCTCATAGAATCCCGTTATCTATTAAATCGAGATAGTTATTTCACTTCTCATTTCTGGGAAAATTTTAACCCGACTTATTTTGAGCAGTATAAAGAAACACTACAAACGCAGAAAGTCATGCTAAGTACATGTGTGATAAATATTGATGAAAGTAGGACTATCATAACATTTTTTACAATTGGCCTACAAGTACCAGTGTTACCCGATTAAAGCACTTTATGGATAATAGTATCATCCAGTACGTTAGACATACATATAAGAACAACAACTATCAGGCCATGAGATCAGCAAACCATTGGAAATTAAATCGGAGAAAGGATACTACTAAAAGTCTCTCTGTGTTTGGATAGGAATAAGTCCGATTTAGTAATAAAGGAAAGCTAAGCCCAAGATGGGTTGGACCGTCTGAAGATATTACAAGAATTGAACCATTAGCTTATTAGCTAAAATTTCCAGAAGAAAGAACATGTATATATATATAATGTATTTCCTGTCTACAACTTAAGGAAATACTTAGCTAATGAATCTTTAGTTATACCTCATCAAGATATGAAATTAAATGAGCATTTTAAGTTCATTAAAAGACCTTGCAAGTCAAATATGAGAATTCCAAAGCATATGAGATTTTTTCTGATCAAAGTGAAGTAGGACTTAAAAACGTGGACAAGAATATACTTGCTCTTGTGTCCTGCATGCATCGAGAGTCAAGTTCGTCTCTTTGTCGGTACGATGGTACTAACCTGTTCACGGACTTGCTCTTGTGTCCTGCATGCATCGAATATCAAGTTCCTCATTAATAAGTGATTTTATCACATAGGGCTTGTACTAAGTGAGTATCTCACATCATATACGTTGAAAACAGATGATAAATGGTATACTCACCAGTAAGATGAATTCTCATGCATACCTTGATACGGGAATGTGTTGTGTGTGGACGAACACGGTCGGTAAGTATAAATCATACCTTAATCGTATCCACTAACCGCAAGTACATCTGATAAGTTGAGCTTAAGTGGACAACAATACCGATAATCATTATAGGATGCTTATCTAATCATTAACTAATTGAACAACAAGAGTGTTTTGGCGTGACAGTGCACTGATATGATTCTTTTACCCTCGAAACTCGCAAAAAGAATGTCTGTAAACATTTATTTACATTTCACTATTTCTGCATCTCTGTATATATTAATTTACTGCTTTCTGTATTTACATTTGAATTATTCAAAAATACAAAAAAAGATTTTAGGTGTGTTTTAATATAAACTTTATAAAAGCCAAAAATATTTTATTTCTATTTTATTTTTAATTGCCTGATGTTGGATCTCGAGTCTTTTCCATCTGAAACCTGATTGAAACTTAAAACAATTGCATCTTCATAAACAGTCGAAGTTAACAAGTTTTGAAAGTTAAAATCTAAAATCGTTCAATTTTTAAAACTTTCAAACTGTTGTTGGTTGGTAGTTGATTGAGAGTTAGTCACATGTGTGTCATTTGTTTATATCGACTATATTTCAAGCGGTTGTTCTCATTACGCGTTTAGCTTTGTTGTGTGTACAGATGCGGCATCCGAACTGGCTAAAGGAAAAGAGAACATGTTAGATGACAAGCTTTGGAATGAAGACACGACATTGATGCAATCAGAATATCAAGATGATCGAGTTGTAGCTGGCCACTCATCAACACCACAAGGATCTCAAGAATTGAAGATCAATGTCTCATGAGCAACGTTCAAGGGGGAGTTTGCTGATACACCTCTTGACAGTGACAAGTGAGGACATCTGAAGATCCGACAACATGAAGAACGAACCATCACGAGCAGCATCCAAGGGGGAGTTTGTTGATTCATTTTGTGGATGCAACTCAGTCGACAACGTTATGAAGTGAAGACCGAGGTCAAGATATCCTCCTGTCTTGACCCGGTACGATGATTGTTCCGTATTTGATTTTAATCAGCTGCGGGTGTGCATACTGATATTTGTATGTATATTGTTCTAGTTTTTAGATTCATGTCTGCAAGTTCTGCATTTGATATGAGCCAAGAAAGATCTTGAACTTGCATGAAGGCCACGAAATACATCAGCAGGCGAAGAACCATTCACATGCAATCTCAAGAAGAATGTTCTTCTTGGGTTTGGTTCTTCATTGGCAAGTGTTCAAGAAGAATGTTTTTCTTGGGTTTTGGTTCTTCGCTGTCAAGTGTTCAAGAAGAATGTTCTTCTTGGGTTTGGTTCTTCTTGGGCCTTGTTTATGGGACCAGTGAGTCTTTCGTTGGGTGTGCTGCTTCTTTATTATAAATAGACCTTGTAGATCAGATAGAATAGAAAACACAGGACAGTTTTGAGAGAGTTTTATTTTGTATTATCTTGTAAACAAACTGTAGGTCCCGAAATCTGAGGATCGATAACGAACCGAATCACTTGTTTATAGCAAACACGGTCACGTGTGCGGAATCCACGTAACTATGCCAAATCAAACATATAAAGCAATAACAACAAAGGATTAATCAATGAAACACACTCGATTGATTAAACGGGATGAGAACCGATTACAAACTGATACAAACACAGTTCAGACAGAATTTTGACAGAGTTTCGTTACTGGTTATTATCTCATCTACTACAAAGTGAAACCAGACTTGGTTTATATAGTCCCTGGGCCCAAGACTTCGACGAAACACAAAGTGTATCGGCGAAACAGAATATGGGCCAAGCATTGGGCTTGAAGCAGCCCATTACACGACGAATCAAGTGTGATTCGTCATGACTGTTGGCGAAACAGACTTAATGGATGTTGTTCTGTTTCGTCATGATATGTTCGACGAAACAGACCTGTTTCGTCGAGGACTGCATCAGCTGTTCTGTTTTCTGTATACATACAGCAAACAGATCGACTACATAAACACAATAATGACCATACTACCCTTTAATGCAACATGCATTGTTCTTAATACATTACATACCAAAAGAGACAAACAAGTCAGACACAAGTGGATAGGAGGATATCCGACTTGGTCGACATCAAATACATACTCGATAATTAATAAAAGACCGTACAAAATACATCGTTAAACAAGACTAGTTACAGACACCAAAAAATGCATCAACAAACTCCCCCTTGTCTGTTACTCGTCTTCGGTCTTCTAATCTTCCATCTCAGTGTTGTTCGGACCACGAATTGCCCGAATGTATGCCCCGGTAGTAGCAAAAACACGCTACGCGCTGAAACTTTAAAGCTTGACGTTCGTACTGATCTTCATAGAAAATATCATGACGATATAATCTGCTGATGTCAGCCTCGGACATGTTGACGATCCACATCGGATCCAACATCCGGTAATTTGCACGATTATCTCTAAACACAATCACGGCTTCATGTGTGTCCGAGTCGTAGCACCATAATGCCATATCTTCAAGAAAATCCTGCTGCATAGGCATCAATGGGATTTTATCTACGACCCTCGGAGGCTGGTACACAAGCTTGTATCTGCAAGTGTTGGTATCAGGATCAAGAGTAAACTTGATCGGTTGATAGATGGGAAATTGTGGCTTGTATGATTCATCCTTCCAGCCCGACTTCTTGTTTACTTTAATCAGTCGCTCAAATAAAGTAGCTCCATCGTAGTTTGAACGATTAATAAGTTCAAGCCTCGTCAACACAGCAACATCATAAAATGGCAACGAAAGAATGCTCAGCAGTGAGTTGAAATACAGGATTCCGTATTCACGTTTGATTGCAACACAGTGAATATCTCTAACAAACATCCAGCATAGAATTCTTCCACTTGGCTTTGCCTTTTCAAATTGCAACTAGTCGATTTGAGCTTTTTCAGGCACAGGCTTGGAGACTTTAGATAGAAACTGTTTTCTCCATTCAGAAAATGCATCTGTGTCTTTTTCAGACGAATTACGATTCTTTAAGTGCTCGTCTATGTCATCAATATTCTCCTTCATCCAATCTTCATCAAACGAAGCGAATTCAGTACCATCTTTTCAAACATACGTTGATTTTGTTGCTTCGCCTTCAAACATGATCTCATCAATATCTTCTATATTAGTTGTATCAGTCTCAGTCGACATTTTATCTATCTCAGCATCATCAATTTCTCTCATAGAATGTAGAACACTCAATTGCTCCTGAGAAAGATCTTCTATTAACTCTCCTTCTTCAAGCAACTCTCCCGTAAATGGATGAATAGCCTGTAAAGCAATATCAGCACTGCTTACGACAGAAGAAGTACCTGCGATCTGTTGAACTTTTCCAGTAGAAGTTCCCTGAGATGATTCGACCACTGGCGGTTGAACTTCAACTATTTCTGAAGATGTAGCTGCTGGCTGCTTCTGTGATGTACCTGAAGTGTCAGGATTCCCTTGGTCCTCAGTATCATCATCCTTTTTCTTCAGTACTTCTTGTTGTTTACAGTGATAATCCCACAGAACAACAATCCTTCTCTCTTTCTCTTCATCAACAGCCTTCAAGCGAGCATTCTCGGCTTTAAGCAAATCAATTTCAGCTTGTTGTCGCTCTATTACCGTTTGCTGTTGACCAACGGTGGACTTCAAGTTGTTAATCTCCACCAATTGTTTAAGCTGATCAGTCTTCGTGAGATTAATGAAATGAGATTGCCTTTGAATCCTATCAGCAGCTGCTTCCAGTTGAGTGAATAGGTATCTGTTCTTTTCGTCTTGAGAATATCCGGAAAATACCCTATGGCGTTCAGAACTGATCTGCGAAGTGGTTGCTCTGATTGCAGAAGCCATAGTTCTTTCAGGAACTGCCTGAGGAGTAACAGATGGAGTTTCAGCAGCTGATGTAACAACTGGAGTTTCTGTAGCTGATGTAACTACAGGAGCTTCTTGTACAGGATCCTGAGGTACAGATGAAGACTCTTGAGGCACAGGTTTTCTAGTATAAGTACTCAAATATCTTCTTGCTTTCTTCTTTTGAGTTTCAGCAGCTTTCTCAGCTCTCCTTTTTGTTCTTCTTTCACCTTCAGGATCCTCTGGAACGTATGCTGGATCATCTTCAGTTCTAATCTCTCTATATCTTTTCACTCCACGTATATCGATATACATTTCGTATCCAGGCTCGACTATATGATCACTAGAGCTAGAATCAGATTCATCATCGCCACTTGCTGAAGAACTACTAGCTGATGTACCACCAGCTGCACCCTTGCTCGATGTACCAACAGCACCAGCATCACCACCATCATCGCTTTCACCACTACTGTCATCACTATCACTCCCAGACTCATCTGAATCAACTGGATCAGGACCAAATTTCTCTATCCTTTTTCTTTCCAACTCAGGCTCTTCGTTGTCAGATTGGCTGTCATCATGACGCCATTTATCATTTGCTGGAGCAACATAATCAGGATTCTCAAGTGCGCCAAAAAGCTTCCTTGGAGGAACGCTTTCTTTGTATCTTTTGGCGGCAAGATTCTTGATTAACCTTAAAGAGTTGAAATTCATCGCCTCTATCTTCAGAAGATCATTGTCAGCTTTAGGAAGGTCAGGATGTTGAACATTCATAATCATTTGAAGAAAACGCGGATACATCCAAAACTTGTTTCCGGTTGTTCTACTTCCTGTCCTTGTCATATTTTCTTTCATGTTGCTGAAAATATACTTTGAGATGCTAAACGGTTTGTTTAACACCAAAGCAACCATGAAACCAACGAGATCATCTCCAGCCATATCATATCCAGACCGTCTATTGCTGAGACACTGAATAAGAATATGCAATAAAAACTTGTAGCGTAATGGAAGATCACCTTTGTTGATTTGTTTGACAAAAATGTCTCCTTTACACTTCATGCGTAGTAAACAGCCTCGCGTACACATAATCGGAACAGAATATGGAGCGTCCGGACTATCTTGTAATTGAAGAACTTCATTCAGTATATCCGAAGATACGATAACATCCAGATCATTCACACGACCCCTGATAACTTCCTTTCCATCCAGTTGTACAACGCTTGCAGAATTCCAGAAAGCCTTGATAAGTGATTTGTAAACGGGCGTCGAGAATGTAATAGCATAATTAATACGTGACTCCCTGATCCACTTCGTGATATCTTTAAATTCCGTGAGCTTGTCATCAGGATCCAGATATGCAACTTGATTATGACGCTTCTCTGACATAATCTCCTCTTCAGTTTTGTTTTCCTTCTTTATCGCCTTCTTGCGTTTTCCTTCTTTCGGTGCCTTTGGTGCCATCTGTACATGAAAATGTCCATAATAAGCAACAATTACATTACTTATGTATTTAGACATGTATGGATACAAGTTCATGTATCCACTTAACATATAACCTATCAAAACAAGTCTACTGTGAACAAACAGCAAAAACAGAAAACTGCTAAGGCATGGACGACGAAACAGAAACACTTCGACGAAACAGAAGATGTGCGACGAAACAGATCTGATTCGTCGTTGGTTTGATTCGCCATGTCTGTTTCGCCGTTTTTGATTCGTCGTCTGTTTCGCCGTTTTTGATTCGTCGTCTGTTTCACCGTTTCTGATTCGCCGTATGTTTGATTCGCCGGAATTAGGGTTTAATTGATTCGTCGATTTGGGGGTTTTTCTGTTTCGCCGTTTTGTGGTTTAAACAAAGATCAAATACAAACACAAACACATTCAACATCATTATTTATACCCAAACCAACTTATGACAACCCATATATGATTTCCGATCCAAAAACCCATTTAAAACAGTTAAGAACTTTATCAAACAAAAACCCCTATTTTTGTTACATAAACCCACACCCAAATTGAACAAAAAATACACACAATAAACCTAAATCTATCAGATATCATAAAATATCAATCAAGACATAAGTTTAAACATGAAATCACAAGCATAGAAGATTTCCGGGGGTTTAATACAAAAACACTCGGTTCAAAATGTTCGGAATCTGAACATGAACATGTTTGTACCTTTGAGTGTTGAACAATTTTTTGATTAAAAACAAGATTAAATGGTTCGAGAAAGATAAATGGCGAAACGGTTGTTTGGAGAAGAAGAACAGCTGATATTTTGAAAAAGTGAACACAGGGACCCCTTTTATACACCGCCTCATCTCGACGAAACAGAGATCTCGACGAAACAGGATAGGGCTCGACGAATCAGAACGAAGTTGGGCTTACACTTGGGCCTGAATTTAGCCCATGACGAAACTGATTTGGGCTCATGTGATTCGTTGTAACTTCGACGAAACTGATCTGTTTCGTCATCACAGTTTTGATTCGCCGCACACATTCTGTTTCGTCGACATTTAAATTTTCAAAACACAGAGACATGAAAGATTTCTGCAGACTGAACAAATTATGATTTAAAATGAACACTTTTCCATTTTGTTTTAGTTTCCAAATGCAAGAACATGTTATGAAGTAGGTTTCAGCCTTCCGGTAGAAAACACCAAGCAACAACTTCGGCTTAATCAAAAACGAACTTTACAAATAACACAAAAAAAAAAGAATTTAAAGCACGGTAAACTAAACGAAAAGTTAATAAACTGAGAAAAACAGTAAGCAACTGTACAAATGCAATCTTTTTGCGAATTTCAAGGACAAGGAATCATACCAGCTTACGGTCTTAGTCAACATGATTTTGATTTCTGTTTAAAGCTCTGGATAAGTATACTACCTCGATTATCGGTATTATGGTCCACATAAGCTCAAACTGATCAGACGTAATCATAATTAAGAGATACGATTAACGGTAAGGATTATACTTACAAGTCGATGTAAATCCACTCACGACACATTCCCGTATCAAGGTATGCACGAGAATTCATCTTACCGGTGAGTATACCGATTATCATCTGTTTGACCGTATAAAATGTGAGAAACTCACTTATTTTGATTGAAAACAAGCCCTATGTGATAGAATCACTTATTGATGAGGAACTTGATTTTCAGATGCATGAGGGCACAGGAGCAAGTCCGTGAACAGGTTAGTACTTTCGTACAACAGAGAGACGAACTTGACTCCCGCAAAGAATCTGTGATATAAAATCACTTATTTTGTTTGGACATGTGATTGTTGATCACTTATTGAGGTCGAATGCAATATGTACACATATGTATAGTATCATGGAAGATCTTAGACTTCGTCTCCGTTATTTTTACGGTTTGGGATACAACCATGATACCCAGATGATAAGCAGCATAAAGACCGAATATTTCAGATCTCGGCAATCTCTCAAACGAGATTTCGGTACTAAGACCATATGCCAATGAATGGTTCCCACCTGACTTGAAGTCTGTTAGGTTTGTATCATCCTGCACATTTTAGTCTGATTGTGAGCCTACCGATACATCGTTAGTAGAGATATTTATCATTTTTCTTTTTGTTTTTCATTTTGAACACGTTAACCGACCACACCAGTGAACATCATCATTTTCCTTTATCTAAGAAACTCATTTTTGGTTTTTCTATTGTTTTTGAAATTTTGAAATTTTCAAACGTAAAGACAGAAAAATAAAGACATCTTTTTGGATTTTGAAGTTTTGCAATGTTTTTGTATTTTCTTGAAATTACTCCCCCTAAAATGCTAAAAGGTTACGAAAAACGAAAATCTTTTTGAATTTTTTAGAGTTTATAAAGAAAATATTTACAAAAACGATCAGCCAAAGAAGTTTACTCGGGTATCACCTTAATGCCATTGACCAAAAGTAGATAATCAAAACGTGATTTATCAAAAGCTTTTGTAAACAGGTCAGCACGTTGGTGATCAGCGGGGACATGAACGACATCGATTAACCTCTTGTCAAAACAATCACGTATGAAGTGATATTTAATGTCGATGTGTTTAGTCTTGGAATGTTGCACAGGATTTATAGTGATCTGTAAGGCAGCATTATTATCAACAAAAATATGAGTAGATAGGAATTCTAAACCGTAGTCGCGCATTTGTTGTTGTATCCAAAGAACTTAGGAGCAACAACTCGAGGCAGCAATATATTCTGCTTCACATGTTGATGTAGCAACACACGTTTGCTTCTTGCACTGCCACGTGACCAGGCGATTTCCTAGGAACTGACATCCTGCAACCACCGAAGTCAGAATCACTGTATGCAATTAATTCAAAACTATCATCCCTAGGGTACCAAAGACCAAGGTCCGGGCATCCCTTCAAATAGCGAAAAATCCTTTTGATAGCTGACAGATGAGAGGACTTCGGGTTTGCTTGATATCTTGCAAGCAGGCATGTTGGATACCTTATGTCAGGCCTCGAAGCGGTGAGATACATGAGAGATCCGATCATGGCACGATAGTAAGAAGAGTTGACACTTTCTCCCTTCAAATCCGGAGTAATCCCGTGATTCTGCGGAAGTGGAGTACCAATGGGCGTTGCATCTGACATTTGGAATCGGCTCAAAATGTCACCAACATATTTAGTCTGATGGATGAATATCCCAGACTCTGTTTGTTGTACTTGTAGGCCCAAGAAGAAGTTCATCTCTCCCATAGCGCTCATTTCGAACTTTTCCTGCATAACACGTTCGAATTGCCTGCACAAAGATTCATTAGTAGAACCAAATATTATATCATCAACGTATACCTGCACCAGCAGAAGATCTCCATCTAGTTCTTTGATAAAAAGTGTGCAATCAATAAGACCTCGTCGAAATCCATTCTCCAGAAGATAGTTGGATAAGGTTGCGTACCATGCCCTAGGTGCTTGATGTAAACCATAAAGAGCTTTGTTTAGCAACCAAACCCGATCGGGGTGAATAGGATCTTCAAAACCTGGAGGTTGTTCGACGTGCACCTCTTCTTGAACTATACAATGAAGAAAAGCACTTTTAACGTCCATCTGGTAAACTTTGAATCCTTTGAAAGAAGCATAAGCTAAGAAGATCCGAATAGCTTCCAGACGTGCAACAGGTGCATAAACTTCATTATAGTCAATGCCTTCAATCTGGAAAAAACCCTGAACAACCAATCTCGCTTTGTTGCGAATAACAACTCCACGGTCGTCTTTCTTGCATTTGTAAACCCATCGAGTGCCAATTTTCTTGTAATTCTCCGGTTTTTCAACAAGCTTCCAAACACCAAGCTTTTGAAATTGTTGCAGTTCGTCCTGCATGGCTTCAACCCAAGAATTATATTTTAAAGCTTCCTTCCAAGATTTCGGTTCTTCTTGTGAAACGTAACACGTAAAGGACCAATCGTTTTGAAGACCAGATTCTCTAATAGCTGAATACAAACCAGCACTCTGGTTGTTTCTCAGCTGATTACGCATCTGCACACCTTGTTGGACATCTCCTATAATGTTCTACTGTGGATGGGTATTATGAATCCTCATTTCAGGATTTTCAGAAACCCGAGCATTAATACCCAAATTGTTAAGATTAGGATCAGCAACCAACTCCACACCGGAAATATGCGTGGAAGTGGATGCGTTCCCTTCAGCAGTATCAACATCCTGCACATGAGGAGTGTCAAAAGAAGTACCCTGAATAGGAGCAACTGGAGATGAAGTGCCTTCAGTCGCATCCAGATTTTCTTCATCTTCTTCTGATGACTCATTGTATTCAGTAGCATTTTCAACTTCCTCATTTTGAACTGTGTTGTTAGTCGAATTAGAACATTGTGAGTTAACAACAACAGGTCTAACCAATGATGAGGCAGCAGCATTGTCACTATCAAATATCATTCTAGCAGCTGCGGAATCTTCATCAAAGGTTGGCAGATCAAAGGAGTTGAATAGCCCATCGTAATCGAACATCCAAGGATCACCTTGAGCTTTAACAGGACTTGTATATCTCTGAACCCTTACCTCACTCCATAGCTCAATCTTTTTGGTAGTCAGATTCCAAACACGAAAATTTGGTGTAGCATATCCAAGGAAGAAACCCTCGATAGCTTTCGCGCCAAACTTTCCATCGGGCTCAATCATAGTACATGGACCGCCAAAAGGTTCTAGAATTGAAAGATCTGGTTTCCTTTTCTGTAGAAGTTCGAAACAAGTCTTGCCATGTCTCTTAACCGTAAGAACTCGGTTTAATGTGTAGCAAGCAGTCGACACAGCCTCCGCCCAGAACTGAACAGGAAACGCCGACTCTACCAACATTGTTCTTGCAGTTTCAATTATTGTCCGATTCTTCCTCTCCGCGACACCATTTTGTTGTGGAGTGTAAGGAGAACTGTATTCATGAAGAATGCCTTTAGAAGTACAGAACTCATCCATAACACGGTTTTTGAATTCAGTTCCATTGTCGCTTCTGATCCTCTTAGCTTTCAACGAGTAGAGATTTTCCAACATTGTAAGAAGATCCTTGAGGATGCCAGGAGTATCACTCTTGTCTGCCATAAAAGCTACCCAAGAAAATATAGAGTAGTCATCAGTAACTACTAAACAATAAACATCTCCGAACGTTGTCTTGTGTCTCATAGGTCCAAAAAGGTCCATATGAAGACGTTCGAGAGGCATGCTAACAGTGTTGATTTTCTTCAAAGGGTGAGACTTCTTTGTTTGTTTCCCTTTCTGGCACGAAACACAGATATCTTGTAGATGAAAACTTCTCACGAGCACGCCATTCACAAGAATATTTTTCACCAAATGGTTCATTTTTCTTAAGTGAATGTGTCCCATTCTTCTGTGCCAAGAAATAGACTCCTTCTCCGTGGCTTTCGAGACAAAACATGTGACTTGTGCAGAAGTCGTAATCGCTTGACTCATATCAAGAACATAAAGATCATTGATTCTTGGAGCCGATAAGAGAATCCATTCATCAGGAATTTTGAAACCAGGTTTCAATACATAACAACCGGCATCATCAAAATGCACGGTGAACTTTTTATCGCAGATTTGCGACACACTGAGAAGATTATGATCAATTTGACGAACATAATTGATCTTATCGAAACACACAACACCATTGGAGATCATTCCCTCTCCAGTGATGTAACCGCCTTTGTCTCCAGCAAATGCGACATAGCCTCCTTTAATATTTCTAACATCATATAGAAGCCGTAAGTCGCCGGTCATGTGCCTAGATGCTCCACTATCAACAATCCAAAGACTATTAATAGTTCCTCCTAGAACATCCTGCACATATCATCCAGTGATTAGTTAAGAATGGGGACCCAAGCCATAGTGGTCTTGGGTCGTCCCTGAGTATCACAAATGGTGATCTTGATTTCTTGATGATTTTGTAACAGAACAGCTCCCCCTGAACTTTCACCCATCTTAGGTTTCCAAGTTTGTTTTTGTTTACCAGATTGAGTTTTATAAACAAATTTTGAAATTTCTGGTTTTAACGGTGAACTTGGTTTCCTTGGAACAAATTTGACCTCAGTTTTTAAGGCCTTTTCTATTTTCTTCACATTTTGATGTCGTTGTTTCGTTTCCTGTTCTTTAACAGTTCTTTTATCATGTTTAGGCGAAACGGGACGACATTTAGAGTGAATCGTTTCAGGTGATGCTCTCTCAACAAATTTCTCTTTCGGAGTGTTTGCACAATCTTTGATGATGTGCCCAAACTCTCCACATTTAAAACACGTTCTCCTTTCAACAAACTTAGGAGAACTGGATCGACGATCAGATGTCGAACTTGTATAACCTGAGGTACTTGCTTTTTCATCACACCCGTTTGAATGTTGAGTGTAATTGTTTTGACTATCACGTTTTAAAATTTTGACTTGTACAAAATCAGTGTTTGACTTGTTTTCAAAAGTCTCAATTTTATCCGTACCCCTCGATTCCACAAATTTGACACTACTGTTTTTCTTCTGATAACGAGCCCCTTTTGTTTCAAATTTTGATTTAGAAACATTTGGCCTTTGAGCTCGTTGATCTGATTGTTTACCCTTAGAAGCAATAGGTTGTTGCTTTGAAGGTGATTTCTGATTTCCAAATTTCTTTTTGATTTCAGCCTTAGGAATTGGATTACATTGAGTCACAATAACTCCCGGAATCGACTTTCCCAAAAACTTACTTGTGTTATTTTCAAAAACATTATCAATCGATGATGGATTGACATTTTTAATTGGAAAATCATTATCTTAATAGATTTTAGAATCACCAACCAAAGTGTACAACACAATATTACTTTTAACGGTAGACACAGGATCTATCACTTGTTGAACAACAGGTTGAACAGCAGGGGTAGGAGGATCACACAGAATATGATTATCAATTGGAACTTCTACTCCTTTAAGTTTGTCAAGTGATTTATCCTGATTACTCACATCTGATTCTGTTTCATCATCCGACGACTCATAGTCCTCAATGGTTGGAGGACCTTGTTTTGTAGATGTTGAATCTGTTTGCTCAGAAGTTGTACTTCGAGATTTGAACCCTAGGCCAGTAGTAATTTCCTCATAATCAAGAGGCACACTGGGTTTAAACCGTGGCATTTCTTCTTCATCAGGCATATAAGCATAATTATGTCTTAAAGGGGGCGGACACTTCTCATACCCAACACCTTTCTTGTTTCCCTTTAGTTGTTGAACATCAATAATGTGATCGAGCACAAATCGGGAGTTAGAATAACTCTCCAACTTTTGCTTGATTGCATCATGCTCGCATTTTACAATGGCTAATTCCCTTTTAGTTTCCACAACAATGTTAATGTAATCGTTTATACTAACTTGTTTATGATAAACAGTTTTTGTCACTTCGGAAACATTTTTCTTTAGAGTTTCAATCATAGATTTAAATTCTTTTTCATGTCTAACTAGAGCCATATTTGCTTCTTTGCACTTAGCCATTTCAACAACTAAACTCCGATTGTGAATATGAATCGGATCACATTCAAGTTTTATTCTGTCAAATTCATTTTTCATATACTCACAATCTCTATAGTTGATAAGAATTTCAGATTTTACCTGACTTGTAGAAGCTGAGACATTTTCCATAAAGGCAGTCTGATAAGAAAAAGATCCGTCTTCAGAAAAGAACTTCTCCATTTCTTTAGATGCTACCTCAGCCTTCTTGATCAGAACTGATTTCTGACGTTTCAACTCTTCTGCTTCATTCAATAAGTCATCAAGATTAGAACTTGCTTCTTTGCTCACATCAGATTCAGAATGATAATCGCCCGAAGTAGAACTTTCTTCATCAGAACTCCCGGTATAACCCGAACTGTCGTCACTTTCAGAAAATTCTTCCTTATGAACGTGCTTGATGTGATTAATAATCTTTGCATAACACGCTGTTCCTCCTTTATCTTGATCACATTCCCCAAGTTGTAAAGACCAATTAAACCCTTCATCAGCTTGTACGGTTAATGCACGATTATCGTTTGATGATCCAGACTGATTCTGGTTGGTGGTGTTGTTTACAGCCACTATCCCTTTTCCACGATTATCTTGATTGGCATTTGAAGTACTCGTCTGATTACGGAATGGGTTCTGATTGCCTTGTTTGCTTGGTCGGGTGCACTCACGTTTGAAGTGACCCTTTTCGCCACAATTGAAGCATGTAACTGCTTCTTTATCAAATCCGTACTTTGTATCCTGTTTGCTGTCTAAAGAACTTCACCCTGTTCGAACCATAAAGTCCTTCGCCCTTCTAACAGCACTTACGAACGCCCACTTTATATCCATCAACTCCATTTCATCATGGTTGATTTGTAGATAGTCTTCGTTGGTCAAACTGATGTTTCCAATTTGACCTGCGACCAAACCGCAGTAAGCACTGACCATTGTATTAATAAGTTCCATATGTTCCTTTGCTACTTCAATGCTAACATTTGAGAGGTTTGATGTATCAACTTTGACTGTGTTAGGGTTTGTGGGTGGAGGATTGTTGGTATAATGAGCTTGCTGTTGTTGTGGTTGGACTTGTGATTGTGGTTGGGCTGGAATATAAGCACTCGGATTGAACTGAGGTTGAGTAGTGGCAACTGGAGGTGTATAAGGAATAAAACCTCCTCCAGAATAAGCCTGAGCTTGAGCAATCAAATGCGCTGGCGGAAGATAGGCACTCGGATCGAAGACAGGAGGCGGAGCTGATTGAGGAAACGGAGAAGAGTTTGTATTTGATACAAACGCCGTTTGTAACTTTGGTTGCTGAGCTGAACTGGAACTAACTGACGGGTTAAAACCTCCTCCATAATACATTTCGATATTTTGAGGAGCAGCAATTCGTTTTGCTTTCCGAATTTCTTCATCATTCTTGTGTTCCAGCTTCTGTACGAATTCATAGATACTTACAGTGTCAGCATCTAGAACACCAGTATGCTTTAAAAGCTCAATGTATGGGCTCCACTTTGGTGGTAGAGAATCAGCAAACCGTGCAACGACTTCCTTTTGAGTTGCAGTAACAGCATAAGCAAACATTTCACTAATCAAATGATAAAAACGTGTAGTCATATCATTTAGAGTTTCATTTTCCAAGAACTGAAACGATTCAAACTCTTTCTTCAATAGATCATGGCGTGTCTTTCTAGAAGCTGCATTTCCTTCTCCTCTTGTTACCAAAGAATCCCATAATGTTTTCGTGTCCGTACAATAAGAAAATTGATGATAGATATCTTTGTGAAGCGCTTGGGTAAGAACAGCAAACGACTTTTTCTCAAATTCATAGGCTTTCTTGTCATTTTCCTGCATGTTAGAAAAACCTTCGGCCGTTGAGGCTGCTACTTCGAGAGCATTATTGCGTGGAGTAATGAAACACCTCCAAAGATCAGTGCTTTGACCTTGAACATATGTATGGAAACGACCTTTCCATGATGGAAACTCGTTCATATGATTCAACTTTGGTGGGCGATTGTTGCTGCCCGTTTCGCTCTCGCTAAGCAAAAGATTTTGAATGTTTTGATTTTGATTGGATACCAAAGCCCATTGTCCGGCACTTATAGAAGGTTGACCAAAAACATTCTTTACCCATGCTGCTGCGGAGGTCGGATCTTCACGTGGTCTTGAGTCCATACTCCAATCCCATGGACTAGTACAACTCATATTTGATGTATGAAGTGTAGTACCTGATCAAATTCTTAAAAACACACAGTTAGCACACTTTTAGAATTCCTCTGTATAAAAAATGACAGCTGATGACGAAACACTCTTCCACGAAACAGACTTGTTTTGTCGAAATTGATGATGACGAAACAGACTTGTTTCGTTGAAGATATTATGGCGAAACAGAAGTTGTTTCGTCGAAGATATTTTTGACGAAATGCTTTTGTTTCGTCGTCTGCTTGTTTAGTCAAAGATAAGTCTCAGACAGCAAGATATTTTTCTCTGACACAAGGTATGTTTGTTACAACATTTTTCAACACAGCTGCTTTTCTCAGAAAATAATGATCACTCTTTTACACTAAAGTCAATTTAATGTATAATATTTTATAACACTTAGTTTTTTAACAATTTAAAGATCAAGTTCACAGTTTTTATAAGAACAATTATGAAGATATGAAGAACACACTCAAGAACAATGAGTTTTCCGATGAGTTTTCCGATCACCGATAATTTTCCGAAACACGAAAATGCACAAGACATTCAATAAAAACCCGGTTTAAAGCATAAACAAACAATCTAAATAGGTTTTTGATAAAACTCTTTAGCAAATAACAACACACAAACAGATTTTATGAATATATTCCCAGAAATTATGATTTTTCAAGAACAACTTTTCAGAAAAACAATCACAAAAACTTGATAAAAACCGAACAATGTTTGATTTTAAACAAGGATAAGAGCCAATGCTCTGATACCACTTGTAGGTCCCGAAATCTGAGGATCGATAACGAACCGAATCACTTGTTTATAGCAAACACGGTCACGTGTGCGGAATCCACGTAACTATGCCAAATCAAATATATAAAGCAATAACAACAAAGGATTAATCAATGAAACACACTCGATTGATTAAACGGGATGAGAACCGATTACAAACTGATACAAACACAGTTCAGACAGAATTTCGACAGAGTTTCGTTACTGGTTATTATCTCATCTACTTCAAAGTGAAAGCAGACTTGGTTTATATAGTCCCTGGGCCCAAGACTTCGACGAAACACAAAGTGTATCGGCGAAACAGAATATGGGCCAACCATTGGGCTTGAAGCAGCCCATTACACGACGAATCAAGTGTGATTCGTCATGACTGTTGGCGAAACAGACTTAATGGATGTTGTTCTGTTTCGTCATGATATGTTCGACGAAACAGACCTGTTTCGTCGAGGACTGCATCAGCTGTTCTGTTTTCTGTATACATACAGCAAACAGATCGACTACATAAACACAATAATGACCATACTACCCTTTAATGCAACATGCATTGTTCTTAATACATTACATACCAAAAGAGACAAACAAGTCAGACACAAGTGGATAGGAGGATATCCGACTTGGTCGACATCAAATACATACTCGATAATTAATAAAAGACCGTGCAAAGTACATCGTTAAACAAGACTAGTTACAGACACCAAAAAATGCATCAACACAAACTCTGCTGAAATTTATACAAGTGAGCTTTAACTTTGAATCTTTTCTTGTATTTTGTGTGTCTTTGCTCTATTGCGTACCCGCTTGGATTCTGCACTTGCCGGTGTGTTCGATAACAAGGATAAGGTTGTTCTAGATCCTCCTCTAGGGACCAACAAGGGAATATTTTTTTGTTCAACTATGTAACAACACGTATCCCAAATCTCCAACTAATCCCAACTATATGGAAGGAGAGGGACTAGAAAGCCAAAATAAAATCTCTTGAGCTATATAGCCAATTATAAATGAAAGCCCATTACCAGCTGCGGTGAGTGAGGCTAGTAAATCTAAGAGGGATAGATCTGCAAGATCTAAGGCAAATAAATCTAAAAAGGATCTAAGACTAGTAGATCCAAACGACTATTTTAGCTCATATAAACCCTAAGTCTTCACGGGAGATTGTGAAGCCGTCGATGCAATAAAATGGTTCGGCGAGATAGAAATCATTATAAGACATCAACGACTATGCTGAATATGAAAAGCGATCAAATATGCATCACATTCCGCTTAGGAAGATACGCTAACCTGTTGGAAGGCACTGGTCCAATCCACTGGCAAGGTTGCACTGTACAACCTAAGTTGGCCTAAATCCGTGGAACTGGTCTGCGAGACATACCGCCCATCTCACGAGGTGGAGAAAGTTGAATCTGACTTTCTGAAACTGACAATGAAAAGTCTCAACTGTTGAGCTTAAGTATCTGACTACAACTCGTTATCGAGGCAAGTTATCTATCTGATTACCCCTAAGTCTAAGCGCACTGCGAAGTTTATCGGTGGACTCACTCCGAATATCAAAGTGATGGTTAAATCCTCCCAACTTGCCACATTCAGATCCGCTGTGGATCTTGCTTTATCTCTCACTAAAGAGAAAATAGAGTTAAATTATGACTAAACATACTTAATTATCCTTTAGACTAAACGTACTTGTAAAGCATAAGGGGTTAATACCTGAAATATAGAGATGGCAAAATCATCCAATATTATTACTTTCCAGTCAGAAGTAAATTTGACCTTTGCCCTAACCGAGAATGAGATTTGGTTAAGAGAAGCTAGGGCCGAATTAGAGCCCAAAGAGGAAACCTTTGATAAGGTAAACGTTGATAAGGTAATCATTGATAAGGTAACCGTTGATAAGGTAATCATTGATAAGGTACTATCTTTGATAAGGTAATCGTTGGACAAGTTAAAAAGTAAATGAATCAAAACATTGTATATGGCGAGTGTGGGGTTAAGTCGTCAACTAAAATTTTTATTACCTAAATTGACCAGTTCGTGATTTATTTAAAGAAAATTCATCATTTATTTTCTAGCTGTTGAGTTGTGATGCAACCATCTAGAAATCGAATGGGGTGGAACATTGATTGGTTGTTATTAATGGATAATAATATATTCCATTACCCACTACCAAAAGTAGACTAAGATCCGTAAGATTTGCATGTGAGAAAAGTCTTTCAAACCAACCATTAAATGGGTTATTGATAGATTACACAGATTCATGGTGAAGTAGTGAGGATGGATATATTATCTTTAATGAGCCACCAATATCCAGAAACAATTTAATTAACAAAGGATAAGTGATAGTTAAAAATGCGTACAAAATATAGATTTGTATTATAAAATTGGCTAATGCAATATGTTTTTCATATGTCTGAGATACTCTGCCACTTTTCCACCAAGAGGTTCATAAAGTAGATGTTAAAGCATAATTAATGAAGATGTGGGAAAAAAGTCAACATGAAACAACAGAGGGTTTCATTATGCTGGTGAACTACATATAAGGTTCCTTGAATGTTACACGTTAGTGCATTTTAGGATGTCTATGTACAACGAATAGGCTTTAGTGTAGTTGTGTGTGCTGAATAGATGAATCGCAAGCAATTGATCAGGGGATTCTCTTTGTAGGACCGTGTTTCGAGACCGAAACCGTGATTAGTGTGAGATTAGTACAAGACGGGAGAGATTAGAGATGGATAAACACAACTTCTTTGTATTAATCCGTAGTAAAACATTATAAATCGGCCCGATTACAAGATAACCCAACTAATACCAAAGGAGTATACATCCGGGGAGAGACCAAGTGGTGATCTCTCCCACAAACTCATAGTGAACTGTGACAACCCGAGATTTCAAGCCCTTTCATTTACGTATCTTCTGTGTGACAATTCTGTTTTAATAAATTGTTTTGTGTTATGTAATGTGTTATTATTTGAAAGACTAGAGTTGTGATGATTAACTATTATGTATTTGTGAGTAAACAAATTAAACTCTTTACAAATCAAAACCTACACAACGAAACATCAGTGTTTCGCCACAAGGGGACCCGATGAAACATCTCATGTTTCGTCGCAAACAACTTTCACCGGCCCAGGGTTCTTCGAAGCCCAGTAAGGGCCCAGTACTATCTCTCGAGTATATTTTACTTGGAACACTTGTCATCTGTCACGTAACTGCTCCATTGCAAACCCTAGAGCCCTCCCCTCTGTGCGACGACAACCTTGAGTCCTCGAAGCTCTCTATATCGATCAATTCATTGTTCCTCCTATCTCGGTTAGTGTTTAACCATTATTGACTGTTGGATTGAAATCATCATTGACTGTTTGTTTGGAATCATTATTAACTGTTGCTAAGTAATGCTTAAGATCATGATTGGATGATGATTTTGTAAATAAGTCATTAGATCTATGTGATTATCAGTTACGGTTGTGTATGGTGTGTAAATTAGGGTTCATGATTATGATCGTATGTTTAGAACATGTGGATTGTTAATACTTGGTTGTTGTATGTGACCAATAATTAGCAACTAGATAATCGATCGATGATCATGATTGGAATCGTTGTGGATGATTAGAGATCTAGGAATCGTGAAACTGTAACCATGTGAATCTGTGTTTCATTAACTGATGAGGAGTTACGAAACATGAGATGTTTCGCCACACTATATCTTGACGAAACATGAAGTGTTTCGTCATATGTTAACTCGACGAAACAGGTGTACTTTCGTCATATGACAACTTGACGAAACACATATGTGTTTCGTCATATAGGGTATTTCGCCGGGAAGGTTTGTGCATGGACAGTAGGCTATGATGTTTATGTAAATTGCACATATAATAGTGAACGAATATGTTACTAACACCATGGTATCTACTGTTAATGATATTCAATTATGATCAAGTGTCATGACTTGGTTCTTACACCTAGTACACTTAGCTGTTATGTATTGATATGAGACATGCATGTAAATTGTGATTTAAATGAGTGTATATATAACTGCTATATGCTATTCGAAAGACACTACTTGGTAATGTACACTATGACTTTATTTATACGTGAACTTTGAGAATGAGAAACTGATTTCGTATACATGAATTCCATAGGCTTGATTGATTAACTGTGAACAAGTAACTAACCAAATTGAGCAAACCAAGGTGAGTTCACACTTTGTACAAGGCATGGGATTCCCGGTGGTTGGAAATGGGTAATTGATTGAAAGGAAACCTGCGTATTCTCCTTGGGTAGAATACGTACCTCCACCCTTTTAATTGAAGGGTGACAACATTGGAAATTGCGTGATCTCCTGGTATGGGACACATACCTCCACCCTCTTAACTGAAGGGTGACAACATTATTACTAGACCAAAAACTCTACCATAAGTCCCTCATTTTTATATCGACTTAATCGCCGGGCAAATGGCGAACGGGTCATTAGTTAAATAGCGCTATTAGGTTTGACAAGCCTCACACCGTGCCTCAGAGGACGGGCATGGACTAATGGATCTGGTCATGTCAATGATGATAGACATTGACTTAGGGCACCCAACTACTTCAGTCAGTAGTCGATTTGGTAACGGGTCTAGTGGGATATTCATGGGGTAGCCCTCATGGCTGGGAGCCAGAGTAAAAGGAAAAGATTAACTATGTTTTTAAACTATGGGGTAACCCCCACGGCAAGTAAGCCAGCTAAAAGGAACTTATGTTTTTGAAACAACTTAAAACGAACACCCAACTGTGAACTCGCTCAACTTTGTTGTTGACTCGTTGTTACATGCCTTGCAGGTCGTTAGATGCGTTGATGGAGCTTGCACGGGAGGTCGAGGTCGTTGTGGAACATGGACTGTTGAGTTCCATGTTAAGCATTTGAACTTTTAAACTTATGCTTGGGTTATAAACTTTATGCTTCCGCTGATAATCTGAACTTAATTGATTTGTTTTGGACACCAATTATATTGTGTGGTTGGACTTTTATTTATTTAATTACATTGTTCAATATGATTAGTGGTTGAATCCTGGTCATGTCACGCTCCCTGCGGTGATACTCCGCGTGTGGATTTTGGGGGTGTGACAGATTGGTATCAGAGCCATTGGTTATAGTGAACTTGGTTTAAAAAAAAGGAAAAATCTTTTTGACAAAACCAGACTATAACCTGTACAGTGCTCAATGATCCACAACGACGCTTCGCTCCACCTGCAAGACTCAACACTATAAGTGATACGGTTCATGTTTGTGTTGCATGTCTATTAGTTTACAAAGTGCATTGTTCATGGTATGCTTAGTCAACGTAACAACTGTTGTTTGAACCCATGTGTGCTTACTCTCTTCTGTCATTCCATACTTACGCACTTTCGCGACACCTTTATCACTTATGTTTGCTTCAATGTGAAGATCATGAGTGGACATCTCAACTTGACTCAAGCCCAACTGACGGCTCTAATCAACGAACGAGTTGCTGAGCACTCGCAGCAGCTTAAGCAGGAGGTATAACCTGCCATTTCGACCTGTCCTAGGATGTCTAGATCCTACTCTTGTGAACCAACTCTTGTGCTTAACTTTGTCCCTTCTTGCTCACACGACAGGTCAACCTGCTCAACCTCCTGTGTGTACGTTCAAGACCTTCATGGATTGCCGACCCAGTACCTTCAACGGCACAGAAGGAGTTGTGGGTCTCCTCCACTAGTTCGAGAAGATCAAATCTGTTTTAGAGATGTGTGAATACCCTGTAGCTCGTAGGGTGAAGTTTGCTACTGGAACACTTGAAGGCGGTGCGTTAACTTGGTGGAACGCTTAGGTTCAAATGCTAATGTTGCAGCTGCTAATGCCACTCCATGGAACGACTTTAAAGATTTGATCAAAGAGGAGTACTGTCATCGTAACGACATTCGCAAGCTAGAGGTGGAGTTTTACAATTTGAAGATGACGGGGTCTGAAATCGAGGCGTATACGAAGAGATCGAACGAATTGGCTGCATTGTGTCCTACTATGGTGGATCCTCCTGTCAAACGTATCGAGCTGTACCTCAAGGGTTTAGTGCCAGAGATTCAGAGTATGGTGAGTTCAGCTAACCTCCCTACGATCCAGCAAGTCATACGACTATCCCACCGTCTCACTGATCAGGCAGTTGAGCAGAACAAGCTGCCTAAGCGTGTTAGTGCTACCACTACTTCAGATGCTCCTACCGACAACAAGCGCAAATGGGATGGAAATTCAAGCAAAGATTCTACTTCTGTTCAGTCTCAGTCTCAGCAGCGGAGGACTGATGACTACAAGAGCCCTAGTCAGCAGTCTTCTGGGAATCAGGGTCAGGGTGGGTACAAGGGAAACCACCCTAAGTGCAATCGATGTAACTTACACCATAGCGGGCCATGTAGCAAGGGCAACTGTCAGAGATGTAACAAACTAGGTCATGAAGCCAAAGATTGTAGGAGTCTATATCCTGCGAATCAGAGGCGACTACAACAGCAACAGACTCCACTGAATCAGCGTCAGCAACAATAGCAACAGCAGGGTAACAACAAAGGATCTTTCCAGTGTGGTGCTGAAGGCCACTTCAAAAGAGACTGCCCTCAGCTGAACCCGAACCAGAACAATAACAACAACCAGGGGAATGGAAACAACAGGGATAACAATGACGGTAATTGTGCCAGGGGACGTGCTTTCGTGATTGGTCAGGGTGATGCGAGGAACGATCCCAACGTTGTGATGGGTAAGTTCCTACTGGATGATTTCTTTGTTTCATTACTATTTGATTCGGGTGCCGATACTAGTTACGTGTCCTCAAAAGTTAGTCAGATGCTTAAGCGTACCCCAATTCTCTTGAACACCACGCACATTGTAGAACTAGCAAACGGTAAAAGTCTTGAGGCCACACACATAGTTAAGGGTTGTAATCTCGTTCTAGCTGGTCAGACCTTCTATATCGACCTTATCCCCATTGTTCTTGGTAGCTTCGACGTTGTCATCGGGATGGACTGGTTATCCCCACACACATTGTGAAGAAGAAAGACGGTACTTTCCGTATGTGTATTGACTATCGCGGACTCAACAAGGTGACCGTGAAGAATCGTTATCCTCTTCCGCGTATCGATGACCTATTTGACCAGCTGCAAGGGTCGAGCATCTACTAAAAGATTGATCTGAGATCGGGCTATCATCAACTGAGAGTTCAAGACGAGGACATCTCTAAGACAACATTCAGAACTCGTTACGGGCACTACGAGTTTCTGGTCATGCCTTTCGGGTTGACAAACGCACCTGCGGTCTTCATGGATCTCATGAACCGAGTGTGCAAACCTTACTTGGATAAGTTCGTAATTGTATTCATCGACGACATCCTGATCTATTCCAAGAGTCAGGAGGAACACGAGCATCATCTGCGACTTATTTTGGAACTTCTTCGAACAGAACAACTTTATGCTAAGTTTTCGAAATGCGACTTTTGGCTTCGTGAAGTCCATTTCCTAGGTCACGTGGTAAACAAGGATGGGATTCATGTGGATCCATCCAAGGTTAACTCGATCAAGAACTGACCTGCACCCCGTACACCAACTGAAATCCGCCAATTCTTGGGTTTGGTGGGTTACTACAGAAGGTTTATCAAGAATTTCTCAAAGATTGCACAACCTCTCACTTCACTAACTCAGAAGGGTGTCACCTATCGTTGGGATGATGCACAAGAATCCGCGTTTCAGCAACTAAAGAAGAAACTTTGTAGCGCACCTATTCTCTCGTTACCTGAAGGCACAGACAATTTCGTGGTTTATTGCGACGCGTCAATCCAAGGACTTGGTTGTGTGTTGATGCAACGTGAGAAAGTCATTGCTTATGCATCACGCCAACTTAAAGTCCATGAAAGGAACTACACTACTCACGATCTGGAGCTGGGAGCTGTTGTTTTCGCACTCAAGATATGGAGACATTACTTATACGGTACCAAGTGCACCATTTACACCGATCACATGAGTCTCCAGCATATCTTCGATCAGAAGGAGTTGAACATGCGACATCGTAGATGGGTCAAACTTCTGAATGATTTTAAGTGCGCGATCAAGTACCATCCGTGCAAAGCCAATGTTGTGGCCGATGCCCTCAGTCGAAAGGAGACCAAACCTAAGCGTGTGCGTACGTTACAGCTTACCATCCACTCTAGTCTTCCTACTCAGATATGAGATGCTCAGATTGAAGCCTTCAAAGCAGAGAACATCAGGGCTGAGTCCCTGTGAGGATCGAAGAAACGGTTAGAACAAAAGGGAGACAGCACTTACTACATGGCAGGGCACATCTGGGTTCCATTTTATGGTAATCTACGTGAACTTGTGATGGATGAAGCACACAAGTCTCGTTACTCAGTACATCCTGGTTCTGATAAGATGTACCACAACCTCAAAACTACGTACTGGTGGCCTCACATGAAAGCTAACATAGCGACGTATGTAAGTAAATGTCTGACCTATGCTAGGGTCAAGGTTAAATACTAGAAACCATCAGGCCTACTCCAGCAACCAGAGATACCGACCTGGAAATGAGAGCAAATTTCCATGGACTTCGTTACTGGCTTACCTAGATCTCAATGGGGAAATGACACCATTTGGGTGATAGTGGATCGACTAACCAAGTCTGCACACTTCCTGGCTATCAAGGAAACGGATAAGTTCTCCACTTTGGCAGACATCTACCTGAAGGAAGTAGTCTCGAGGCACGGGGTGCCAACTTCCATCATTTCTGATCGTGATCCATGTTTTACATCTGATTTATGGCAAGCGATGTACAAATCCTTTGGCTCGCGTCTAAATATGAACACAGCGTACCATCCCCAGACAGATGGGCAGTCTGAACGCACCATCCAAACTCTTGAAGATATGCTTCGGGCATGTGTAATCGACTTTGGTAACGGCTGGGAAAGACACCTCCCTTTAGTGGAGTTTTCGTATAACAACAGTTACCACACCAGTATCCAGGCTGCTCCGTTCGAGGCATTGTACGGACGGAAATGCCGATCACCCTTATGCTGGGCGGAAGTTGGCGACTGCCAAATCACTGGCCCAGAACTCGTCATAGAAATAACAGAGAAGATTGATCAAATACGACAACGAATGGCGGCAGCTCGTGACCATCAAAAAAGCTACGCTGATAAGCGCAGGAAACCACTCGAGTTCCAGGTTGCGGATCGAGTACTACTTAAAGTCTCACATTGGAAAGGTGTAGTTCGATTTGGTAAACGAGGCAAACTCAACCCGCGATATGTCAGACCTTTCGAAATCACTGAGAAAGTCGGCAAAGTGATCTATAGATTGAATCTACCTGAGGAACTCAGCGGAGTTCACAACATATTCCATGTGTCAAATCTGAAGAAGTGTCTATCAGATCAGACCCTCATAGTTCCTTTTAAGGAGCTCACTATCCACGATCAGTTGCGATTTGTCGAAGAAACAGTGGAAATCTTGGACCGGGAGGTCAAGATTCTCAAACGCACCAGGATACCTATTGTTCGAGTTCGTTGGAACTCCCGTCGTGGCCCAGAGTTTACCTGGGAACGAGAAGACCAAATGAAACACAAATATCCCAGTTGTTCGAGAAAAGTGAAGCCACTACTGGGGCTGAAGCTACTGCAGAATTTCGGGACGAAATTCCAAACCAACGGGGGAATGATGTGATGCCCCAGGAAAACCAAGAAAACCACGAAACCTAACTAGCTTCCTCAGTAACTACGTGCTAAATTTCGGGACGAAATTTCTTTCAAGTTGGGGATGATGTGACAACCCTAGATTTCAAGCCCTTTCATTTATGTATATTCTGTGTGACAATTCTGTTTTAATAAATTGTTTTGTGTTATGTAATGTGTTATTATTTGAAAGACTAGAGTTGTGATGATTAACTATTATGTATTTGTGAGTAAACAAATTAAACTCTTTACAAAACAAAACCTACACAACCAAACATCAGTGTTTCGCCACAAGGGGACCCGACGAAACATCTCATGTTTCGTCGCAAACAACTTTCGCCGGCCCAGGGTTCTTCTAAGCCCAGTAAGGGCCCAGTACTATCTCTCGAGTATATTTTGCTTGGAACACTTGTCATCTGTCACGTAACTGCTCCATTGCAAACCCTAGAGCCCTCCCCTCTGTGCGACGGCAACCTTGAGTCCTCGAAGCTCTCTATATCGATCAATTCATTGTTCCTCCTATCTCGGTTAGTGTTTAACCATTATTGATTGTTGGATTGAAATCATCATTGACTGTTTGTTTGGAATCATTATTAACTATTGCTAAGTAATGCTTAAGATCATGATTGGATGATGATTTTGTTAATAAGTCATTAGATCTATGTGATTATCAGTTACGGTTGTGTATGGTGTGTAAATTAGGGTTCATGATTATGATCGTATGTTTAGAACATGTGGATTGTTAATTCTTGGTTGTTGTATGTGACCGATAATTAGCAACTAGATAATCGATCGATGATCATGATTGGAATCGTTGTGGATGATTGGAGATCTAGGAATCGTGAAACTGTAACCATGTGAATCTGTGTTTCATTAACTGATGAGGAGTGATGAAACATGAGATGTTTCGCCACACTATATCTCGACGAAACATGAAGTGTTTTGTCACATGTTAACTCGACGAAACAGGTGTACTTTCGTCACATGACAACTTGACGAAACACATATGTGTTTCATCATATAGGGTATTTCGCCAGGAAGGTTTGTGCATGGACAGTAGGTATGATGTTTGTGTAAATTGCACGTATAATAGTGAACGAATATGTTACTAACACCATGGTATCTACTGATGATATTCAAGTATGATCAAGTGTCATGACTTGGTTCTTACACCTAGTACACTTAGCTGTTATGTATTGATATGAGACATGCATGTAAATTGTGATTTGAATGAGTGTTTATATAACTGCTATATGCTTTTCGAAAGTCACTGCTTGATAATGTACACTATGACTTTGTTTATACGTAAACTTTGAGAATGCGAAACTGATTTTATATACATGTATACCATAGGCTTGATTGATTAACTGTGAACAAGTAACTAACCAAACCGAGCAAACCAAGGTGAGTTCACACTTTCTACAAGGCATGGGATTCCCGGTGGTTGGGAATGGGTAATTGATTGAAAGGAAACCGACGTATTCTTCTTGGGTAGAATACGTACCTCCACCCTCTTAATTGAAGGGTGACAACATTGGAACCTGCGTGATCTCCTGGTATGGGACACGTACCTTCACCCTCTTAACTGAAGGGTGACAACATTGTAACTAGACCAAAAACTCTATCATAAGTCCCTCATTTTTATATCGACTTAATCGTCGGGCCAATGGCGAAAGGGTCATTAGTTAAATAGCTCTATTAGGTTTGACAAGCCTCACACCGTGCCGCAGAGGACGGGTGTGGACTAATGGATCTGGGCACGTCAATGATGATAGACATTGACTTAGGGCACCCAGCTACTTCAGTCAGTAGTCGATATGGTAACGGGTCTAGTGGGATATTCATGGGGTAGCCCCCACGGCTGGGAGCCAGAGTAAAAGGAAAAGATTAACTATGTTTTTAAACTATGGGGTAACCCCCACGACAAGTAAGCCAGCTAAAAGGAACTTATGTTTTTGAAACAACTTAAAACGAACACCCAACTGTGAACTCGCTCAACTTTGTTGTTGACTCGTTGTTATATGCCTTGCAAGTCGTTAGATGCGTTGATGGAGCTTGCACGGGAGGTCGAGGTCGTTGTGGGACATGGACTGTTGAGTTCCATGTTAAACATTTGAACTTTTAAACTTATGCTTGGGTTTTAAACTTTATGCTTCTGCTGATAATCTGAACATAATTGATTTGTTTTGGACACCAATTATATTGTGTGGTTGGACTTTTATTTATTTAATTACATTGTTCAATATGATTGGTTGCTGGATCCTGGTCATGTCCCGCTCCTTGCGGTGACACTCCGCGTGTGGATTTTGGGGGTGTGACATGAACTCTCTCAAATGAGCACACTCTCTTTCTCACTCTCTCTCACTTTGCAAATGAACAAGGGGTTGGTATTTATACCCACACCCACTTGTCTAGCAAACACACATTGTCAAACACATAACCCTCTCATTTGACCACTTCAAACGAGCGGGTCAATACACATTTGTTTGACCGTTTCACTAACTATTACAAATTCAGCATAAAATAAATCTAATCTATTCGACAAGCATCGGACACAAAATCTGCATCAACAAATTCCCCCTTGTCCGTTGCTGTCGAATGCTGAAAGTGCAACTGCAACTGCAATCGATCTTCAGTCAAGTATTTATCTTCTATGTGTTAACAAATTCCCCCTTGACCGATGATCCAGGTAAGTAGTATCTTGACGCTCCTTGTATAATATTTCCCCCTTAAAGTACGTGTATCTATGTTGGGTGTTGTGCAATTTCCTCAATTGACCGATCTTCCGCTGATCTTCCAATACTCCAACCGGCATTTGATAAGGGTTCCAATCTTTAAGAACTGCATCATGTCTTGATCTGTCATAAGAACTTTATTTCATTCAAGCATACTACATTGGTAGAGATTTCTGGTGAACTGTCTTCTGTAAACTGTCTTTGTGGAGTCGACCAAGTAATGCACTTTAATCTTTAGCATCAATACTCAGGAAAGTCAGCTAGACCAAGTGTATCCCTTGCAAGCTTAACCAAACAGCACGCTTAGTTGAACTACATCCAGATCTCATTGTCTCGCCTTTGTGAAGTTGAGCACGTAATGCACTACGGATCTTCAGCATCAGTACTCAGGAAGTCAGCTTGACCAAGTACATCGTTTGCAAACTCAACGAATTGAGTTACCCCCAGATCCCTGTAAAATCCCAAAGAAACATCAAACCTAAAACCGAATCCTGCAGGTCTTCAGCCTTGAACTATCAGCTTTATAAAGATTCCCCCAGGTCTTCAGTGAACATCGCTTTGAAGCTACTTTCGACTTTAGATACCTGTATGTTTCCGTGCAAAACTCTTCATGCTGGCTGGAGAATTAATTAAAATCCTCAAATATGTGTCTGTGCAAAACATTCTACGCAGAACCGTTTGTATCACTAGAAAATCACAAACTCTACCACCTGTGATTGCGTTTAGAAATTTACCGAAGAAATTCAACATATGAAAATTTTTTATCCCCCCATTTCTTTGGTAAGATCTCTAAACCTTAACAGATTCTCTCCACTTCAAAGAAACTGTCGTCAATTTCACAGAACAAATTCTCTCCACTGAGTAGAATTTATCTTCAAATGTTCACCAATTCCCTCTACTTAGCGGAACTGTCGTCAATCTTCACTGAATGTTCTCGGTTGTTCGAAAAATCACGAAAATGACTTTCTTCTTTGCATATTTTAGTTGAATAAGAACGTCCCCTAGTAACCCGTAGGATCCGACTTGTATCCCTCCAAAGACTTTGTGAACTCGTTAGGACCGGTATTAACATTCTAGGTTCATACGTTCGTTTTCAAATGCGAGAATATGACAATAAACAAAATGCTTTCGAACATTTACGAATAACCGATAACAATCATAAACATTGACGTGCGAAAGTAAACATATCGTTCTTGTTTTTGGCCCATAGTAGTCAAGTCACCAAATTTGACGTTTGCATCGGTAACCGTGACTACCCCACATTTTTCAAAATATCATCTGTTTTCATCATGTCGCATCATCCCACGAATACCCCGCCCCTATCTGCGACTGTCATCAAAGAAACCCCAAAAATCAGCAACCCCTAACTTCACCATGGGGTTTTCACCATGGGTTTTTCGCCATGGGTTTTTCGCCAGGGGTTTTTCACCATGGGTTTTTCATCAGGGGTTTTTCGCCAGGGGTTTTTCGCCATGGGTTTTTCGTCAGGGGTTTTTCACCATGGGTTTTTCGCCCGGGGTTTTTCGCCCGGGGTTTTTCACCATGGGTTTTTCATCAGTGGGTGTTTTTCATGGGACATGATATGAAGAAACCCTAAAGTTTCTTAACAGCCGCCACACCTTCTCAAGAACACAGCGACGAACACCATCTGCAGATTTGCAGATCTGACGAAAAATACCTTATTTGTTTATGAAAACTTGATGATTTTGATGTGAAACATAAAAACTAACCCACTGGTGTGTTCCGTTTCAGCTCAGATCCGCATAAATGGTCCAGATCAGGGTTTTCTTCATGTTTCCCCATTTTTACATCTTGAAAAAAACCCACAAATATCACAGATCTAGTGCACATGTGACTTAGTAAACAGTTATATTTACAAAATCGGGTACCATGACTCTGATACCAATTGTAGGACCGTGTTTCGGGACCGAAACCGTGATTAATGTGAGATTAGTTCAAGACGGGAGAGATTTGAGTTGGATAAACACAGCTTCTTTGTGTTAATCGGTAGTAAAACATTACAAATCGGCCCGATTACAAGATAACCGAACTAATACCAAAGGAGTATACATCCGGGGAGAGACCAAGTGGTGATCTCTCCCCCAAACCACACAAACTCACAGTGACCTCTCTCAAATGAGCTCACTCTCTTTGTCACTCTCTCTCACTTTGCGAATTATACCCACACCCACTTGTCTAGCAAACACACATTGTCAAACACATAACCCTCTCGTTTGACCACTTCAAACGAGCGGGTCAATACACATTTGTTTGGACGTTTCACTAACTATTACAAATTCAGCATAAAATAAATCTAATCTATTCAACAAGCATCAGACACAAAATCTGCATCAACACTCTTCATTGAGTAACACCATGGTTCATGCTCTTCATTATGTTTCTCTGCCAAGTGTGCTTCATAAGTTCTTTCTTTATTGGCCTTACACTCAGATGCATAATGCCCATAACTATGGCAAATAAAACATTAAATGTGCTTCTTATCCTTTTTATTCCTTTAATTTGTATAATACCACCACCACCTATAACGCATAAAAAATCATACATATTGTCATAGTGAAACATTCAATAACAACAGTCCCTCAACTAAAGATAAAACACATCTATTTTCAAATAAGGATAATTTATTTTATTTCCAAACCTCTGTGAACATTACATTTGTAAGATACAACATCATCAGCTGATGTATTTGCGTATATGCGTGTCTAGGATTAAAATCTATGATAAGGTGGTCGCCGGCAAAGTTATAAAGGAAATGAAACTAAACAATGCATACAACGAGTGTGGGGTCAAGGCGTCAAGGAAAATTTGCATAGCCTAAATCTACTTGGTGATTCATTTAACGAAAGTTCATTTATTTTCTAGCTACTGAGTTGTGATGCAACCATCTAGAAATCCGGAAGGTCGGGGAACACTAATATCCTCGGTCACTCACTTCCAAAAGTTTAGACTCAGAAAACTTGCAAGGGACAGAAATCTATCAAAATAACCATAGTGGGAATATTGATAGATTACATAGATTTGCGCTAAAATAACCATAGTGGGATTATTGATAGATTGCATAGATTTGCGCTGAAGTAGTAAGGATGGATCTGTTAACTTTAACGAGTTGCTAATATCAAGAAATTATACCAACAATTAACTGAGCAAAAGATAAGTATGGTTAAATTTCATCCTCTAAAATTATTGGCTGAAACAAGTAATTTCATACTCTAAAATTATTTTAACATAAACCAATATGACAAATTTGTGTGTAGCAAATTAGACAACTTATATGTATGAGAGCATGTTTTTAAGTTGTAACTTTAGCGTATTAATATAGAAATTAAAGGAAATATAAAGATACAGGTTAAATATATCACTTTTGTGACAATGCAAACAAACTCGTGTCACCCATTTAACAGCCTTGCAAATGGCATGCCCGTACACTAATTATACATAAAAGCATTCAAAAACATTGATCGCCCACTACTTGAAACTATAATATGTAATGGGGATAAAAATTTTAAGTGACAACATTATGTGAAGAACCATATACATGGGGATAATATATGTACTGGGGATGGTTAAAATGAAAAGCACTTTTATTGTGAAAACTCGAAAACTAACTAATAAAAGCCTAAAAAACACACAATTTTTTTTTCAATTTTTTTTATAAAAATCGCTGGTTTTTATATATGAAAAAAAACTTTTTTTCAAAAAAAAAAATTTTTTTTTGTGTAGTACACATGTGTAATAATACACATGTGCACTACAAAAAAAAAAATTTTTTTTTTGAAATTTTTTTATATACAAAAACCTGCGAAAATAATTATGCAAAAAAAAAAAAAAATTTGGTATGTTTTTTTGGCTTTTTTAATTAGTTTTCGAGTTTTCACAATAACTAGTAGTTTTCATCTGAACCTTCCCCTATATGTACTATCTACTGAGTAAACCCTTATAGATAGATTGGCAGATTATTGATAAGATCATATTGCATCAGCGCATTTATGATTAAAAAATAATTAAATGGTCAAGAAATGTTTTTCTATGGTGAATAGTGTAGGTCCCGAAATCTGAGGATCGATAACGAACCGAATCACTTGTTTATAGTAAACACGGTTACGTGTGCGGAATCCACGTAACTATGCCAAATCAAACATATAAAGCAATAATAACAACGGATTAATCAATGATACACACTCGATTGATTAACGGGATGAGAACCGATTACAACTGATACAAACACAGTTCAGACAGAATTTCGGCAGAGTTTTGTTACTATGGTCAATATCTCATCTCTATGTTCAAATGAAACAGAGATGTTGTTTATATAGTCCCTGGGCCACTGATATCGACGAAACACAATATGTTCGACGAATCTGAACATGGGCCAGACATTGGGCCTGGAACAGCCCAGTACATGACGAATCAAGGTCTGATTCGTCATGACCTTCAACGAAACAGAAGTTTGAACATTGGTCTGTTTCGTCATGATGTGTTACGACGAAACAGACCTGTTTCGTCGTGGACTGCAACTGTTGTGTTTGTTTCTGTAAACAGACAGCAACAATCAGCAACATATAAACATAGTAATGACCAAACTACCCTTTAATGCAACATGCATTGTTCATTATACTTTACATATCAAAAGAGACAAATAAGTTGTACACAAGTAGATAGGAGGATATCTGACTTGGTCAACATAACATACAGACTCGATAATTAATAAAAGACCATACAAAATACATCGTTAAATAAGACTAGTCACAGACACTAAAAAATGCATCAACAAACTCCCCCTTGTCTGTTACTCGTCTTTGGTCTTCTAATCTTCCATCAGTGTTGTTCGGACCACGAACTGCCCGAATGTATACCCCTGTAGTAGCAAAAACACGCTACTCGCTGAAACTTTAAAGCTTGTCGTGCATCTTGATCTTCATAGAAAATATCATGACGATATAATCTGCTAATATCAGCTTCAGACATGTTGACAATCCACATCGGATCCAACATTCGGTAATTAGCACGATTATCTTTAAACACAATTACAGCTTCATGAGTATCCGAGTCGTAGCACCACAATGCCATGTCTTCAAGAAAATCCTGCTTCATAGGCATCAATGGGATTTTATCTACTACCCTCGGAGGCTGGTACACAAGTTTATATCTGCAAGTGTTGGTGTCCGGATCAAGAGTAAACTTGATCGGTTGATAAACAGGAAATTGTGGCTTGTAGGATTCATCCTTCCAGCCTGACTTCTTGTTTACTTTCACCAGACGCTCAAACAAAGTAGCACCATCGTATTTTGCACGATTGATAAGTTCAAGCCTTGTCAACGCAGAGACATCATAAAATGGCAAGGATAGAATGCTCAGCAGTGAATTGAAATACAGAATTCCATATTCACGTTTAATAGCAATGAAGTGAATATCTTGAACAAACATCCAACAAAGAATCCTTCCACTTGGCTTTGACTTTTCAAATTGCAAATAGTCTACTTGAGCTTTTTCAGGTAACGGCTTGGACACTTTAGATAAAAACTGTTTTCTCCATTCAGAAAAAGCATTTGTGTCTTTTTCAGATGAATTCCGATTCTTCAAGTGCTCGTCTATGTCATCAATGTTTTCTTTCATCCAATTTTCATCAAACGATGCAAATTCAGTACCATCTTCTCTGACATATGTTGATTTTGGAGCTTCACCTTCAAACACAATTTCATCAATCTCTTCAACATTCGTTGTATCAGTCTCAGTAGACATTTTGTCTATCTCAGCATCATCTATTTCTCTCATAGACTCTAAAATACTCAATTGCTCCTGAGAAAGATCTTCTATTAACTCCCCTTCTTCAAGCAACTCTCCTGTAAATGGATGAATAGCCTGTAGAGCAATATCAGCACTGCTAACTATAGAAGAAGTACCTTCTATCTGTTGTACTTTTCCAGTAGAAGTTCCCTGAGATGATTCAACAACTGTAGTTTGAACTTCAACAACTTCAGAAGCAAGTGTGGTTGGCTGCTTCTGTGATGTACCAGAGGTATCAGGATTTCCTTGGTCTTCTGTATCATCATCCTTTTTCTTTAGTACCTCTTGTTGTTTACAATGATAGTCCCACAGAATAGCAAGCCTTCTCTCTTTCTCTTCATCAAGAGCCTTCAAGCGAGCATTTTCAGCTTTAAGCAAATCAATTTCAGTTTGTTGTCGCTCTATTACTGTTTGCTGTTGACCAACGGTTGATTTCAACTTGTTAATTTCCACAGATTGTTTAAGTTGATCATGCTTTGTGAGATTACCAAAATGAGATTGCCTTTGAAGACGATCAGCAGCCGCTTCAAGTGTAGAAAACAGATATCTGATCTTTTCATCTTGAGAAAATCCGGCAAAAGTCCTATGACGTTCAGCACTGATTTCCGAAGTAGTTGCCCTGATTGCTGAAGCCATAGATCTTACAGGAACTGCCTGAGGAACAACAGATGGAGTAGCAGTAGCTGGTGTAACAACTGGAACAACTGGAGTTTCTGTAGCTGAAGTAACTATAGGAGCTTCTTGTACAGTCTCCTGAGGTACAGATTGTACAGGCTCCTGAGGAATAGATGAAGACTCCTGAGGCACAGATTTTCGAGTATAAGTACTCAAATATCTCCTAGGCTTCTTCTTTTGTACTTCAACAGCTTTTTCTGCTCTTCTTTTTGTTCTTCTCTCACCTTCAGGATCCTCTGGAACATATTCCGGGTCATCCTCTGTTCTAATCTTTCTATACCTTCGTACTCCACGTATATCAATATACATTTCGTAACCAGGTTCAACTATATGATCACTAGAACTCGAATCAGTTCCATCATCACCACTTGCTGATGAACCACTATCTGATGTACCAGAAACAACACCTTTGCTTGATGTACCAATAGCACCTGCATCACTTGCATCACCTGCATCACTATCTCCACTACTTTCATCATCATCACTACCAGATTCATCTGAATCAACTGGGTCAGGACCAAATTTTTCTATCCTTAACCTTCCAACTCAGGTTCTTCATTGTCTGATTGGCTGTCTTCATGACGCCATTTGTTATTTGCAGGAGCAACATAATCAGGATTCACTAGTGCGCCAAAAAGCTTCCTTGGAGGAACACTTTCTTTGTATCTTTTGGCAGCCATAGTCTTGATTAGCCTTAACGAGTTGAAATTCATCGCCTCTATTTTCAAAAGATCATTTTCAGCTTTAGGAAGGTCTGGATGCTGAACATTCATTATCATTTGCAGAAACCGTGGATACATCCAAAACTTGTTCCCGGTGGTTCTACTACCAGTCCTTGTCATATTCTCTTTCATGTTGCTGAAAATATACTTTGAGATGCTAAACGGTTTGTTTAACACCAAAGCAACCATGAAACCAACTAGATCATCTCCAGCCATATCATATCCAGATCGTCTATTGCTGAGACACTGAATAAGAACATGCAATAAAAACTTGTATCTTAATGGAAGATCACCTTTGTTGATTTGTTTGACGAAAAGATCTCCTTTACATTTCATCCTTAGTAAACAGCCTCGCGAACACATGATTGGTATTGAATATGGTGCATTCGGTTGATCTTGTAATTGAAGAACTTCATTCAATATCTCCGGAGTAACAACGACATACAGATCATTCACACGACCTCTGATAATATCCTTTCCATCAATTTGAACAACGCTTGCAGAATCCCAGAACGCTTTAATTAGAGATTTGTAGACGGGTGTCGAGTATGTAACAGCATGATTGATACGTGACTCCCTGATCCACTTCGTCATATCTTTAAATTCCGTGAGCTTGTCTTCCGGATCCAAATATGCAACTTGATTATGGCGTTTTTCTGACATAATCTCCTCTTCAGTTTTGTTTTCTTTCTTTATCGCCTTCTTTCGTTTTCCTTTTTCTTGCTGTGCTTTCGGAGCCATCTGTACATGAAAATGTCCAGAATAAGTCACAATTTATATAACATAGCATTTAGACATGTATGAATACACTTTCATGTATTCACATAACAGATAACCTATTTAAACATGTCTACTGTGAACAAACAGCAACATCAGAAAACTGCTAAGGCATTTACGACGAAACAGAGGATCAACGACGAAACAGAAGATTGAACGACGAAACAGAGGGTTGACCATTGACTGGTTTGATTCGTCGACTTTTTGATTCGTCGAGTCTATTTCGTTCCATTTCTGATTCGCCATCTTTGATTCGTCGTCTGATTCGTCATATGTTTGATTCGCCGAAATTAGGGTTAAATATGATTCGTCAATTTGGGGGTTTTATCAGTTTCGCCGTATTGGGTTTAAACAAACATCAGATATAAACATAAACACATTCAATCTACATTATTTATACCCAACCCATTTATAAACACCCATAAATGATTTTTCGAACAAAAACCCTTGTAAAAACAGATAATACCATTTTCAAATACAAACCCCTGTTTTTGTTATAAAAACCCACTAACAAATCAAAGCAAATCAAACATTGATAAACCTAAATCTATCAGATTAGAAGGAGAACATAAAACATGCAACATCAACACATATTTAATCAAAGAGAAAACAAGGTTTCAAAGGGTTTCGGATGAAAAACCGAACGGTTCAAAGTGTTCGGAATATGAATCAGAACATGTTACTACCTTTGATGTTTGTAAAATTTTGAATAAAAACTGATGTTTTGAGCGATTTGGAAGAGAAACCGTAGGTTTGGGTTTTTGGATGTGTGAAGAAGATGATAACTGTGATGTTTTGAAAAAGTGAACAAGTGGGACCTATATATACACTGCCTGGTCTCGACGAATCAGAGGATTCGACGAAACTGAAATGGGCCCGGCGAAACAGAAACTTGGGCTTGAACTTGAACTTGGGCCTAAACTTTTAGCCCATGACGAAACAGAGTTGGGCTCCTGTGATTCGTCGTCTGTTTTGACGAAACAGATTTGATTCGCCGACTATGGTCTGATTCATCGATGCTTGTGATTCGTCGACGCTTGTGATTCGTCGACCAGTCTGTTTCACCAACAGATTTTTCAAAACAGTAACACAGGATGGAAATATTTTGCAGTCAAAACAGTGGTAATATTTTGCAGTCTAAACAGATTATGAACACAATTCCATTCAGTTTGAATTTTCAAATGCAAGAACGTTTTTATGAAGAAGGTTTCAGGCTTCCGGTAGAAAACACCAAGCAACAACTTCGGCTTAATCAAAAACGAACTTTACACAAATATACTAAAAACAAATTTAAAGCACAGTAAACTAAATGAAAATGCGGAAAACTTTTAAAAACACTAAACAACTGTACAAGTGCAACCTTTTTGCTAATCTCAAGGACAAGGAATCATACCAGCTTACGGTCTTAGTCAACATGATTTTGATTTCTGTTTAAAGCTCTGGATAAGTATACTACCTCGATTATCGGTATTGTGGTCCACATAAGCTCAAACTGATCAGACATAATCATAATTTAAGAGATACGATTAACGGTAAGGATTATACTTACAAGTCGATGTAAATCCACTCACGACACATTCCCGTATCAAGGTATGCACGAGAATTCATCTTACCGGTGAGTATACCGATTATCATCTGTTTGACCGTATAAAAATGTGAGAAACTCACTTATTTTGATTGAAAACAAGCCCTATGTGATAGAATCACTTATTGATGAGGAACTTGATTTTCAGATGCATGAGGGCACAGGAGCAAGTCCGTGAACAGGTCAGTACTTCCGTACAGCAGAGAGACGAACTTGACTCCCGCAAAGAATCTGTGATAATATATCACTTATTTTGTTTGGACATGTGATTGTTGATCACTTATTGAGGTCGTATGCAGTATGTACACGTATGTATAGTATCATGGAAGATCTTAGACTTCGTCTCCGTTAATTTTACGGTTTGATACAACCATGATACCCAGATGATAAGCAGCATAAAGACCGAATATTTCAGATCTCGGCAATCTCTCAAACGAGATTTCGGTACTAAGACCATATGTCAATGAGCGGTTCCCACCTGACTTGAAGTCTGTTAGGTTTGTATCATCCTGCACATTTTAGTCTGATTGTGAGCCTACCGATACATCGTTAGTAGAGATACTTATCATTTTTCTTTTTATTTTGCATTTTGAGCACATTGACCGACCACACCAGTGAATTTCATCATTTTCCTTTATCCAAGAAACTCATTTTTGGTTTTTCTATTGTTTTTGAATTTTTTAAATTTTTCAAATGAAAACGACAGAAAGTAAAGACATCTTTTTGGATTTTGAACTTTTGCAATGTTTTTGTATTTTCTTGAAATATCTCCCCCTAAAATTCGCAAAGTTTACGAAAACTAAAATCTTTTTGAATTTTCAAAGTTTATAAAGAAAATATTTACAAAAAAACGATTAGCCAAAGAAGTTTACTCAGGTATCACCTTAATGCCATTGACCAAAAGTAGATAATCAAAACGTGATTTATCAAAAGCTTTTGTAAACAGGTCGGCACGTTGGTGATCAGTGGGGACATGAACGACATCGATTAACCTCTTGTCAAAACAATCACGGATAAAGTGATATTTAATGTCGATGTGTTTAGTCTTAGAATGTTGCACAGGATTTCTAGTGATCTGTAAGGCAGCATTATTATCAACAAAAATACAGGTAGGTAGGAATTCTAAACCGTAGTCGCGCATTTGTTGTTGTATCCAAAGAACTTGGGAGCAACAACTCGAGGCAGCAATGTATTCTGCTTCACATGTTGATGTAGCAACACACGTTTGCTTCTTGCACTGCCACATGACCAGTCGATTTCCTAGGAACTGACATCCTGCTGTTGTCGATTTTCCATCGATTTTACAACCACCGAAATCAGAATCACTGTATGCAATTAATTCAAAACTATCATCCCTAGGGTACCAAAGACCGAGGTCTGGACATCCCTTCAAATAGCGTAAAATCCTTTTGACAGCTGACTGATGAGAAGCCTTCGGGTTTGCTTGATATCTTGCTAGCAAGCATGTTGGGTACATGATATCAGGCCTCGAAGCGGTAAGATACATGAGAGATCCGATTATGGCACGATAGTACGAGGAGTTGATGCTTTCTCCCTTCAAATCCGGAGTAATCCCGTGATTCTGCGGAAGTGGGGTACCAATGGGCGTTGCATCTGACATTTGGAATCGGCTCAAAATGTCACCAACATATTTAGTCTGATGGATGAATATCCCAGACTCTGTTTGTTGAACTTGAAGGCCCAAAAAGAAATTCATCTCTCCCATAGCGCTCATTTCGAATTTTTCTTGCATAACACGTTCGAATTGCCTGCACAAAGAGTCATTAGTAGACCCAAATATTATATCATCAACATATACCTGCACCAGCAGAAGATCTTCATCTTGTTCTTTGATAAAGAGTGTGCAATCAATAAGACCTTGTCTAAATCCATTCTCCAGAAGATAGTTTGATAAGGTTGCGTACCAAGCCCTAGGTGCTTGATGTAGACCATAAAGAGCTTTGTTGAGCAACCAAACCCGATCGGGGTGAATAGGATCTTCAAAACCTGGAGGTTGTTCGACATGCACCTCTTCTTGAACAATACCATGAAGAAAAGCACTTTTAACGTCCATCTGGTAAACTTTGAATCCTTTGAAAGAAGCATAAGCTAAGAAGATTCGAATAGCTTCCAGACGTGCAACAGGTGCATAAACTTCATTGTAGTCAATGCCTTCAATCTGACGAAAACCCTGAACAACCAGTCTCGCTTTGTTGCGAATAACAACTCCACGGTCATCTTTCTTGCATTTATAAACCCATCGTGTTCCAATTTTCTTGTAATTCTCCGGTTTTTCAACAAGCTTCCAAACACCAAGCTTTTGAAATTGCTGCAGTTCGTCCTGCATGGCTTCAACCCATGAATTATCTTTTAAAGCTTCCTTCCAAGATTTTGGTTCTTCTTGTGAAACGTAACACGCGAAAGACCAATCATTTTGTAGACCAGATTCTCTAATAGCTGAATACAAACCAGCACTCTGGTTGTTTCTCAGCTGATTACGTGTCTGCACACCTTGTTGGACATCTCCTATGATATTCTGCTGTGGATGGGTATCGTGTATCCTCATTTCAGGATTTTCAGGAACACGAGCATTAACACCCAAATTGTTAAAATTAAGATCAACAACCAACTCTACACCTGGAATATGCGTAGAAGTGGATGCATTTCCTTCAGCAGTATCATCGACTTGCACATGAGGAGTATCAACAGAAATACCCTGAACTGGAACAACTGGAGATTTAGTGCCTTCAGTCGCATCCAGATTTTCTTCATCTTCTTCTGATGACTCATTGTATTCATTAGCATTTTCAACTTCCTCATTTTGAACTGTGTTGTTAGACGAATTAGAACTTTGTGAGTTAACAACAACAGGTCTAACTAATGACGACTCAGCAGCATTGTCACTATCAAATACCATTCTAGCAGCTGCAGAATCTTCATCAAAGGTTGGCAAATCAAAGGAGTTGAATAGCCCATCATAATCGAACATCCAAGGATCACCTGGAGCTTTAACAGAATTTGTATATCTCTGAACCCTTACTTCACTCCATAGTTCAATCTTTTTGGTAGTCAGATTCCAAACACGAAAATTTGGAGTAGCATATCCAAGGAAGAAACCCTCAATAGCTTTCGCGCCAAACTTTCCATCTGGATCAATCATAGTGCATGGACCACCAAAAGGTTCTAGAATTGAAAGATCTGGTTTCCTTTTCTGTAGAAGTTCGAAACAAGTCTTGCCATGTCTCTTAACCGTAAGAACTCGGTTTAATGTGTAGCAAGCAGTCGACACAGCCTCTACCCAGAACTGAACAGGAAACGCCGACTCTACCAGCATTGTTCTTGCAGTTTCAATTATCGTCCGATTCTTCCTCTCCGCGACACCATTTTGTTGTGGAGTGTAAGGAGAACTGTATTCATGAAGAATGCCTTTAGAAGTACAGAACTCATCCATAACACGATTTTTGAATTCAGTTCCATTGTCGCTTCTGATCCTCTTAACTTTCAACGAGTAGAGATTTTCCAACATTGTAAGAAGATCCTTGAGGATACCAGGAGTATCACTCTTGTGTGCCATAAAAGCTACCCAAGAAAATCTAGAGTAGTCATCAGTAACTACTAAACAATACACATCTCCGAACGTTGTTTTGTGTCTCATAGGTCCAAAGAGGTCCATATGAAGACGTTCGAGAGGCATGCCAACAGTGTTGATTTTCTTCAAAGGGTGAGACTTCTTTGTTTGTTTCCCTTTCTGGCACGAAACACAGATATCTTGTAGATGAAAACTTCTCACGGGCACGCCATTCACAAGATTGTTTTTCACCAAATGGTTCTTTTTCTCAAGTGAATGTGTCCCATTCTTCTGTGCCAAGATATAGACTCCTTCTCCGTGGCTTTCGAGACAAAACATGTGACTTGTGCAGAAGTCGTAATCGCTTGACTCATATCAAGAACATAAAGATCATTGATTCTTGGAGCCGATAAGAGAATCCATTCATCAGGAATTTTGAAACCAGGTTTAAGCACATAACAACCGGCATCATCGAAATGCACGGTGAACTTTTTATCGCAGATTTGCGACACACTGAGAAGATTATGATCAATTTGACGAACATAATTGATCTTATCGAAACATACCACACCATTGGAAATCATTCCCTCTCCAGTGATGTAACCGCCTTTGTCTCCAGCGAAAGCGACATAGCCTCCTTTAATGTTTCTCACATCATATAGAAGCCGTAAGTCGCCCGTCATGTGCCTGGATGCCCCACTATCAACAATCCAATGACTATTGATAATTCCTCCTGGAACATCCTGCACATATCATCCAATGATTAGTTAAGGATGGGGACCCAAGCCAAAGTGGTCTTGGGTCGTCCCTGAGCATCACGAATAGTGATCTTGATTTGTTGATGGTTTTCCAACCGAACAGCTCCCCCTGAACTTTCACTCTTCCTAGGTTTCCAAGTTTGTTTTTGTTTACCAGATTGAGTTTTGTAAACAAATTTTGAAATTTCTGGTTTTACAGGTGAACTTGGTTCCCTTAGAACAGAATTTACCTTAGATTTTAAAGCCTTTTCTATTTTCTTCACATCTTGATGTCGTTGTTTCGATTCCTGTTCTTTAATAGTTCTTTTATCATGTTTAGGTGAAACAGGACGACATTTAGGGTGAATCGATTCAGGTGATGCTCTTTCAACAAATTTCGCTTTCGGAGTGTTAGCACAATCTTTTATGATGTGCCCAAACTCTCCACATTTAAAACACGTTCTCCTTTCAACAAACTTAGGAGAACTGGATCGACGATCAGATGTCGAATTTGTATAACCCGAGGTACTAGCTTTTTCATCACACCCGTTTGAATGTTGAGTGTAATTGTTTTGACTATCACGTTTTAAAATTTTGACTTGTACAAAATCAGTGTTTGACTTGTTAGCAAAAGTCTCAATTTTATCTGTACCCCTAGATTTCACAAATTTGACATTGCTGTTTTTCTTCTGATAACGAGCCTCTTTTGTTTCAAATTTTGAGTTAGAAACATTTGGCAATTTAGCTCGTTGATCTGATTGTTTACCCTTAGAAGCAATAGGTTGTTGCTTTGAAAGTGATTTCTGATTTCCAAATTTCTTTTTAATTTCAGTCTTAGGAATTGGATTACATTGAGTCACAATAACTCCCGGAATCGACTTTTCCAAAAACTTACTTGTATTATTTTCAAAAACATTATCAATCGATGATGGATTGAGATTTTTAATTGGAAAATCATTATCTGAATAGATTTTAGAATCACCAACCAAAGTGTACAACACAATCTTACTTTTAATGGTAGACACAGGATCTATCACTTGTTGAACCACAGGTTGAACATCAGGAGTAGGAGGATCACACAGAATATGATTCTCAATTGGAACTTCTACTCCTTTAAGTTTGTCAAGTGATTTATCCTGATTACTCACATCTGATTCAGGTTCATCATCCGACGACTCATAGTCCTCAATGGTTGGAGGACATTGTTTCGTAGATGTTGACTCTTTTTGCTCAGAATTTGTACTTGGAGAATTGTCCGATTTGAACCCTAGGCCAGTAGTAACTTCCTCATAATCAAGAGGCACACTGGATTCAAACCGTGGCATTTCTTCTTCATCAGGCATATAAGCATAATCATGTCTCAAAGGGGGCGGACACTTCTTATACCCAACACCTTTCTTATTTCCCTTTAGTTGTTGAACATCAATAATGTGATCGAGCACAAATCGGGAGTTAGAGTAACTCTCCAATTTTTGCTTGATTGCATCATGCTCACATTTGGCAATGGCTAGTTCCTTTTTAGTTTCCTCAACAATGTTAATGTAATCATTTATACTAACTTGTTTATGATAAACAGTTTTTGTCACTTCGGAAACATTTTTCTTTAGAGTTTCAATCATAGATTTAAATTCTTTCTCGTTTCGAACTAAAGCCATATTCGATTCTTTGCATTTTGCCATTTCAACAACTAAACTCTGATTGTGAATATGAATCGAATCACAGTGAAGCTTTATTCTATCAAATTCATTTTTCATATACTCACAATCTCTACAGTTGATAAGAATTTCAGATTTTACCTGACTTGTAGAATCTGAGACATTTGCCATAAAGGCAGTCTGATAAGAGAAAGATCCGTCTTCAGAAAAGAACTTCTCCATTTCTTTAGATACTACCTCAGCCTTCTTAATCAGAACTGATTTCTGACATTTCAACTCTTCTGCTTCATTCAATAAGTCATCAAGATTAGAACTTGCTTCTTTGCTCACATCAGATTCAGAACTCGAAGTAGAACTTTCTTCATCAGAACTCCCGGTATTACCAGAACTGTCGTCACTATCAGAAAATTCTTCCTTTTGAACGTGCTTGATGTGATTGATTATTTTTGCATAACACGCTGTTCCTCCTTTATCTTGATCACTTTCCCCAAGTTGTAAAGACCAATTAAACCCTTCATCAGCTTGTACGGTTAATGCACGACTTTCATTTGATGGTCCAGACTGATTCTGGTTAGTGGTGTTGTTTACAGCCACTATCCCTTTTCCACGATTGTCTTGATTAGCATTTGAAGTACTCGTTTGATTACGGAATGGGTTCTGATTGCCTTGTCTGCTTGGTCGAGTGCACTCACGTTTGAAGTGACCCTTTTCCCCACAATTGAAGCATGTAACTGCTTCTTTATCAAAACCGTACTTTGTATCTTGTTTGCTTTCCAAAGAACTTCTTCCTGTTCGAACCATAAAGTCCTTCGCCCTTCTAACAGCACTTGCGAATGCCCACTTTATATCCATCAACTCCATTTCATCACGGTTGATTTGTAGATAGTCTTCGTTGGTTAAATTGATGTTTCCAATTTGACCTGCGACCAAACCGCAGTAAGCACTGACCATGGTATTAATAAGTTCCATATGTTCCTTTGCTACTTCAATGCTAACATTTGAGAGGTTTGATGTATCAACTTTGACTGTGTTAGGGTTTGGAGTTGGAGGATTGTTGGTATAATGAGCTTGCTGTTGTTGTTGTGGTTGGACTTGTGGTTGGACTTGTGTTTATGGTAGGGATGGAATAAAACCTCCTCCTGAATATGCCTGAGGTTGAGTAGTAGAAACTGGAGGTATAAAAGGAATAAAACCTTCTCAAGAATAAGCCTGAGTTTGTTGAGGAAACGGAGAAGAGTTTGTATTTGATACAAACGCCGTTTGTAACTTTGGTTGCCTCAGACTAGCTGACGGGTCAAAACCTCCACCACAATACATTTCAATATTCTGAGGAGCAGCAATGCGTTTTGCTTTCCGGATTTCTTCATCATTTTTATGTTCCAGCTTCTGTACAAATTCATAGATAGTTATAGTGTCAGCATCTAGAATACCTGTATGCTTTAGAAGCTCAATGTATGGACTCCACTTTGGTGGTAGAGAATCAGCAAACCGTGCACACACTTCCTTTTCACTTGCAACAACACCATAGGCAAACATTTCACTAATCAAATGATAAAACCGTGTGGTCATATCATTTAGAGTTTCGTTTTCCAAGAACTGAAACGATTCAAACTCTTTCTTTAATAAATCATGCCGTGTCTTTCTGGAAGCTGCATTTCCTTCTCCTCTTGTCACCAAACAATCCCATATGGATTTCGTGTCCTTACAATAAGAAAATTGATGATAGATATCTTTATGAAGTGCTTGAGTAAGAACAGCAAACGACTTTTTCTCAAATTCATATGCTTTCTTGTCATTTTCCTGCATGTTAGTAAAACCTTCGGCCGTTGAAGCTGCTACTTCGAGAGCATCATTGCGTGGAGTAATGAAACACCTCCAAAGATCAGTGCTTTGACCTTGAACATATGTAATGAATCGACCTTTCCATGATGGAAACTCGTTCATATGATTCAACTTTGGCGGGCGATTGTTGCTGCCCGTTTCGCTCTCGCTAATCAAAAGATTTTGAATGTTTTGATTCTGATTGGATGCCAAAGCCCATTGTCCGGCACTTATAGTAGGTTGACCAAAAACACTCTTCACCGACGCTGCTGCGGACGTCGGATCTTCACGTGGTCTCGAGTCCATACTCCAATCCCATGGACTAGTACAACTCATATTTGATGTATGTATGATAGTACCTGCACAAATTCTTGAAAACAAACAGTAAGCAAGCTGTTACAAGTCCTCTGTGTAAAACAGATCTGTTCTCGACGAAACAGATTTCACGAAACAGGTTTGTTTCGTCTAAATGACTGATGACGAAACAGACTTGTGATAATAGTGATTTGTGGCGAAACAGAATTTGTTTCGTCAAAGATGTTGTGGCGAAACAGACGCTTGATTCGTCAAAGATGTTGCGACGAAACAGATGTGATTCGTCGGCTGCTTGTTTCGTCAAAACTGGGTAAAAGTCAGTTGGTTTAGATATTTAAAATATCTACTGACCAGTCAAAGGATAAGACTAGACACAAAGATATTTAACCTGACACAAGGTATGTTTGTAACTCTTATTTTCAACGAATCAGACTTTGTTACTGAAACCAATTATCACTTTTACACAAAAGTCAAGTAATATATTTATAAGTTATAACACTTGATTTAAATAACTTATCAGATCAAATACTCAGTTTATAACAACAACTATGAATATTTTCAAGAACACATCCAAGAACATGAGTTTTCCGATGAGTTTTCCGATCACCGATAATTTTCCGAAACACGAAAATACACTAGATTTTCACTAAAAACCCGGTTTAAAGCATAAACAAACAATCTAACTTAGGTTTTTGATAAAAATCTGTAGCAAACAACAATAAAACAGCAGATTTATGAATATTTTTCAGAAAATATAATTTTTCAAGAACCCATTTTCAGAAAAACACACACAAAATACTTGATAAAAACTGAACAAGTTTGATTTTAAACAAGGATAAGAGCCAATGCTCTGATACCACTTGTAGGTCCCGAAATCTGAGGATCGATAACGAACCGAATCACTTGTTTATAGTAAACACGGTTACGTGTGCGGAATCCACGTAACTATGCCAAATCAAACATATAAAGCAATAATAACAACGGATTAATCAATGATACACACTCGATTGATTAACGGGATGAGAACCGATTACAACTGATACAAACACAGTTCAGACAGAATTTCGGCAGAGTTTTGTTACTATGGTCAATATCTCATCTCTATGTTCAAATGAAACAGAGATGTTGTTTATATAGTCCCTGGGCCACTGATATCGACGAAACACAATATGTTCGACGAATCTGAACATGGGCCAGACATTGGGCCTGGAACAGCCCAGTACATGACGAATCAAGGTCTGATTCGTCATGACCTTCAACGAAACAGAAGTTTGAACATTGGTCTGTTTCGTCATGATGTGTTACGACGAAACAGACCTGTTTCGTCGTGGACTGCAACTGTTGTGTTTGTTTCTGTAAACAGACAGGCAACATATAAACATAGTAATGACCAAACTACCCTTTAATGCAACATGCATTGTTCATTATACTTTACATATCAAAAGAGACAAATAAGTTGTACACAAGTAGATAGGAGGATATCTGACTTGGTCAACATAACATACAGACTCGATAATTAATAAAAGACCATACAAAATACATCGTTAAATAAGACTAGTCACAGACACTAAAAAATGCATCAACAAATAGTGATTGAATTATGCAGGGTTGAATACGATACAGCCTTAAACTTCTATTATTTACTTCTTATGGCAAACTTGTTGGTTACAGGCCCCTCAAATCACACAAAACTCACTAGTAAAACTTATGTGAAATATGTAATATGCAGGAAGTGAAAGAAAGCTAATGTATATCAAAAAAGGTTTCTTCTTTATTGAATAAACAAAAGGCTTTATATAGCCATACAATACTTGAACGTGAGAATTAAAATCCTAAACTAAATCCTAAAGAACCGGTAATAGGGATGACCCACTCTTCAACTCAACATGCAGCTTTGTAACGTGCACTTCCAAGGAATTCGGTCAAACTGCTTACCATGTCTAATTCACTAGTTACTAAGTCTAATTTAAACTATTAAATAAACTATATATAAAACACAAATGTCCAGCCATGCACGTAAACCATTCATGCGACAACACACCACATGTGAACCGTGACCGATAACATACCGAACTGTAACTCGTAAACAAACCGAATAACCCAACAAAACTAATGAAGATCAATGAAAGCACAAAATAATATAGCTATTGTTAAAGCACCTGATCGATGACGAACATCAAACATTGCACTTGATTCAAGACATGAAGAACAAGAACAGGGTAGATGAAGAAGAAGATGCAAGACAAACTCATTCATTTCAATACAATCATCACAGATTACATACCAAACGAGTATACATCATCTTCTACAAGCTGGTTTAGATCACAAAGATCTAAACCCTAGCTTTCTCTCACTAACACATAGTCTCTCTCTCTAGAATTCATACCAGGAGAATAAGTTGGGAGAGGAGCACAAAGCTTCAAGAGTTGCCCTAATCTACACAATACACACATATATATAGGCTAGGGACTAAACCCGAACAAAACACATTGTCCGGGATACAAAACAATACGATAATCCGAAACACTTGAAAGTCGTCCGGAATGCCTTTAGCAATTCTGATAATCTTCATTATCGTTGACTTTAACTTGGACTTCTGCTTTGGTTGACCAGAACTGATAAGCGACAGTTACCCGGCAGGAACTGCACTTACAGTCTCCCCCTTAACTGTTGCATCAGTTCTGTCTAACACTGATATCTTCAGTCACCGGATACTGCACTTACAGACTCCCCCTTGACTGATGATATCATGGCTGCTTTCAACTTTGGCTGAGACTTGATCTTTCTGGTAGAGCACAGTGATCTTCAACCCTTCTAATAAAAGACTTGCTGACGATCACTTAAGGCCGCTTTGAGAAACCCGAAGAATCCAACATCAAACACTGTAGATCCTCCCCCTCAAACTACTCCCGAATCAAGTTAACGCGAACCGACCTACAACCACATGTAGGAATATCGCTCGATACATTAATCTTCAAACCTAACCAACAACAGAAAGAAACATTGGATTTCCAATGCCCAACCTTCAACACTTCAAATTTCGCAAAGACATGAAGCTCAGTTCGATAAGTTAATAACAAACTGAACTTTGTAAAAGTACATCCACCATCTTGATCAAAGTCTTCAACCGAGTGTCTGAAATCATTTCATCTCGAATCTTCAAGATCCAATCTCGTATCTTCACGAATCCACCAATTTCCCGATGACTTCCGTCTCCAATCTCCCCCTCAATGTAAGAACCCCTATTTCGAGAATCCGATCAGTCACCAACTTGGAAGAGAGATCAAGAAGACTAATCATCTCTACTCTAACCGGCATACGATAAAGGCTTGACCTTCAACTAGTTGCCAAAAGAACAATTTGCTTCATCACGTCAACACTAGATTAAACCTCGAACAAACTTGACAAAACTCAATCATACACTAGCTCTAACTTGCTTCGTGTTATAAACACTTCGCCACCGGTAAGATTAACACTAAGTTAATCTCAAAGATAGTAAATATGAACTTGTTTCGATGTAGCACCACGAGCTTTTGGTTTACAAAGAAAACAGGAATTTCAAGATTTTTACTCCCCCTATTTCTTTGTAAACAATACAAAAATCCAAGCAAGTCTTATTCACTTCACCTCCTCACTTGATCCGGACAACATAAGTACCATAAAACTTTTCGATAATCCGAAACCGACTTCAAGTTTCCAAACTACACATAATTCTGACTCTTAGTTAGTTATCTGGTACCCCAGGTAACCCGGAATAACTAGAAAAACTCGAAACATGCACAACTCGAAACATCCGAACAACACAAACTTCTAAATTTAGCTAAAAATCCGGTACCCCGGGTAACCCGGAATTCTAGAAAAATCGGAACTCGTAAAACCCGAAAGCTCTTGAAACCTCGAATCAAATCATTGAGCAGTACTTAGAATACAAAGAAATTCGAAACAAGCAAGGAAATAAAGGAAGCTCTGAAGAAACCCGGGGGCTGCTATCCGAAAGACTAATCTCGGAACAATCGAACTACTGAAAGTTGTTAAAAACTCGGAACTGTTTAACAGATTGAACTCGGAATCTTAAACCTTATGAAAACGCGGAGCTTAGAAAATGAAATCTCGGAGCTTGAAACTCGGAACTGAATATGAAAACTCGAAATCGGAACAAATCCAACAGTTCCAACAGTTTCAACCGTCTTTAAAACACGGAATTTTAAAAACGAAACTTGTTAAAACTCGGAACTAGTTAAGTGAATCAATATTGAACTCGCAACTGAATCAATATTGATCTCGGAACTGAATCAAACCTCGGTACTGAACCAAAGATGAAACCTCGGAACAAATCCAAAAGCTGTAAAACTTGGACCTATTGAGCATTCTTTGAAAACTCGGAACAACCTGATAGCGGAACTGAACATATCAGAACTGAATAAAAACTCGGAATTAGATCAGATCCATAGCTAAAACTCGGAATGAACTGTTAAACACTCGGAACAATCTGTCTTGATTAAAACTCGGAACAATGAACTCAGCTGTCATGAATTTTAATCTCGGACTGATTAAAACTCAGACTTAGTCTGAACTGATTAAAACTCTCAAGTTCGGGATTTAAAACTCAGACTTAGTCTGAACTGATTAAAACTCAGACTCACTAAAATCTCGGAGCTGAACAACATCACTAAAACTTTCAGTTAAACAACTCGGAATCACTAAAATCTCGGACTCCCAAACTTTCTTTAAAACTCGGAGCATTGTAAACCATGATAAACCTCGGAGACCACATAAGAACATTTAACTGTCAAAAACTCGGAATCCAACTCGGAGACACAGAGGTAATCAAAACTCGGAACGACGACTTTGTTGTTAAACTTCGGAACAGTGAAAACGATTAAACAACAACTTGAAAACGAATAAAAGAACTCGGAACAATAATAAACATCGGAACAGTTGGATTGTTGAAAAACTCAGAGTAGTTAGCCACAAAGTCAAAACTCGGACCAGTGAAAAGGTTAAAACTTGGACAAGTGTAAAACTCGGACAAGCCTCCAGTAACTAGTCTCCGGACTTTCTCCCTAGTGTGACTTCACACTAGTTCACCAAAAACCCCGGAAACACAAACACAAACTTTTAAACTCAGACGGGTTTAACACTAAGAAAAACTCGGACAGAGCAATTTTTGGATCAAACCTCATGTCTGCAACAACTTGGAGAACAAAACAACCACGAACGCTTCATTTTCTTCAACTTTTCTGCAAAATCTTCAAGTCTTCAAGATGTTTGGCGGAAACAAACATCAAATCAAGAGCAATGGTGATTCAGAAGGCGGTTAGACCATTCTGAATCGGTAACCATGCTCTGATACCACTGTTAAAGCACCTGATCGATGACGAACATCAAACATTGCACTTGATTCAAGACATGAAGAACAAGAACAGGGTAGATGAAGAAGAAGATGCAAGACAAACTCATTTATTTCAATACAATCATCACAGATTACATACCAAACGAGTATACATCATCTTCTACAAGCTGGTTTAGATCACAAAGATCTAAACCCTAGCTTTCTCTCACTAACACATAGTCTCTCTCTCTAGAATTCACACCAGGAGAATAAGTTGGGAGAGGAGCACAAAGCTTCAAGAGTTGCCCTAATCTACACAATACACACATATATATAGGCTAGGGACTAAACCCGGACAAAACACATTGTCCGGGATACAAAACAATACGATAATCCGAAACACTAGAAAGTCGTCCGGAATGCCTTCAGCAATTCTGATAATCTTCATTATCGTTGACTTTAACTTGGACTTCTGCTTTGGTTGACCAGAACTGATAAGCGACAGTTACCCGGCAGGAACTGCACTTACAGCTATATCAAGGCCATCCAGTATTTTTTTCCTGAAAACAAACCAGGACTTAAAAGGAAAGCAATTAGTACTTTTATTATTCTCTTATATTATGTCTATGTGAAAATTTGTTAAGGAAGTATAGGGTTTGGTGTGTATTTGACATTACATAGGGCCTGCAAAACTCTATCCAGACAGATAAAAACTTTGAACCCAAATCGCACTGGCTATGTTTTTGTTATAAATTGAGTTATAGATGTATGTTCTAAAATAGTATGATTGATTAGTAAATTCAGACAGATAAAAGTCCATGGTTTGCAAAATCATGTACAATTCTGTCAAATTTTCAACCACTGACATGTGACATTAGTAATTAACTATCACACTACGTCACTATGTTTGGTTTGCTAATGGAGAAAAAGAAAAACGTTAACAAAATAGACAATCCTTAAAAAAACTGCACATTTTAAGATACACAAATTGATGATGTTGGGTTCATGCTTTGCACACCGAGAAGTGTCATCAAGGTAATGAAGACGTAGAAAGCATCTTTTGAAACATAAGTTGTTGACAGTTTGTTGATGTTGATGGTAAACCCAAACAAATTGTCAGTTTTCCTAGTCATCAAAGCAGAAAATTGCATATATGACTTGTATAGTTCAAAGGATGCACCAATAGCTTGAACTACATGCTTGGAAATTCAAGTTTATATATTCTAAGGATTTATACAGCAAAGCGATTTTATTTTCTAACTGCCACAAATCAAATTTATTTAAGTATATGGAAAAAAAAATATGACATGGTTTACCAGAGATGAAAGAAAAAAAAATCAACTGCTGAGCAAGAACTATACCTTTATCACCAAAAAGCTATATATGGGGACTTTCCAACCTTGTAACTTTGCCACTGGAGATTCACCAAGAACTATACCTTCTTCCAGCTTCAAGGATTTCAGAGGTATGGGATACAAGTTAGTGTTTTGTTGTATGAAATTCATGGCCTTGTACTCTTGATGCCAAGTGTTGGGTCTTATGTTCAGGCTATTTTTGAGTATTGTGAGTGTCGAGTTTTATGTCATTATTATTGGTTATAATCTCAGTTTTTCGTAGACCAAAATCGATCCACCCCATCTACTTCATGTTTGTTGTGATATGTGAATTTTGAGAACAATGTAATAATAGAAATTTGATTAAAGCAATTGATAATGCATTCAAGAGTGTAGAAATAGAGTATCAACCACCATTGTTCTTGACTCCAAAAAACCAATTTATACTACATGTACCATCACAACCTTTGGAGTTGAAACCATTTAATGTAAACGAACCCTACCACACTAGCCTTTAATATCCTATGGGCTGCAATAACTATTGGTATGTGCATTGGTTTGCAACGGGCCATAGCACCTGAACCAATAGACTAACATTTTGACCCAAATTATTAGAATTCTGTTTACCCATATCCCAAATATAATAAGCTAAAAGACTAAGATTAAAGAACAAAACGTCAATAAAAAAAGGGTCCTAATATTAATACATGGGAAAACTTATTTACACATGGTGTATACGGGCCGTATACTGTTATACGACCCGTATAGAATAAAAACAACTTACAAAGTCTGCTGGCACAGACTTTGTCAAGTTGTTTTTATTCTATACGGGCCGTATAACAGTATACGGCCCGTATACACCATGTGTAAATAAGTTTGCCTGGTCGTATACAATGTATACGAACGTGTATACGGGCCGTATACTGTTATACGGCCCGTATGGAACGAAAATTTGATTTTTCAAGTATTTTAGAGTGGTGAGGTGCTCAAAACTTTCTAAAAGTAGAAAAAAATAAAACATCAACAAGGAGTCTGAATAAAACGGAAGCTATCAACGCGGGATTACGGACATGCGTTTAATTCCCAATCATTTCCTGGTCAAATCACACACTATAAAGTTTAAACTTATCATGTGTTGTAGTTTGGAAAGATGACCGAATAGAGATCTGAATAACAAACTGTGGAGAACTTGTTTGCGTTATCCACTAACAATCCGTTCATTATCTGTTGTTGTCTAAAACAATATCAATTAACGTTCAGTTGTGTATACAAATTCATCACCGGTTTCTACATCACAAGCACATACACAGGGATGTTCTCGAAATTGAAGGAAAAGAAAAAATGGTTGAAAATTATTGAAAATTACTATATCACCCGCCAATGTTCTCCTACTTCAATCCTTCCTACATTATTGAAAATTACTATATCACCCGCCATTCTCTTGCACCTGTGTACATTGATTGTGGATTTTCTTGAGTCGTCGGGAAAAATATTCCTCAGGGGAGGGTGAGTAGTATGAGTCTGAGTCCATTGTGGTTCGTGAATGTTGGAAGAACCCGACACGTCTTCTGCTGCCTCTTCGGTTGGTAAAAGACATAGGATGGCTTCTAATACAGGCGCTTTGTTAGTTGTGGTTGATTTATAGGAGGAGGTTATGAAACGAATATATGTTTATGCGAACATCCTTATTTTGTCACGTACATGCGTTTAATTCCCAACATCCTTATTGTATCAGACTCTCTCCCCTCCTGATGCAATTTTACTCCCGAACAAACCATGCCCACCTTGACCAGAATAGATAAGCGTATCACTCGATCCACTGTCAAGATAATATTTGCAGAACCCGACATACTTGACAGTGGTACCAATGTCAAGTCAAGTTGAGCTTCCTGATGCAATTTTCACAGTGGTACCAATGTCCTACTACTACAATCCTTCCAACGCCTGACTCATATACTCTTGGTTAAAAAATGGTAACTCGCCATTCAATACAAAGTCTTCTAAAAGACAAGAATACAACGTTCATGTATCACAAGGAATAACTGAGTTTGGAAACCGGACGGAATCTACGAAGAAACTGTTGGAATTTGTGGATTTCGGTTGGTTCAGAAACTTAACAAGAGAAGCAACTAAAAAAAGGAAAGAAAGAAATTTTTTTACCATTTTTTACCATATGTATAAGGGCCGTATACCGTTTATACGGCCGTATACTCTCGGTAAAAAACAAATTTACCGATCGTATACAATGTATACGATGATTGTATACGGGCCGTATATTCTGATACGGCTCGTATACTATGGTAAAAAATGGTTTATTCTCTTTAATCTATTAGAACGATCATTGTATTGAGAACCTGATTCTGGTTTAAACAATGGAATTTGTGAATCAACAGAAATAACTGAAAATAACTCGCCATTCTCTTGCACCTGTATACGTTGCAAGGTATAGAATGTTTGTAGTATTTTTGGTTCAATACAAACTCTTCTGAAAGACAAGAATACAACGTTCATGTATCACGAGATAATGGTTTCTCAACAAATGAAGTATTATCTGACATCATCTGTTCATCATTGTTCTTGAAGATGAAGATGAAGAAACGAGAGTTTGTTTTGAGAAATTAACAAGGTAAACCTGAATTTTCAGATTTTTAGACACTTACTTGAACATGAGTCTGAGTCCATTGTGGTTCGTGAATGCTTCGATTTCAACAAATCTTTCAAGGTCTTAAGTGATGGACAACTGGTTAAAAGATGTAGAAGAGTTTGTGTAGACATCTTTACGTACAAATTTGCATCATCCTTACGGTTACAAATGAAGCGTTGGGATTCAAGGGTTTATGAGTAAAATAATTGTGGATTTCGGTTGGGTCAGATCTCGCAAGTTGTCATTTTCTAGTTTGCACATTTTGTGAAAATACGAATGTTGTCATTTTCAAGTGTGAGATTAGCCAAACGAGGATGAAAGATACTCAAACCATCTGATCCCGTTGTTGCAAACTCCTTTAATGTGAGATTCTTCAAGTTTGCACATTTTGAGAAAATACCAATGTGTTTGTCAGCTTCGTCAATTCACAAAGTGACAGAATTTGTGGATTTCGGTTGGGTCAGCAACTTAACAAGATAAGCAACTAAAAAGTTAACATTCTGATTCAGATTCAGAAAGCAGATGTTTAGTAGTGTTTGAGACACTTACTTGAACCGTTAGTAATGCTAGATGTCATTTTGGCTGAACCACAACCTATTACAGCACTGTATGAACCTGTGTTTTGAAAATAGGCTTTGTTCTTCGTTTATTGGATCGTTCTAATAGATTAAAGAGATTTTTACCTTTTTTTACCATATGTATACGACTCGTATACGGTTTATACGACCGTATACCATTGGTAAAAAATATTTTTACCGATCGTATACAATGTATACGATGGTTGTATACGGGCCGTATATTATTATACGGGTCGTATACTATGGGTAAAAAAGGGGTTATTCTCTTTAATCTATTAGAACAATCCTTGTCATGATGATTCGAAACATTCACGAACCACAATGGACTCAGACTCATACTACTAGCAGTAGAACCCGACACGTCTTCTGTGATGATTTGAAACATTCACGAACCACAATGGACTCAGACTCATACTACTAGCAGTAGAACCCGACACGTCTTCTGTGAAGATTCGAAACATTCACGAACCACAATGGACTCAGACTCATACTACTAGCAGTAGAACCCGACACGTCTTCTGTGATGATTCGAAACATTCCGAATAACTAGCAGAAAAACCCGTACCGGTGATTGTTTATCCATACTATTCTTCATAGCCATATTCCCACTCACAATTTGTTGATACATATCATCCGTTCAAGTTGAGCTTCCTGATACATATCGTTCGTAAGAAACTGTTCATGCACTAAACCTTCAGTTGTGTACCCTTCAATCTTTGTTGAGTATTTTTCTAACTTTATGCTTGCATCCACCACAGTGAATATTAACTTTGTGTGAAAGAGTTTGGAAACCGGACGGAATCTATGAAGAAACTGTGGGAATTTGTGGATTTCGGTTGGTTCGGAAACTTAACAAGAGAAGCAACTAAAAAAATACAATTGATTTCTCTTCCGGTTACCAGGCCTATCATCTCCGTCTACGTTTGGTTTCCTCAACGAAGAACCATCAGCCATTATCAGCCCTTTTTTCCTTTGGTTTCTGGTTGATTTTTAAGGGTGAGGGTTTTGAATTGATTCCTGCGCTCAAGTTTCAACTATTGGAGTGAAAATTGGTAAAAAATGGTTTATTCTCTTTAATCTATTAGAACGATCCTTGTAACCATCAACCGTTCAAGTTGATATAGGAGAGTACTGAACAACCGAGATAACAGCTCCGGTATTTATCACCAACCCATCTTTGGTAGTGTTTGTTTGAGAACCTGATTCAAATACACAACGGTCTCTTTGCTTCGTCCACTAGAACTATTTGTGTATGCATTCTTTTGGTAGTTAACAACGCTAATTAGAAAAAAATCTGAAAAAATTAATCATATCGATTGCAATAACAGGATGGATGTGACACACATAGATAGATAAAATGTCACAGTTGTCAAGACTGTTTGTCGGGTTTCCAATGCTCACACAGGGTGATAAACAACGCTGATACACGTAACATCTAGTTATATTCAAATTTAAAAAATGCCCGCCTCAATCTTCAATACTTCAGTAAAATACCACTAGTAGAAGAACCCGACACGTCTTCATGTAACAGAGAATGTTTTAGAAATTGAAGGAAAATGAAAAGATTTGTTGAAATCGAATTTGACAACTATGACAGGTTATTAAAAGTATCTGTAGGTCTGGCTAGGGGAGGATCTAGTCGCCTAATCCTTGTATACAAACCACCCCGGTTGTGCGGAATCCAACCGAGATAGCAAACTGAGATAGAATACGCAATATAACGACACACAAGACTCAACGATTAACACCTCTGTATTAATACGTATGAAAAGTCAGTTACAAGCTCAATGTTTACAAATCTATTCTGTAAACTCTCTCTCAGTGTGTGTGTTCTCTGTGCTCTCTGTGTTCTCTCTGTGTCTTCAGTCTATTTATAGCCCCAGCATCACAGCAATCGACGAAACTGAATACGGACTCGGCGAAATGGTTGTAGCCGGCGAAACACATACAAATTCGACGAAACATACATGTGTTTCGTCGACATGTATACAAAACAAGTGGGCTTCGGCCCAGTTGAAAGATTTATGTTCATACATTGTGATTGGCCCAAACTCAAATTACATGCATGCACACGGTTCCGATTCAACTTGTTTCAGATTTGTGAAGCTTAGTGAAAGTCTTAACATCATCATGACATCATCATGATGATGTCATGATGATGTGTCAAGCGGGAAACGTTCTCGGCTCTCCGTGCTTCGCGTGTCGAACTTTGGGGCGCACGACGGAGGAATGTCGTGATGTCGGGCTTGAGCCGAACCTAACCGGGTCGAACCGAACCGAGTCGCGTCGAGTCGAGTCGCGTCCACATATATGTATCAACAAACCCCCCCCCCCTTGGACGCTACTCGCGAGATTCGCCTTTCATGTCTTCTATGTCGGAGGATCTTCAAAGTCTTCACGTCTTGAAAGCAGAAAGTGTATCAACAAACTCCCCGTTTCATGTAGGAAGTGTGTTGACAAACTCCCCCTTAACATAAGCTCCCCCTTGAGTTATGCTCGTGAATGACTTGATCTTCAGTACTTGAGATCCTTGTGGTATTGATGATGGTCAGTGGCAACTCGATCATCTTCATCATTTGAGTGCCTTCCCGTCGTGTCTTCATTCCGAAGCTTGTCATCGACCATGTTCTCCTTGCCTTTAGAATCTACACATGCAAGAAATCTAAACGCGTAATGAGAACAACTGCTTGGAATATAGTTAGTATAAACAAGCGACACACATATGACCATATTTCAATCAACTACCGTCCGACAGTTTGAAAGTTTAACAAATTTATCAATTTTAGTTTTTAACTTTCAAAACTTGCAAATTCTGACCATTTATGAAGATTCAGTCGTTTTGGTTTTCGTTCAGGTTTCAGGTAACGAAGACTCGAGTTCCAACATCGGTTAATCAAAACTAAAGTAGAAATAAAATCTTTTTGGCTTTTAGAAAGTTTATATTAAAACACACTTAAAATCTTTTTGGTATTTTGAATATTTCAAATGTAAAGACAGAAAGCAGTAAATAAATATTTACCACGATGCAGAAACTGAAAGCATTAAATAAATATTTAGAGACATTCTTTTTGCGAGTTTCGAGGGTAAGAGAATCATATCAGTGTACGGTCATGTCAAAACACTCTTGTTATTCAATTAGTTAACATTAAGATAAGCATCCTATAACGATTATCGGTATTGTTGTCCACTTAAGCTCAACTTATCAGATGTAATCATGGCGAGGGGATACGTTAAGGTATGATTTATACTTACCGACCGGTGTTCATCCACATCACGACACATTCCCGTATCAAGGTATGCACGAGGGTTCATCTTACCGGTGAGTATACCGATTATCATCTGTTTGACCGTATATGATGTGAGATTCTCACTTATTTTGATTGAAAACAAGCCCTATGTGATAGAATCACTTATTGATGAGGAACTTCATTTTCAGATGCATGAGGGCACAGGAGCAAGTCCGTGAACAGGTCAGTACTTTCGTACAGCAAAGAGACGAACTTGACTCCCGGATAAATGTGATATTTTATCACTTATTTTGTGGACATGTGATTGTTGATCACTTATTGAGGTCGAATGCAGTATGTACACGTATGTATGGTATCATGGAAGACCTAGACTTGCGTCCCCGTTATTTTTCGGTAAAAGAAACAACCATGATACCCAGATGAAAAGCAGCATAAAGACCGAATATCTCAGAACCTCGGCAGTCTATCAAACGAAATTTCGGTACTAAGACCATATGCCAATGAATGGTTCCCACCTGGTCTTCAGTCGATTTAAGATTATATCACCCTGCACACTTTAAAATGATTGTGAGCCTACCAATACATCTTATATAGAGCTGCTTATCGATTTTCATTTAAGGTTTAAAGAGGTTTAGACAGACCACTGATGTACTATCATTTTCTCTTTTGCTCGCCAGGAAACTCATTTTTTATTTTCTATTGTTTTTGTGTTTTTGGAATTTTTCGATGTTTTTGGATTTTCAAATTTTGGATTTACTCCCCCTAAAATCAATAAACTAAGACAAATTAAAAACACAAAGGTATTTACAAAAACGATTTTCCGATGTTGGTTAACTCATGTTTTACCTCAATGCCGTTTACCAAAAATACTTTTAATCAGAAACGATTTCTCGAATTTTGGAAAAATCAGTTGGCATGTTGGTCATCGGTGCGGACCATGACAACATTGATGAGTTTCATAATGAAACAATCACGTGTGAGGTGATATTCGAGATCAATGTGTCAGGTCAAAGAGTGCTGTACGAGATGATAATAATTCATAAAGCAGCTTAAATATCGACAAGTATAGGAGAGATTAGAAATTCAAAACCGTATCCTGCAACTGCTTCGTGCATTGCAAGGAATCTGAGCGCTCTCCCAAACTAGATATCCACCCGGTGTGGACTTCAAAGTCGATTTTTGTAGCTACTGAGAAATCTCTTGACAGCAACAAGATCATAAACCTCCGGGTCCGGCTGGTCTTCCACATTGTACCAGCAAAGGTCCTTGTCTTTCTCTTTGAGAAGTAGTGTGCGGTTGTTCAATCCACGCCAAGGCATCCGCACACCCGGTTGGTATGTTCAACAAACACATTTTCTTCAATCACACCGTAGAGAAAAGTACCCTACACGTTCATCTTGTTGACTTTGAACTTCTTGTGGAAGCAAAATCCATGAACCTTAAAAAGGCTTCAGACGTGCTGCAGGCGCGTACTTTTCATTTGAATCTTTCCTGAGGACCCGATCAAAAACCATAACAACCAATTTTGGCACATATCTCATCATGTCGAATTTTTCAACTTCATTCAACCACATTCTTTCATCAGACATTTTTGTCTTCTTTTCTCCTCTCTCCATCAAAGGCAACAATATTCTCCTTGGTTACAACAATGTTTCGGAGCCTAATGTCGCCGATCTTGTGCATGGACGCTCCACTATCAACAATCCTAAGACTACCAATAGTTCCTCCTGGAACATCCTACACACTCATTTAGAGATTAGTTGGAGAGGGGGACCCAAGCCATTGTGGTCTTGGGTCTTCCATTTTCATCAACTACAATAACTTCCACTTTCTGACGGTTAGGAAATGATGATGATCCCCCTGAATTTGTGGTCATTTTAGGTTTCCATGTCTGTTGAGTTTTACCAGCTTGATTGTTTGAAAATTTAACTTCGTGATTGTTTGAAGTTTTTGAAAATTTTGAACTTTCTGGTTTAACTGGAACAGATTGTTTTTGAACCACTTCAGTTTTAAGTGCTTTCTCAATTACCTTGAACTGTTGGCATTTCTGTTTCTTTTCCCTTTATCTTACAAGGCGGGGATCTTGTTTTGAAGAAACAGATCGCTTTTGGTAATTTCGTTCACGGGGATCATCAACTTTGGCTTTTAACTTATGAAGATACGGACAGTTTCGAATTATATGTCCAATTTCACCACATTCAAAACATGATCTTCGTTCAACAAACCCCGAAGTATCATGTGATCGTCTTGCCGATGATGAACTTTGTGATCACGAGGTACTAGGTTTTGTACTGTTTGGATCATTTTTTTCAACACTGCTGCTTTCTTGACAAAATCTAAGTTAGATTTATTTTCAAACGTTTCAATTTTGTCCGTTCCCCTAGATTTCACAAAGTTCACATTCTTGTTCTTCTTTTGATTCGGCTTCCTTGGACCTTGAGTCGTTAATTTTCCTTTTGGTTTGGTATGATTTTGCTGTTTTTGCACTGTTGGTAATTTTTGATTGCCATACTGTTTTCGAACTTCGGCCTTTGGAATCGGAGGACACTGTGTTACCGTAACATGTGATCCTGTCTTTCCCAAAAACTTACTTGTCGAATTTTCAAAGACTTTACTGATTAAAGATTGATTAACATTCTTAATAGGGAAATCTTTGTCTGAATAAATTTTATCATCACCAACAAGAGTGTACAGCAAATCCACACTTTCAGACTCTTTTGCAGACGTGGACTCGGTCGGAACAGTCTTAGCAGGTTTTGCGGGAGGATCACATAGAATATGATTCTCAAGAGGTATGTCCTCTTCTTTGATTACCGCATCAGACTTTGCTGAGTCAGTATTATCAGATTCATCATCAGAAGAATCAGCATCCTCAATCACAACTGGAGGATCCTGATTCGGTTCAGCAGAAGACACATATGTATCTGCTGATACATTCGATTCTGATGATACTTCCTTCTTGTATCCGAGTCCTGTTGCAAATTCCTCAACGTCCAAAAGAACAGATGGTTCAAAGTGAGTTCTATACTCCTCATCAGGCATGGCATCATAATTGTTTCTCACGTGAAGAGGTATGGTCCCAATTCCTTGCCAACATGGCAAGGACCACACCACTTTTTCCATCAGACGTGGCGCTGACATCGACGAAGTCATCCAGAAGCTTCTAGAAGCTTCTGGAAAATATCTAGGTGGCTCCAAAGATGCTCCACCCGACATAAAGGACACAACATGTCACCAGTCACCAGGCGCCACGTTGGTCTGTAACAAATCTAAGGGCAGCCGGACAATGCCAGTACGACGTCTCCAAGAAGGGCAAATGCGAGCGCGCCACGTGTACCACTACACTGACCACAGCAGAGGAGACCAAGAGGATATTCCCCTTGGTCGGACAGCTGGCGCGCAACAACAGCTGGCATTGCTGCTCTTCCCTCTCTCAACCTCTGGCTATAAATAGAACCCTTCATTATTCAGGTTAAAGGATCTTGCTCTCTCTATTCCCACACTTAACACACTGTTTTTTCCTCCTCGGAACAGTACTTATTCTCACGCCGGAGCCTGGTTAAGAGGGAAACCCCCATATTCCCCTCTTAACGAGACTAACGGTGTTGCTGTTTTGCAGGAACCAAGCCATTTTACGAGTAGGAAGAGAGATTGAACCCACAGAAGGAATAACCCCATAGATTAACCTTAGTGTTAATCTGTGTTTCATCATTGGCGCCATCCGCTTTTAGCAAAACCACCCTCATCTCTTTTTCTTTTCAAAAAACACTCGTTAAACATGGCTGAACAAAACCCTTCTCACCAAGTAGACGGAGACGTTTCTTCCTTCGAACTCATTTCGGACAACGTACACGTCCAACGAGGTCCAAGGAACGATATTATCCAAGAAGGGCCGATGAACAATGAGTTTCCCAGCATCTTTGGGAGTACATCCAGGATTGCTACTCAAAACGCACCTGGTGCCACTTTCCAAACTCCACCCAGAATCATCACTCAGACCACAAACGGAGCTACGTTTCAGCCTCCGTCAGAGGTAGTCCAACAGACACCACCACCAGTGCAAACTCAGAGCCATGGAGCTGGCCCCTCAGCTCCATCGGACCAAGCACAATTAAACTTCTCTGCACTACTTGGGCTACCCGAAGGAAAAACTCTGGCTTCCAGGTATGCCGAACAAGTGGCGTCTATAAATCTTGTGTACACACAACTCAGTGCGCAGCAAGCTTTGCTTCAAGCACAAGCTTACCAGTCAGCATTTGTCACTCCACCGCAAAGGCCTTTGAGCGCTCCCATGCCTCAACAGGCCAATGCATTCAACCTGCGTCCTGAGTCAATACCTCCACCGCATATTAGAAGGCCAAGCGCGCACGACACGCGCGATACTTACGGTGAAACAGAAAGCAATTACGTGCAGTATTCTCAACAACCGAAGAAGCCAATACAAAGCCGTTTAGGATCGCGCAACATCAACGAAGAATTTGAAGATGACAACGAGACGAACACAGTGTTCAGTAGGCTACCACCAGAGCATGAAGCGTACAAACCATGCAAGCGCGCGGGTTATGACCCAAAAGCTGAACATGATTACACTCTAAGCTATCGTCCAGACGACATGGCTGAGAATTCAAAGTTCATCAGAGAGATCGCCACGGCTGCCATAGACAAAACAAAATTGCCACACAACGTGGGCAGATACAACGGGTTGACAGACCCAGACGATCATCTCCAAGTTTTTAACGGCGCGGGAGCAACGGGCGGATGGAACTTACCAACCTGGTGTCATCTTTTCGCTCAAACCTTCATCGGCGCAGCGCGCGTCTGGTTTGATAGCTTACCAGCAGGAAAAATCAAGTCATGGGTTGATTTCCGGGAGAAGTTCCTGGCACACTTCTCACAGCAACGACGACACACCAGGGATCCAGCCGATTGTTTGAACATCTGGCGAAGAGACCACGAAAGCGTGGAAGATTTCATTACAAGATACAACAAACAATGTTTGGAAATCGGTGACGTAGGAGAGAAGATGATGCGCACACACTTCATGCAGGCAGTCAAGTGCGATGATTTAATCAAGCGTGTGAAAGGAAGAGACGGAGGACCCAAAGATTGGGAGACCTTCATTGAAGCAGCCAAAACCATCGCGCAATCTGACAGACAGTTGACCGGTGATGATCACCGTCAACGCAGCTACAACCATAACGACCGGCATAGCAAGAAAGGCAGGAGCCAACCTTGGAAGGCATCCGGTCACAGAGAACGAAGCCCGGTAAGAGAGGATGCGCGCCACACGATCAACCAAATAGCTCACCGGAAAGAGGTGAAACGAGAAAACAGGGAGAAACAGTGGACGCCTCTCACGAAAACTCCTTCAGAAGTCTTGGCAACCGAGAACCATCAGTTTAAGCCACCACTACAAATGCGCAACAAAAGGGGCCAAGACCCGAATCTTTTCTGTGAATTCCACAAACACACAGGCCACTTAACAGACGATTGTTTCAGCCTCAAATAAGAGATCGAAAGGGCCTTAAGAGACGAAAATTTAACTCACCTGGTCAAAGGTGGAAGGCGTGATTACCGTCAGATTCAAAGAAGAGAAGAAGGGCCGGATAACAAAAAACTCCGGAAGCTAGAAACCCACATGGTTCAAGGGGGTCCACGAAGGCCAAGAAGAAACTACAACAAGCGCGCGCAAGACGACTCGTGGCGCGAGAAACAAGTCGTTTTCCCTGTGGTAAGAGGAGGCCCACGAGAAAGAAGGCCAATAGTCATCTCAGGCGTCATAGGGCATTACCAAACAGATTACATCTTCATCGATCCGGGGAGCACTGCGGATATCATATATGAACAGCGTTTCAATCAGTTCGATCAGGAGGATAAAGCGCGCTTAGAACCAGTTGATTACTCGCTCACTGGTTTCTGCAACGAAGCCGTTTTTCCTCTAGGACAAATATCGTTCCCAGTGTTGCTCTCGGACGGAAGAAACTCAAGAACAGAAGAAGTCACGTTCATGGTGCTGCCAGCACATTCAAGACACGATATTCTGCTGGGAAGAGAATCCTAAGGTGACTTCAGCATGATCTGCTCTGGCCCACACTCAGCAGTAGGATTCCCAACAGAAATAGGAGTAGCCATCATCTATGCAAGCAAAAAAGTATTAGCGACAGATGAGCTAAGACCTGCCAAGACAAGGAAACCAGAAGCACGCCAAGAGGCAGAAAAATGGGTGCTAAACAGCGCATATCCGGAGCAGACAGTAACCTTGGGACCTGCAATGTCCGATCTGACGCGCGCGGCGCTAAAGAAACTGCTGTTCCAAAATATGGATGTCTTTGCCTGGACACCAGCAGACATGGTGGGCGTCCCACGGCACATAGCCGAACATCGCTTAAACGTCTCGGAAGAAGCTAAACCGGTGGTACATGCTAAGCGCCACTTGGGAGACATAAAGCATTACGCCATGAAAGAGCAGGTGATAGAGTTGTTAAACGCGGGAATCATCAGAGAGGTCAGGTACCAAACATGGGTGGCGAGCCCAGTGATGGTCCAGAAGAACAACGGTAGCTGGAGAATGTGCGTGGACTACAAAGATCTGAATAAGGCATGTCCACGCGATTGTTATGCCTTACCATACATTGATGAAAAGATCGATTCACTTGCCACATTCCGATGGAAATGTTTCCTCGATTGCTACAAAGGGTACCACCAGGTACAGATGGCCGTACAGGATGAAGACAAGACCGCGTTCCGCACACCAACAGGGCTATACTGCTATACCAAAATGCCTTTTGGTTTAAAAAATGCGGGCGCGGCTTATCAGAGGCTCATGAATGAAACCTTCCACGATGCCATCAGCAAATATATAGAAGTGTATATGGATGATCTGGTTATTATGAGCAAAGAGGAGAGTACAATGTTGCTGAACATCCAAAAGACGTTCGACACCTTGCGCGGAGTCAGTATCAAGTTAAACCCAGCAAAATGCTCTTTCGACATGGAAGAAGGGAAATTCCTGGGTTTCATCGTCACGAAAGACGGTTTCAAGGTAAATCCTGACAAGATACAAGCAATAGAACGTATGCCGTCACCGTCAACGATCAAGGAGATGCAGAAATTGGCAGGACGGTTGGCAGCACTTAACCGCTTCCTGGCCAATCACGCTGCCAAATCATTCCCGTTTATAAAAACTCTCCGTAACTGCATGAAGAAGAGCCAATTTCAGTGGACTCCGGAAGCCGAAAGCATATTCCGCGAGATGAAAGACTGCCTCATCAATCTACCAACGTTAACTGCACCAGTCAAGGGCGAACCTCTGGTACTGTACTTATCAGCCTCCGACAAAGCAGTAGGAGCAGTGTTGCTTGTAGATCGACAGGGTGTCCAGACGCCAGTCTATTATGTGTCACGAACTCTAACCGACCCAGAAACCCGGTACGCAATCATGGAGAAACTTGTACTCGCGCTGATTCACGCATCAAGAAGGCTGCGCAGATACTTTGCCAACCACGTCATTCACGTGCTAACAAACTACAATATCGGCAACATACTCGCAAGGCCAGAGATTTCAGGGAGACTAGCCAAATGGGCGATAGAGCTCGGGGGTCATAACGTAGTGTTCAGGCCAAGACCGGCGATCAAAGGCCAAGTACTTGCAGATTTCATGACAGAGGTTCCAGATGACAAAGATCGAGAATGCAAGGCGATGGAAAAAGCCGAGAAACAGCAAGTGGAAGAACCATGGCTACTATACACAGATGGCGCGTCTAACGAAGACGGCGCAGGTGCTGGTCTCCGGCTGGTGAGCCCTGACAAACACGAGTTCACCTACGCCATACGCCTGGATTTTAAAAGCACAAACAATGAAGCTGAATACGAAGCTTTCCTTGCCGGTTTAAGGTTGGCAATCAAAATGGGAGTACGACACATCGAAGTGCATGTGGACTCCATGTTGGTAGCAGGGCAAATCAACGGGCAATATGAAGCCAAGGGAGATACAATGGCACTTTACCTGAGTTAAGCAAAGACGCTGCTACAAACCTTCTATTCCTACAAAGTGCACCACATCAATAGGAGCGAGAATAAACCAGCAGACGCGCTGAGTAAACTTGCCTCTACAAGCTTCCAACACCTGGCAAAGGATGTACGAATAGAGGTTTTAAGCAACCCATCAGTGCCACTGCGAGAAGTAAGCGTCGTTCAACTAGGGACAACGTCTTGGATGACTCCGATAATCGCGTACCTCCAATCTGGCATACTCACGGAGAACAAGGCAGAAGCAAGGAAAATCCAGTACAAATCCGAACATTATCAGATGGCTGATGGGATTTTGTACAGAAAATCATACCTCGGGCCTTTGTTAAGATGTGTAGATCCCGAAGATGCAAACTATTTGATCAGAGAAGTGCACGAGGGAATCTATGGTATACATGCCGGACCAAGAATGGTGGTAGCGAAAGTCATGAATGCGGGGTACTACTGGCCCGGGATGCATTTAGATGCGGTTAAAGAATTGAGAAAATGTAGCGGGTGCCAAAGACATGCTCCCAAAACAATGCGCCCCAAGAATGAATTGGTACCAGTCACAACGGCGTGGCCCTTTCAACAATGGGGAATAGACATGGTCGGACCTTTTCCCGAAGCCCCAGGAGCTGTCAAATTCATAATAGTCGCAGTCGACTATTTCACCAAATGGGTAGAGGCAAAGGCCCTCGCGTCAACCACAGCCGTCGTTGTCAAAAAATTCATTTGGGAACAAATCATATGTCGTTTTGGATTACCCCTCAAGATAGTCACCGACAATGGAACCAACTTTGCCGAAGACAAACTCCAACAGTGGTTCAAAGAATTACACATCGAGCATACCTTCTCCTCGGTCGCGCACCCGCAGGGGAACAGTCAAGTTGAAGCCGTCAACAAGAGTATTGTCGACGGAATCAAAGCAAGGTTGGGAGAAAAAAGAAGAGGTTGGGTAGACGAACTGCCCAGCATTTTGTGGGCCCACAGGACGATGCCCAAAACAAGCAACGGAGAAACACCGTTTAGTTTGGTTTATGGGTCGGAGGCTGTAATTCCAGCGAAGATAGGATTGCCGTCACCCAGAATGCTCTCAATGAACATCATCAACAATGAAGAAGAAAGGAGGATCGACCTTGACCTCCTAGAAGAACGGAGAGAGATGGCGGCAATCAACGAAGCAAAGTACAAAACAAAGCTGGAAAAATATTACAACTCTAAAGTCCGAATATGCACCTTCAACCCGGGAGAATACGTCCTCAGAGACAACGAGGCCTCAAATGCAGAAAAACCCGGGAAGTTGGCTCCCAAATGGGAGGGTCCATATGTCATCGACACCGTGCTCGGAAAAGGAGCCTATAAGCTGCGCACCATCGACAACAGGGAGGTTCCTCGCACATGGAACGCCCAACAGCTGAGAAGGTGCTACCTATGAATGAAGTTCTTGTAATTGCAATGGCCAAGTTTCCAACACATTTATAATACAAGAAGTGTTTGGCTATCTTTCTATTATGCAAATTTCTTTGTCACAATTGCATATATTACTTTGGGCATACACGAAAACATCAATGGCTCGACCATTAGGAAACGTTGTAGACCTCCAAGGCCTGTCACAAGCAAGTGCACAGCCGGGTCAGACACACAACTAAAGCCTAACAAACGCCAAACAAATACTTCGTGCCCACATAAACACGAAAACATCAAACACAGGACAACCAAACATTGTAAGCACCCCCAAGGCTGAGAACAGCTGGGTCTACACAATAACCTGTAAACTCGATCACTTCGTATTCATGATCTAACCTGCGCACGAAAACGACAGAATAAAACGTTGTCATAAACACAACACAAACCTGTCAGCGCCATCATTCATTCATGATACCTGGATCAAAGTAATTACACATGCACATATTATGACGATAACAAAATTCGCATAAAAACAAACAGCCATTAGCATAACAAATGTCAAAAGTATAGCCAAATATTCACAAGCATAACAAGAAAGTTAAATTGTTCACGCAATTGTCAAATACAAGACCAACCAAGGTCGTACGCGGCGCGCAGGCCGGAAGTCCCTCATGCGGGATGACTAGGCCCGACACCTCCAGCAGCACCGCCCTCATCGCCAAGAGCATTTTTAAGCAAGGCAACACCATCAGGTTTTCTTGCCAACTTCTTCACAGCCTTAACCACCGCAAACTCCAAAGACGAAAACTCTTGTCTTTTTTCAGCATAGGCTGCACCACAATCCTCCTTCCATAACTCAAAGTGATGCTCTTTCTCCTTATTAACCGCCGCAGCTCTGCCTTCGATATAACCATCCTTACGCCCGCTATTATAGCCCGCTTGCCCCAACTCAAACATATAGTTGGCCAGCTCATGGGAGTTGACGATGCGATCAGCAATCTACGAAGAAACACACAAACAAGAGAAACAGCTCACGAAAGTCACACACACAAAAAAAAAAGAGAGGTCAAAAAGCTACCAGAGGCACTGCGCGCGAGAGCAACCACTTGCAATCAGCTGACGTTTCCTCAGCAAGGAGTTCAGAGGCTGTGCATTCAACAGTCTTCTCCTGAAGAAGACGTTCAGAAGTCTCATACTGTCTCGCAAGAACCTCCAGCTTAGCGATGCGTTCAATGTATTCTTTCTCCTTCTTCTCAAACGCCATGCGCGCTTGATTAGCCTCCTCAGCAATATCCTTCTTTTCACCAGACAAACGTACAATGGCGTCACGTTGAGTTTTAAGCTCCACATTCGTACGCTCGCACGCAGCTTCCCAATTTTTCTGCTTGTCAGCATTGACCTTCCTCTCCTGGGCAAGTTTCCCCTCTGCATCAGCAAGCCTCCACTCCAACCCCTTCTTCTCAGCGTTGAATTTCTCATTCTCTTCCGCAAGTAGTCTCTTATCGTTTTCAAACTCCAATGTGTCCTCCCCCATCAGCTTCCACTCACGGACAATCTCCTGAGTAGTAGAGAAAAAATTAACCCCGGCTTGAACATGATCATCTAACAGTTCAAACCGACGGCGCTTTTTCTGAAACATCCTTTCAGCTGGGGGGAGAGACAACGAGTAGAAGTCATGACAATTTTCAAGGTTATCCATCCGAGAGCCCTGGGTCAGACGCCAGCGGGGGACATGCGGAAGATCATCACAAGCAGGATTTGTCGTATCAAAAGAATCGGCATGCACCTTTTCAAACTGAGGGCTGCGGACAGCACCTGAGGTCGCACCATCACCATCACCCGGGGGGCGTTTGGTATACACCGTATGATGAGGAATAGTTTCACTTACCTCCACTTCAACTTCAACATTTTTACCACGATCACCACCAGCACCTCCCGCAGCATCATCACCACCCGTCTTACCACCACCTTCTCCAACTTGCTCCACATTCACATCTTCCTTTTTCTTCCCGCCAGAAGTTTCATTGCGAGGAGACAACCCAAAGGTCCTCGATGGCGGAGATTCTGGAGGAGTAATCTTGGAAATATCAATCTTATGTCCACTTTTGGCTGTTTTAACACCTGCTCCAAAATGAGCAGCACAGTTAGAGCAAAGGAAACCAAACAAACAAAAATGTAAGCCAAGTTGGGAGAAGATAAAACGAATACCAGAAGCTTCAAAAATCTTCTGCAACAAATCCCCAGGTTTCTTAGCAAAAACACCCATATCAACCTCCGATTCAGAAGGGGCAGGAGGATTCTCTTTTTGAAGTTTAATCTTCTTTGATGCAAGCACAGCAGTAGCCTGCTCATCAAGCTTTCGCTTCTTATCCTCAAACATCTTTTTCTGCATAATCTCTGTTAGAGTTGCACGGTCCTCAGGGTCAGACTCAGGCCTTTTCTCTCCAACTCCTAAACCGGGCAACGAATCAGAAACGACAACATAATCAAGGATACGAGGAGTACGAAGTCGCTTACGAGGAGACTTAGTGGAAGTTCCTTCAGTCTTTTTCCCTTTCCCTTCCGCCTTGTCAGCCTTCGCTTTCCTCTTCGTCTCCAACGGGTCAACAGTTTCGACCGGAATCTCCAAATCATCACCAACAGCCTCATTCACGGGTTCGTGCACAACCCCCTGCGCCGGACCTGCACACGCGGAAGGAGAAGTTAGGTCTCCCAACGATCTGCCAGAACCATCACTCGAGAGAACGATAACTTCCTCTTGAATGGAATCAATTGAGTCATCCTCATTTTCACTCTCCTCACCTAAGACAGTGTTGACGTAAGTGGTGAAACTGTCGTTGCTTGGATGCAGAAACCGGCCACGGATCTGATCCAACCAAGGTCGTTTATCAGATTTTTGTATCACCTCAACCATTGCACCCGGTGCCTTAAGATCGAGAACGTTCAACAACGTGAACCCTACTGCACAAAAAGACAGAGATAAAGAACAATGCACAAGCAATACAGCGTACAACATACAAAAGAAAAAAAAAAGAAGAAGAGTAGGATTACGGAACGAGGCGTACACTTGCCCTCATGACCATAAACCGGGACCCCCAACGGATGTTTAGGGATCCACTTCATACTCATCCCGGCACCAACCAACGCCATCTCCTCAAGCTGGATTATCGGAGTGGCTTTACGGGTCAACTTCTTATACCAGTCTTGATCAGCAAAATTTGCAGCCACATCAACTTTTGGGATACCCTCATCCACAGATCTGTAATTCATGTCCACAGGAACAACACCCCGGCGAATGTAAAAAAACTACTGCTTCTAGTCATGGAGACTCTTCAATGGCACAGAGCAAACCGGAGAAACGTTGGTACGAGCACTGAAAGAGTAAAACCCACTTGTATACGTAAAAGTGTAGAAGATGTTGAACATCTCAAACGTCGGATCTAAACGGTTCGCCATGCAAACGAACTCGAAGTGAGTAATCCGAGGGAGTCCGATGGCATTTATATGGGAGATGTGGAGACCATAACCCCTCAACACATCGGCGGTAAATCGGGTTATCGGTAGCCTGAAGTTACCCTCCCAGAAGAAGGCAGCATACAGAGTCATATGCCCAGGAGGGGCATCCATGGCCGTAGAACCAGGAGTAGGATACTGGGCACCCCAATCTGGGAGAAAACCCATTTCCCTTACTAAATTCTGGAATTCCTCCTCTTTCCACCCTATCACCGCTTGATCTGGGCCGGGAGGAGTTTTCCCCTTGTTCCTCCTTCTCCTTGAAGACGAATTCGCAGAAGAGATGGTGGGAACACAAACTGTAATACAGAGGAACTCAAACAGAAGAAGAAAGAAAATGAAGGAAGAAGAAGGATTTCCGAAATTCAAATTTTGAATAATGGAGAAGAAAGAGGAACCATCATCTACTTATACCCATCGCATTTAATGCGATGGGTAGTGGGGGCGTCAGAATATGAAAAGGCAACCAATAGGGGAGAGACACGTCAGAGGAGAGAGAATGCGGCACCTCTTTTTCCGGAAACAGGTGAACAGACACCTGACATGTCGCCGAAAAAGCAACTAACGGTTACTGAAAAGACAACTGTTCAACTGACACCAGACAATCACATCAATCACTCTTTCCCAAGACAGACAAAGCTTTCTCTTGAAGACAAATTCTATAAAGGGCCAAAACCCATGCGCCATGCGTCCATTTGGCTCACTTTTTCAAAGGGCCAAAACCCATGCGCTATGCGCCATGCGTCCATTTGGTTCAACTGTTTAAAAGGCCAAAACCCATGCGCGGCACGCTATGCGTCCATTTGGCTCAACTTTTTAAAGGAGCAAAAAACCATGCGCGGTGCGCCATGCGTCCATTTGGCTCTACTCGTTTAAAGGGCCAAAACCCATGCGCGGCACGCCATGCGTCCATTTGGCTCTACTCGTTTAAAGGGCCAAAACCCATGCGCGGCACGCGATGCGTCCATTCGGCTCAACCCTTCTAAAGGGCCAAACCCATGCGCGGCACGCCATGCGTCCATTTGGCCCAACTTTTTGAAGGGCCAAAACCCATGCGCGGCACGCCATGCGTCCATTTGGCCCAACTTTTTAAAGTGCCAAAACCCATGCGCGGTACGCCACGCGTCCACCCGGCTCAACTATACAAGTCGCCAAACTCCACGCGCCGTGTGCCAATCAGGTGCAGATTTCTTAAGGACCCCATGAAAACCTCACGCCATAACGAAATACCACACTTATAAGTCCAGAATCCCTCCTAGACGATCAACTCAACTAGAAGGCACACTGGACTGGGGGGACTTGAAGAGGTATGGTCCCAATTCCTTGCCAACATGGCAAGGACCACACCACTTTTTCCATCAGATGTGGCGCTGACATCGACGAAGTCATCCAGAAGCTTCTAGAAGCTTCTGGAAAATATCTAGGTGGCTCCAAAGATGCTCCACCCAACATAAAGGACACGACGTGTCACCAGTCACCAGGCGCCACGTTGGTCTGTAACAAATCTAAGGGCAGCCCGACAATGCCAGTACGACGTCTCCAAGAAGGGCAAATGCGAGCGCGCCACGTGTACCACTACACTGACCACAGCAGAGGAGACCAAGAGGATATTCCCCTTGGTCGGATAGCTGGCGCGCAACAACAGTTGGCATTGCTGCTCTTCCCTCTCTCAACCTCTGGCTATAAATAGAACCCTTCATCATTCATGTTAAAGGATCTTGCTCTCTCTATTCCCACACTTAACACGCACTGTTTTTTCCTCCTCAGAACAGTACTTATTCTCAAGCCGGAGCCTAGTTAAGAGGGAAACCCCCATATTCCCCTCTTAACGAGAATAACGGTGTTGCTGTTTTGCAGGAACCAAGCCATTCTACGAGTAGGAAGAGAGATTGAACCCACAGAAGGAATAACCCCATAGATTAACCTTAGTGTTAACCTGTGTTTCATCATCATGGGTGGTGGACATTTCTTATATCCAATGCATGTGACATCCCGTTTCTCTTTCTAAACATCAATGATGTGATCCAACACATAGCTAGAGCTCAAATAACTGTCTAGCTTAAGCTGGATCGCCTCACTTTCAGTTTTCACACAAGCCATCTCTTTTTGCATTATCTCAAGTCGAGTTATATACAAATTAATGTCAGTTTGTTTTCTGGAAACCATTTTTGTTAACTCGGTTTTATCTTTCTTTAATTTCTCAATTACCGATTTAAACTCCTTTTCATGATTTTCATAAAACATGTTGGCTTCAGTGCACTTCGAAAGATCCACGGTTAACTTCTGGTTGTGGATGAATGTCACATCATACTTTTCTTGCAAAGCCTCATGTTTGCTTTGCAATTCACACCACTAATCATTCAACGAAACATGTTTGTCTTGCAAGTCAAACAAACTAGCTTGTAAAGCATCATGTTTACCTTGCAACTCAGACATGTTTGCCTCTAAATCAGCACATTTAACATTCAATCTATCACAATTATCACAAATAACAGCAGTGGGTTCATCGACACATACCTGACTTGATGAACTGTCGACATTAGCCATAAAGGCTGAATGGAGAGAAGACGAAGAATAAGCAGCTTGATCCACCAAAATAGATCTTCTTTGAGTTCCTGCTGCAGCTTCTTCCAAAAGCTCATCAATATCCGCATCGACTGACGCACTTGATGTCTCACCCACATGATCATCATCTGAACTCGAGGATTCTTCATCTGAACTTCTACTGTAACCAGAAGAGTCTTCATCCTCAGAAGATTCACCACCATTGGTGGAAGATTCTCCACCACTGGCGTGTTTAAGATCCTTCACAACCTCAGCAAAACACGTTGTTCTATCAGGAGCATCATTTCCCAACTGAATTGACCAATCATAACCTTCATCTACTTGAACCACAAGTGCCTGGATGGCGTTTGATGGTCCTGCTTGACTTGAGTTGTTAACCGGTATCAACGTACGCTCATTGTTCCTGTTCTGATTCTGTTGGTTGCCTTGATTTCTGAACGGATTCTGGTTCCCATGCTGAGCTGGTCTTGTACATTCCCTTTTAAAATGACCACGTTCACCACAGTTAAAGCACCTTACAGCCTGCTTATCGAACCCATACATGGTATCTTTCTTGCTTTCCAAGCTGGTTCTGCCAGTTCTTTCCATGAAATCCTTTGCTCTCCTCACAGCACTCGCAAAGGCCCATTTGATATCCATCAAATCCATCTCTTCCTTATCAATCTGCTGATAGTCTTCTTGTGTCAGATTAATGTTGCCAATCTGACCTTCCACTAATCCACAGTATGCACTCACCAAAGTGTTTAGCAGCTCCATGTGTTCCTTTGCTACTTCCACACTGACTTTAGAAATGCTTGAGGTGTCGAGCTGCACTGTATTTGGCTTTAATTGCTGACCAGCAGATGATGTGCTTCCATAACACGCTTGTTGTTGAGCAGGAAGTGGATTCCCATATAGATCAGTTGGTCCGGTAGATCGAACAGGTAATGGATTTCCGAACATATCAGTTGCTCTAATAGGCCGTTGGCTTTGCTGTTGTGGCACTGGTTGAGAAACTGGTTGAAGCGGATTTCCATACATGTCTGTTGTTGGAGGAGGCTTGACCGGAACTTGAATAGGATTGCCATACATATCTGTGCTAGACACAAACGCTGTTTGAATTGGAGCATGTGAAGAAGGTTTTGTAGAAGTGCTAGGTGTTCCATAATACATTTCAGGATTCTGTGGCACTGGAACCCTTTTTGCCTTGAGAGTTTCTTCCTGGTTCTTGCTTTCCAGGAGTTGAACAAAATCATTGATGTTTGTTGTAGCTAGAGTGCCATTGTACTTCATGATTTCCAAGAAATTATTCCATTGAGGTGGCAACGCATCTGCAAACTTTTTCACTACCTCTGCTGAAGTTGTTACAACTCCATAGTTTCCCAATTCAGTCAACAAATGATGAAACCGACTTGTCAAATCTCCTAAAGATTCATTATCCATACAAGTAAAACCATCAAACTCTTTCTTTAGCAAGTCGTGTTTCAATTGACGTGTCGCTTCATTTCCTACGCCCCTTGTCTTCAATGCATCCCACAGCTTCTTTGTCGTCTTGAAGCTGACAAATTGATGGTAGATATCTTTGCTTAATGCCTGAGTAAGAATAGCATAAGCCTTCTTTTCCAGATCATACGTCTTCTTTTGATCTTCAGAAAGATCGGCAAACGTAGCAGCAGATGAGCGGCAACCTCGATAGCTTGATCGAAATCTGTGGTAAAACGTAACCACAATTCCGTATTTTGACCAAGGACGTATGTATTAAATCTATCAACCCATCCCGGATACTCGTTTAACTGCATCAATTTTGGAGGTCGATTCAAACTTCCGGTTTCGCTCTCGCTTAATAGAATGCTTTAAATACTAGGAGTTTGGTTTGATACGAATGCCCATTGACCGGTTGAAATTGGATTAGCTTGCGAGGATACCGGTACGGGAGACTCGGCCCACGAAGGAGACAAACTCGTATTTCTATACTTTCCTGTATCCGGAGACGGAGTACCCCACCAACTTGGATTCACATTTGATATGTATGAAAGAAAATCTTAACAACACACTTGAAACAAACAGTTAAACCACAATTGCAAACCTTCTGTTTAAAATTACAAGTGTCTCGACGAAATAGAATGTTGACGAAACAGATTAAGTGACGAAACAGATTTATAAATTTAAACCCAAGTCAAGTTCGGCGAAACAAATGCACAATTCAAGATCGACGAAACCGAAAAATTTGAATGATCGTTGACGAAACAAGACTAAGCCCAACGTTCCACGAAACTGGCCCAATGAACAACGAAACAGAAATATGCCTATTTGAATGATAATGACGAAACGGGCCCAAGTCTTTGCTAGTCGACGAAATTGATTTTAAATAAAGCCCAGTTACTAATCCCACTTATGTTCGACGAAACAAGATTTAGAAATTTTGGGCTCCCAGACAATCGAAACAGTCCAGGCCCAATGACGAAACAGCTTTTGGGCTTCCAAATCTTGTGCGAGTACCAGCTTCTAATTAATTGTTGACAAGATCTTGTGATACCAGTTGACTAAATAAACACACAACTTGCAAAGTAATCTTATCTTTCTAACTTTCTGACATAAAGATGCTTTTGTCAAACCCACTTTCGGCTCACACTTTCCCAACTTACCAACCTAATGATGTCTTACCAATATTTTAATTAGATTACAAATTCCAACACACAAACACTATAATTCAAATCCAAATGCAGATCAAACAAGAATATTATCAAGAACATTTTGAAGCTTGCTTGAAGATATGAAGAACACCCCAGAAACTTTGCATTTTCCGGTAAACCGACAACTTTCCGAAACCCGTTTTTTGCCCGTAACTTCACTAAAAACCAAGGTTTAACATGTGAAAATGAAAAATAAAATTGTTTTTATAAGAACTTTCAACAAAAACACCAGAAATTTCGAAGTTTTGAACTGATTTTTTAGAAAAATATGAACTTCAAAAATCCGAAACACACCCGAAAACAACTCGGTTTTAACAAGGAGAAGAGCCAAGGCTCTGATACCTCTTGTAGGTCCGGCTAGGGGAGGATCTAGTCGCCTAATCCTTGTATACAAACCACCCCGGTTGTGCGGAATCCAACCGAGATAGCAAACCGAGATAGAACACGCAATATAACGACACACAAGACTCAACGATTAACACCTCTGTATTAATACGTATGAAAACTCAGTTACAAGCTCAATGTTTACAAATCTATTCTGTAAACTCTCTCTCAGTGTGTGTGTTCTCTGTGCTCTCTGTGTTCTCTCTGTGTCTTCAGTCTATTTATAGCACCAGCATCACAGCAATCGATGAAACTGAATAGGGACTCGGCGAAACGGTTGTAGCCGGCGAAACACATACAAAGTCGACGAAACATACATGTGTTTCATCGACATGTATACAAAACAAGTGGGCTTCGGCCCAGTTGAAAGATTTCTGTTCAAGCATTGTGATTGGCCCAAACTCAAATTACATGCATGCATACGGTTCCGATTCAACTTGTTTCAGATTTGTGAAGCTTAGTCAAAGTCTTGACATCATCATGACATCATCATGATGATGTCATGATGATGTGTCAAGCGGGAAACGTTCTCGGCTCTCCGTGCTTCGCGTGTCGAACTCTAGGGCGCACGACGGAGGAATGTCGTGACGTCGGGCTTGAGCCGAACCTAACCGGGTCGAACCTAACCGAGTCGCGTCGAGTCGCGTCCACATATATGTATCAACAGTATCGTGTGTTGTAGTTTGGAAAGATGACCGAACAGAGATCTGAATAACAAACTGTGGAGAACTTGTTTGTGTCAGGTTCTTCTGCTAGTTACTCGGAATCGATAAATAGCCAACACGAAGATCTCTGCGATCGCTAAGGTTTTCATCAACGGACTGATCGGTAACGTTACTCTACCTGTGCTCCGATTTAAGCGGCATGTTCCGATCAACGTTTATCGACATTGTTAAAGGTGATGAAGAGTTTAGAAACCCTAGAAGGATTGTGTTTTTACAGGAATAAAACGTGATACTTGAAAAAACGCCAATATATACGGCCCGTATACATGTGCTAACATCAAAAACCCACAAAAATAAATCAATTGAGCCGTATACGTTTTACAAATCGTATACACATGTATACGACTCGTATAACTGTATACGGGCCGTATATAATAAAACAAAAGAAAACATTCTCTGCGCATTTCCCTATTCAAAAACATTCTATACGAGCCGTATAATTGTATACGGCTCGTATACAATAGGGGATGTGAAAATAAGATATAGGGTATGTGGGAATAAGGCACCCCTAAAAAAATATTCTGTAGGTTATCAATACATCTTACTATAAGTTAAAACAAAACGTACAGCAATGAAGAAGTAAACAAAAATGAAAATGTTATGAGCAATCAACATGTTACAATTAGAACTCCTAGGTTGAATAATCAGCCTAGCTCTTCAAGCACAAAAATCTCTAAGAAGATACTAGCTACAACATTTAAATCTTGTGGATGGAGAGATCTGAAGGTCTTCACAATTTCACTTTCCCTACAGGGTTGACGTGGGAGAAACAACATCTATTGAGGTGCATGAAAGACGATCTAGTTCGAGCAATGCATGTGTTTGAAGATGATGAATCTTTAGATCCAGGCGACGCTGACCAGAACCCTTCTGCAGGACAACCTAGATCCACTGATGATCGGCAGAAGAAGTTGGAATTTGAGCTGAATTCATCATCGTCTCTGATCAAAGCTTCTTTATCCCCAAATGAAGAAGTTGACATCCAAAGCCTCGACGCTATTACCTCCACCCCGTGATTCTCTCAAAAGATGAGACTGACGAAATAATCAATGCCGAGCTGGCCTAGAAGGAATCTTGATATGAAGGAAGAAAGACCCAACTTTTCGATCCAGCTATCGCGTAAGGAAATTGAGGAGGATTTCATTGCTATGACAGGAAAGAAACCTCCAAGAAAGCCTAATAAGCCGCCTCGAAGTCTTCAGTTCATACTATATGTACGCAATCGATCATTCATGTTTTTGCAAAGTCAAACTTTGCAAGCCAAGTGACACCCTGCAGTCAATCATGATTAAATTGCAAGTAATCATCCTAGAGCTTGAATATTAATTTCATATCAGGATGAGGATATCTTGATTTTAACAAGTCTACAACAACCACCATACCTCTATCCCAGTGGATAGAGAGGTGAAACAGTAAAATAACATGATGAAACAGTATAATAGTTACAAATTAATTAAATTATTTAGAACTTGAAGTTGTGTATCTCTTATTATCAAGTAAACATTTCATAAATTCATAAATCTGGTGGTTGTTTTTCCATACGAGTCTGCTACTGACACTATCTTTGACCAGTTTCAACCCATAACTTTTAAAAATTAACAAGTTGACGATGAACAAAAACCACTAGGTGCCAAACAGTTGAATATTTTAACAGAATTATAATATATATAAAGATACTATTTGTTGGATTTTTATTTCTCCTAATCTGAATAACTCAACATCAAAATAACTTGATTTTAACAAGTATGGTTAGTATAATCAGAAAACAAGTATGAAATAAATGTGCATGTTAACATTCAAAATACAATAAAATATAACGAACATATAGATTTGACCATACCTATGAAGAATCAACATGTTATGATCCGATCCACATAGACCGAAGAGAGATCGGTGTATACAGTGAGCGGATTTATGGCTAACACACAAATAAAAAAATGATCAGAACACGTTCACCCAGAAAATCATGATTCGTACTATTTACCACTGTGATGTTTACAAGATACTACTGCAAATTTTAATAACTCACATTAACTCTGGGTAGAGCCATGAAAAATATAGGAAGTACTGCTTGGGGAATTCCCAGACATAAGGTAATCGTTGGAAAAGTTATAATGGAAATGAAACTAAACATTATATATGGCGTGTGTGGGTCAAGTCGTCAACAAAAAATTTGAATCACCTAAATTGACCAGGTGGTGATTTATTTAAAGAAATTTCATCATTTATTTTCTAGTTACTGAAGTGTGATGCAACCATCTTTGATTACCCACTACCAAAAGTAGACAAAGATCCCTGAAATTTACTTGGGACAAAAGTCAATCAAACTAACCATAAATGGATTATTGATAAATTACATAGATTCGTGGTGAAGTAGTGAGGAGGGACATATTATCTTTCATTAGCCAGTATAATCGAGAACTTGCCAACAATTTAATGAAAAAAAGATAAGTGATGGTTAAAAGTCCATACCATGGGGTGGTGGTCCATTGGCAAAGGGAAAGCCTTTAAAACATCTAGGTTGAGAAGGGGAAGGTCTTTAGTTCAAGTTCCACAGACGAGAGGGGATTAAAGAAATTAGACGTTCAAAAAACTGTAGGATCGGTTTTGACACCAAACGATTGCGTAACGAACGTGTAACGTGCGGAATCCGTACACGTACGTGACCGAACACACGAGAACGTACTATAACCGTGATTCTATTGAATTAATATGACGAGTACATGCACCGAGAATCACGTAGAGAACTTTCTCTCTCTAAGATTAGCTCTCTAATTCCCAAATGAGCAAAAGTCTTTAATCTAACAATTAGACTCCTATTTATAGGTACAAGGTTATAAGGTATTTCCCCTTATTTACAAAATTGCCACCTTGCCCTTTTAACTAGATATTACAATATAACGCTAGATTTCTTCGGTTTCTTGTTATTTATGCTACAAACTTGATTGACGGAGGCGATAGACACATGCTGCACTAACAGACTCTCCCTTGGATATTGCCGCAGTCAATCTTGTAGCGTCTTGTCTTTTCTCTCTCTCTTGAGTCTTCTTGAAGCATTTACGATATCAGCAACCATAGACTCCCTCTTTCTCTAACAGAATCCCCATGGATCTGTCTTAAGCTTCCGTTGCTCTTTCTTTCCTTCAGACTCCTTTTCTTCAGGCTCCCCCTTTCGTCAAGCTTCCGTGCTTTTGGGATCGACACCTGGTTTTCCGTATACAAGCTCCTCCAAGATAGTTATCTGGCTCTTTGAATCCACGCTTCCTCTTGCGTTGAGCTCGTCTTCAGACTCCCCCTTAGACTCGGCTGTCGGGATCGTAGTCTGGCTTTCAAATGTTCAAAAGTTCAGGATCAATTCCTGGCTCTATTCTGCATATGCTCAGGATTTGAAACCTGGTTAACCTGCATATCCTCTACCTCAACATAAGTTTCACAAATTTTAACATTTAGTTTTAAGAAACTTACTGGTAGAAATCATTCATTTATCAAAAAAATAGTTACATCAAGTTCATGTGAATGACCTTGATTGACTAAACATACAATCTTTCAAAACATTTGTATATAACATTCAAAGTTTTCAACAAACTCTCCAACCCAATGTAATTCATCATGTTTAGCACTTGGAATTTTGAAAATCAGCTTTCCAACATCAGTTGTCAAAAATCTTTTTGTATTTTTCAAATTTTAAAACTAAAATACAATATTTTTGGATTTTTGATTTTAAAGAAATGCAGTAAAGAAATATCTACAGACAATATTTTTGTGAGTTTGTGTAAGAGGATCATATCAGTTCATGAGACAAATCACTAGCACCATTAAGCTTTAAACATTTTAAGTTCTAAACGATTCACATAGATTGACGATATAGTTGTCCTCTTAAACTAAATCTAAAACTTTCGAAATGCTTACCGATACGTTAAGGTATATATTAATTTTGCACTAAATTCTTATGGACCCCACGATCTCAGCATATCCCCTCATCATGCAATACACTAACTCAAGTAATGCCTTTAAACTTTCAATAACTGTGATATGTGCAAAAACAAAGCAGAATGTTTAAACATTAACACTAAGGTCGATCTTTGGATACGCAGAGAAAGTCCAATGTTTAAACAAAATAAGAAAATAAAAACAAGTTGAAATTGTTTAGGCTTTAACCACCAGGTTGATACTTCCGTATATGCAGAGGTGATCCAAAGCTTAAACGAAACACCAAAGAAAATAAAGCAGAACGTTTAGGCACTAACATCCAGTTCGATACTCACGTATACGCAGAGGATGTCCAATAATTAAACAAAATAAAGAAATAAAACAAGTTTAAAGCTTTGCAAAATAAAATGCACAATCACAGTGACTTTTTCAGCAAGTTGTGAAAATTCACAAACTGACCGGTTTTTATGCTCTTTTAGCATTCAGCGATTACTGAGTAGGTACACAATCACGAAGGACAAAACTAAGTACTATGCTTTCAACCAGGTTTTCCACTAGAACTAGGCTATTTCATTTATGTTTGTATCGTTATCGCAAATCTACTAGTCTAGCTGAGCCTATCGTCACATCATTAGTGAGACCGTTTATCACATTTGACATTGCATTTCTTTAGCATGCTGTGATAGTCCACTAATTTACTATCATTTCCTCTTTTCTCAACAAAACTCATTTTAGCTTTTTCAATGTTTTTGACATTTTCAAATTTTCTAATTTTTTTAAAAATTTTTCTCCCCCTAAAATCAAAATATGTTTCAATTTTGATTTTCAAAGGAAAATTTGTAAACAAACTATACAAGGAAAGTGACAAACTGATATCAAATCGCTTCAATTCGCCATCCTCTTGGCGCAAACAATCAGAACTCCCCCTGACAACAAACTATTTTCCCATTAAGATTTCAAAACACTTAAGTTTGTTTTAATCGAAATGATTTTTCCGGAAAATTAGTTTTGTTTGACTTTTCACAAACTCGGGGTTTCATCACATTGTTTTCTTAACTTCTTTGAAAAATTTAACAGTTTAAGATTCTATCAACAATATCACTTGTAAGCAAGTTAACTCCAGTACAACTTAATGTCCTTAATTAACCACTTGAAAGATCGAAATATCACAAACGTGAATTTCTCAAGAAATATGCCGATACCTGCTCCACACTTACCAACCTGGAAGCTCCGGCAAGTCAGGTTTTTATTTGAACAAATTCACCCAAGCCTGACCAGTCTTGGGTTTGACAGTTTTTATCTCAATTTGTGGCTCTTCTGACTTTGACAAGTCATTTTCATTGCCAACACATGGTTCCTTTGCTTCCGAAGAAAAAAATTCGTTGTCAGAAGATGGCTCATTTGTTTTCTCAGAAACAAATTCATCGCTATTCTCTATTGGAACCCAATGCTTACAATTTTTAAGCTTTCCAAACTTGGCAACCTGTGATGTACAAATTATTTCACATTCTTTTTCATATTTAAAAACTTTTATAAAAGCTTTGCCTGAAAAATTAACTTTCTTTGATTTTTCATTAGTTTAATTAGTTAATTTTTCTTTCTTTATCACTCCTTTTGTCCTCAAATTTGCATCTGATGAATTCGTTTTGCTCGAATCACCAATCTTTGTTGAGCAAGTCGATTCATCAGAACTTTTTCTCAGATTACCAGTTGTATCCAAGGAAAAAATCTTTTCTAAATACTTTCTTTCTTTCTTTCTTTTCTCCGAAGACAAAATCTTTTCTAGATACTTTATCGCTTTCTTTCTCAGTCTATCTTTCTGCCCTTGTGATAATTTCACTTTCTGTTCTTTGGGCTTTTCTTCAATTTTGACTGTTTCCGTCACCATTCTATGAGATTCTGCCCTCGATCCTCTCCGTGATCTCATTGGGTAATCTCTTGCAATATGACCTCTGATTTGACATTCATAGCATCTTCTTGTCTCAAAACCCTGACTTTGACAGTTAACAGCAATGTGTCCTTGATAACCACATGTGTAACACACTCTGTTATCATACCTTTCCTCACTTTCATACCACACACTTAGATCATAACATTGATTTGCTTTGTGGTAATCTTGTCTCCTCTTGTATCCTTGATTTGGCTTTTGAGCACTGTGGTCAAACCTGCACCACTTATTACCAACTTTTTGTGAGTTTTGATTTTCAATTTTTTGTAATTTTTTATAATGATTGGATGACTGAACTGATGACCTTTTATTTTCGTTTTGAAAATTTTTCGAATTTTTAACATTTTGTTTTTGTTCTACATTCTTCTTAACAGGTTTTTGCTTTGAACATTCACCTATTTCAGTAGAATGTAAAACAGTATTTTTAAATTTTTCTTTTAATTCCAAAAATATTTTTCTTTTCTCATTTTTCTCATTTTCATCATCAGTTTTATCATCACAATCTTCAATTTTGACTTTGTCAAAATTTGTGACATTGTCACTTATTGGAACAGAATTGATAGGTTTTGGACATAATTGATCAACCTTTGCTGAAGTGGTCACACAACCTTTCAATTTCTTTTCCAAATCATCAACTTTATTTCTAGCATTCTCAACTTCTTTTTCAAGTTGAAAAATTTTCTCAAGATAAGAATTTATTGCATTTTCATTTTCAACTTTATTATTCTCTAAAACAGAATTTTCATTTTCCAAAACTTTTATTCTATTATCAAAAACTGTTTCTCTATCTTTTAAAGCCTTATTTTCTAATTTTTCCCAAAACACTTCTTCATGTTCTAAAGTGTTTATTTTATTCTCAAAATCTTTTTCAATTTTTAATTTTTCATTTTCAAAAAATGTGATTTTATTTTGAAAATCTTTTTCTTTTTCTTTTAACATTTTGTTTTCTGATGTCAAACTTTCCACATCTTTCAAGAGTTTGACATTTTCTGCTTCAGATTTTGTACATTTTGAGCACACAAATTCAGATCTTGCATTTTCATCTTTCTTGGATTCTTCATTCTTTGAAGTTACCTCTATCTCTATCTTGTATGTGCCTGCACAAAAAATTTTAACAAAATTAAGAGGATTCAAATTTTCATCAATATAACAACCCCTCTTAATATCATATTTCATACTATTTTTTGCTTCAAGACACACATTTACTCTTCTTCTTATTTCAAGAATCACATCCAAACTTATTTTTTCTAAGTTCTTTTCTATTTCATTTATCAACTCCTTCTTTTTCTTTTCATTTTCATAATTTTGTGTTTTAATCTTACTGATGAATTCTCTTAAACACAAACTTGAGAATCTAAAATCCTTTTTCAGGTTAATCAAGAATTCATTCCATTCAGCCGGTAATACATCTGCAAATTTTGATATCTGTTCAGCATCTGACATTCTTATCTCACACCTTTTTAAATTTTCACGTAATTGATCATACCTTGTTACCAACTCATCCAACGGTTCATGTTTCTTGCACAAAAAAATTTCAAGTCTATTAACCCAAACATGCTTATTCCCATTTTCTCTATGGTTAAACCAAAACCTATCATACCAATCATTCAATCTTTCAAGGTTATCATTCTCCTTTTCATCAAACATTTTGACCAAATTTTAAAACAATCTGATACACTTAAATCTGATTGGGCCGAGAACTTTGAATCACATAACACTATTCTAATTGGACAAATGATGTATGAATCACGTGGTCTGATGATTGAAACTTGGGCCGATTATTACTTGAGCAGTGTGATCACATGGGCCACATTTTGAAAATATTGAACAATTAATATCATCAGTGGTCAACAACAATTCAACTATTTTAATTGGACCGTTAACTGTTGTGGGCTGAACTATTGAATATGCAATTTAATTTCACATGTAATGTAACACCCGGCTCTTTTGTACTTTCCATTTATAGAAAGTTTTGTTCGTATTTCTATTTTTGGAAACCTTGTATTCTTGTAATCGTTATTTCTTTGTAGTCATTGTAAAACCGAGACTTGGATCATTAATGAAACTCGTATTCTGTTACAAATATGTTATACACACTCTATATATGCTCGTATGTTTGATTTTGTGAATCAATTGACAATTAAACGATATTCTCGAAAAGTATGTGCTAAACTTGTAATTAAACTAAACTTATGCATGAAACGTGTTTTGAACGAAAACGATACTTGATTATGACACTTATACGCTCAATTATACTTTGACTATGATCGCCATGCTTGATTATGCCTTATACCATGCTTTTATGTCCAAACAAGTCCCTAAACTATCAAAAAAGGCATCAAAAGGGACTCAAACATAAACTACAGGGACTAAAGTGTAACAAAACGAAACTTGTCAAACATGAGGCGCCGCGTGATGCCAAGCCCCCTCGCGTCACGCTAGGCCCCTGTTTCGACAGACTTGTGTTTTCTTCAGCTGGTTGCACGAAATCCCAAGTTCTAATCTCACCCAATCACCTCTAATCCACCTCTAATCACCTCCAATCACCTCTAAACTCTTCCACTATAAATACACACCTTCTCTAACCCATTTTAGACTTTCACAACTCTCTAATCTTCACAAATACACTCTCGATCCCTTTTTCCCCTTTACACTTTGGGATGCAACATGTATAACTATGCAAACAACTTTTAAACTAAGTTAAACATACTCAATCCTTGATCAAGCATGAAACTAATGTGACTTACTTGTTATTCTCGTATGCTATGTGAACGATTTGGAACGCTATATGCTCATTAACTTTGCTCGCCCACCTTAACAATTATAGCGTTATAGGATTAACGCCCCGCCCGTTATACTCTTGGGTATTGTTAAGTTAAACATTACCACCCGCTAAACTATTGGGATTTGGCTATTTTATGCGTTGTATTCTAGGGTTTGATCTTATTGTACGCCAAAATTGCATACTAGTAATCACATATTATGAATCATGTTGGATTTGAGTTTTTATTCTATTATGCTATGTAAACAAACGTGTATACTCGCCCTTGCTTTTGCATTGAAACTCTATTTTAATACATGTTGCAGGTTAAATTGTTGAAGTACGATGAAAGATGAAACAAGAATAGGGTGGACTAGATACACACCTATAAATCGCTTATCTTTTAATGTTATGTTATTCGTTAAAACAATGTTGTATTTCGTTTTGATTATTGTATGACAATTTAGCACTTGCAATGAAATTTGAATTTAATTAAATATTGTCACATAGTGTTATGAAGTCTCTAGCAATCTATACGCACTTCATCTCATCCCGATGTTTCCGCCATCGGTTGGGGTGTGACAGATTGGTATCAGAGCCATAACTATAGGGAATTAGGAAAATTGCCATGCTTTTGCCCTAATCTATAGTTTTAGGAATTTTGCCTCTTATGTGTTGTTTAAAACTTTTGTACTCTACCATGCATGCTTCCTAGCTATACTTCTTGTTGATTAAATCTATATGCCTTTCCTAAGGTTAACATGAATACACTCTTGATTATTTGTATACTCTTGTAACACAAACGAGACAACTTTACCAAAATAGGCGTGAAACCCACAATTTGGTAAACGACTCTCATTCTACCTTAAACTATTTTTGCACGAAATTCCACCATTAAGCTAGGAGTGAAATCCACAACTTAATGGTAATTTCCATTTCAAATCTAGTGGACCCTCGTCAAAATGTCGAAATTATATTTTGACCCGACGAGTACCAACCACATTTAGGGTACGAAATCGTCAAGATATGGGTGAAACCCGCAACTCGTCGATTAAGTCCCATTCCTCGATTTTCAATCTCGCCAAAGTCTCGATTGTTTCAATCGATTAGAGATGTGTAGTAACCGGAAGGGTAAGATACCGTTAATCGCTTCTCGACGAGAGTATCTTACCTATAGGCCAAAGCACGTTTTCTCTAATTCGAAAGGACTTTCGACCCACTTTGGAATAGTCGACGTTTCTCTACCCGAAACAATCGTATGTTTTATTGAGCCTCTCTTTTATGTATCTCAATTTATATGTGATTTTATACTTGAACGTTCGTTCATTTCAAAAAAATTCGTTTTAATCGTTTAGCACGTTATCGCAATCACAAACAATAATAATCCCTCGTGAACAAACTAAATTTACAATGCTTTCATTTATCCATGTTATGCTATGTTGAACTCATGACTATGCTTTATGTGACGTTTAAACTCTTTACGCTATGTGAATTAATTTGAACCCTTTGTGCTATGTGACACTCTATGCTATGTGAATCAATTTATGCAAACAATTTTCTTAAACAAACATTATGATCAAGTCTCACCTATTCGTTCTTTTGAATCTTAGATGTCTTCTCGTCACTCCAACACGTCTAAGAAGTCAAAGTCCAGTGCTACGAAGAAGATGATGGCTTTCATGGCCGATCAGTTTGCGCGCGTCGTTCCAAAGGTCATCACCGAGATTCGAGCTTCTGAAACTCCTCACTCTTCCGTCGACTCTAAGGTCGAAACACGCAAGCCCGCTCCATTCAAATTCAAGCACTTTTCATCGTGCAATCCCAAACCATTCACCGGTAATGATGGGGTGACCGCCATGCTCGAGTGGTTTGATGGCATGGAGGTCACGTTCATCAACAGTGATTGCCCCGATGAGCTCAGAACGCGTAGTGCGACTGGGGTATTCCAAGCCCGAGCTCTCGAATGGTGGACGAACGAAAGGAACATCCGCTCGAACGAACTGGCCTATGCGTTGACTTGGGAAGAAGTTAAGGCCCTAATGATGGATGAGTTTTGCCCTCCGTATGAGCAACAAAGGCTAGAGGAAGAATTTTGGGCGCTAAAGCAAGTGGGAGATGAGAACCTAGCTTACACCACCCGTTTCAAACAACTTAGCTTCATTGTTCCTCACCTCGTTATGACCACCGATCGTAAGGTAAGGAAGTACATCAATGGGTTACCCTCTGCTATGCGCGATACGATCGAGGCTGCCAAACTCGACAATATCGAAGTTGTTTATCGTTTGGCCGCTTCCCTGAACAACAACCGTGTACGCGATAAACAAGCCACAAACCCCGCTTCTTTCAAGCCAGCCAACCAAATTACCCAACAGTCGAGTAGCAATAGGGGGAAGAAGCGAAAGCAATCAAACCCGGTTTGCAATGCGATTGTGCCACCCATTAACCCAAATCCTGTTGCTCCTGATAACACCCAAAAGTCGTACACTGGGATTCACCCCAAGTGTGCCACTTGTAACTATCACCATCCCGCCAATGCCAGGTGTCGTCGTTGTACCGATTGTAACCGTTATGGACATGACACTGCCTTTTGTCGCTATCAACAACAGCAAGCACCACAAGCTCAGCAAGCACAACAAGCTCCACCTGCTCCTCAAAACGCAAGACCAGCTAGGGCTTGTTTCAAATGTGGGGATACTAATCATCTTCGTCCTCAATGCCCACAATGAAATCAAGAGCAACAAAAACCTCCTCGTGGACGCGCTTTCAACCTGAACGCGAATCAAGCGCGCAACGACAATGATGTCGTTAACGGTACGTTTCTTGTTAACCATCTTTATGCTTCGATACTGTTTGATACTGGGGCGGACAAAAGCTTTGTGTTCTTAGAATTCGAATCGTTGTTAAATAGCACGCGCTCTAAGCTACCTAAGTCGTTTTCCGTTGAAGTCGCCAATGGCAAATCCATCCTAGTCGATTTCGTGCTTCAAGATTGTCGTCTTACTCTTAACGAACACGTTTTTCCTATCGATCTCATACCCATGCAACTGGGTAGCTTCGACGTCATCATAGGCATGGATTGGCTCCAAAAGAACCATGCTGAAATCGCTTGTCACGAGAAATACGTTCATTTACCCCTTCCATCTGGAGATGTGTTGCACGTCTATGGAGACCGACCTTCAAGGGGACTGAAGTTGATGTCCTGCACACAAGCGAACAAGTACTTATGCAAACAGTACCTTGCCTTTTTAGCCCACGTTGTGGAAGAAAAGTGCAAGGGAAAGAGTTTAAGTGATGTTCCAGTGGTGCGCGACTTCCCTGACGTCTTCCCTGAAGATTTACCTGGTCCTCCTCCACCTCGATCTGTTGATTTTCGTATTGACGTTGTACCTGGTGCGACTCCTATTTACAAAACTCCTTATCATCTTGCACCTTCTGAGATGCAAGAATTATCTACGCAACTTCAAGAACTCCTCGATAAGGGTTTCATTCGTCCAAGTACCTCACCTTGGGGTGCTCCTGTGCTCTTCGTCAAAAAGAAGGATGGCTCTTTCCACATGTGCATCGATTATCGTGAGCTTAACAAACTCACCGTAAAAAATCGTTACCCTCTTCCGCGTATCGACGATCTATTTGATCAACTTCAAGGCGCTACCTGTTTCTCCAAGATCAATCTTCGTACTGGTTATCACCAACTTCGTGTTCTCGATGAGGACATCCCCAAAACCGCTTTTCGCACTCGCTATGGACACTACGAGTTCTTGGTTATGCCTTTTGGCTTGACCAATGCACCCGCTGTGTTCATGGATCTTATGAATCGTGTTTGTAAGCCCTACTTGGATCGCTTTGTGATCCTCTTCATTGATGACATTCTCATTTATTCTAAATCTCAAGCCGATCATGAACGTCATCTTCGTCTTATACTCGAGCTCTTGCGTATTGAACGTTTATACGCTAAGTTCTCCAAATGCGAGTTTTGGATTAAAGAAGTCCAATTCCTTGGACACGTTGTTAGTGAAAAAAGAATCCACGTTGATCCCTCCAAAATCGAAGCAGTGAAGAATTGGACCGCGCCTAAATCTCCTTCTGAAATCCGTTCCTTCTTAGGATTGGCGGGTTATTACCGCCGATTCATCTCGAACTTTTAAAAAATCGCCGTTCCTCTTACTTCGTTGACTCAAAAAGAGAAACCTTTTGCTTGGGGTCCTGAACAAGAGAAATCTTTTCAGACTCTCAAGGACATGCTCTGCAACACTCCTATTCTCGCTCTCCCTGATGGGAATGATGATTTCGTGGTGTATTGTGATGCCTCGAATCGTGGTCTTGGTTGTGTTCTCATGCAACGAGACAAAGTCATCGCTTACGCCTCTCGCCAACTCAAAACACATGAGAAAAATTATACAACCCATGACCTCGAGCTTGGCGCCGTTGTTTTTGCGTTAAAGATGTGGCGACACTACCTATATGGTACGAAGTGTGTGGTTTTCACTGACCATAAGAGCCTACAGCACATCTTTGACCAAAAAGAGCTAAACATGCGTCAGCAACGTTGGGTGGAATTACTTAACGACTATGACTGCGAGATCCGCTATCACCCTGGTAAAGCGAATGTCGTGGCCGATGCACTTAGTTGTAAGACTCATGTAGATTACATTCGTTGTTTTCACATCTCAAGCGATCTTCACAATTGCATTCGTGAAGCGCAATATTCATCTATCAATGAAGGTTCCATGCCTGTAGAAATACGTGGAGCTTCTGAAGATCTACTCACTTCAAAATCTGATGGTCTGCTCTACTGTCGTGACCGCATCTGGGTACAAGATGGCGACAATCTTCGTGATCTCATTATGAACGAGGCACACAAATCTAAGTACTCAATTCATCCTGGTGCCGACAAGATGTACCATAATCTACGTACATCCTATTGGTGGCCCGGTATGAAGAGAGACATTGCCGTGTACGTTTCTAAGTGTCTTACCTGTTCGAAAGTCAAAGCCGAACATCAACGACCTTCCGGTCTACTCGAACAACCTGAAATCCTCATTTGGAAATGGGATAGCATTGCGAGAGACTTCATAACTAAACTCCCTCGTACGCCTTATGGTAACGATAGCATTTGGGTGATCATCGATCGTTTGACCAAGTCCGCTCAATTCATTCCTATTCGTGAAGATTTCAAGGTTGAACGACTTGCTCGCATCTATACCGATGAAGTCATACGCCATCATGGTATTCCTCTCGACATCATTTCTGATCACGATGGTCGATTTACTTCGCGTCTCTGGCAAACCTTTCAGTCCGCCATGGGTACTCATTTGAATCTCAGTACGGCTTTTCATCCTCCAACGGATGGACAGACTGAACGTACTATCCAAACCCTAGAGGACATGCTCCGTTCTTGTGTCATCGACTTTGGTGGTAGTTGGGATGTGCATTTACCTTTGGTCGAGTTCTCGTACAACAATAGCTACCACTCCAGTATTAAAAATGGCTCCATTCGAGGCATTGTATGGTCGCAAATGCCGATCTACTTTAAACTGGCACGAGATTGGTGACAAACATTTTACTAGCCCTGAAATCATACAAGAAGTAACGGATAAGATTCACCAAATCCATGATAATCTACTCAAGGCTCGAAATCGTCAAAAGGTCTATGCTGATAAGGGACGCAAACCGATGGAATTCAACGTTGGGGATCAGGTTCTACTCAAAGTGTCTCCTTGGAAAGGAGTGGTTCGTTTTGGAAAAAAGGGAAAGCTTTCCCCTCGCTTTGTTGGTCCTTTCAAGATACTCGAAAGGATTGGTGCGGTGGCTTATCGACTCGATTTACCTCAAGAGCTCAACAACGTTCATCCGACGTTTCATGTCTCCAACCTAAAGAAATGTCTCGTTGATGAGGGACTCCATGTTCCTCTCGAAGATCTCCAAATCAACGAAACCATGCACTTTGTGGAAAAACCCGTCGAAATCATGGATCAAGGAGTCAAGTTATTGAGGCGCAGTAAAATTCCTATCGTCAAAGTTCGATGGGAAGGAAAACGTGGCGCCGAATTTACTTGGGAACTTAAAAGTGATATGAAGACGAAGTATCCCTATCTCTTCGCTACATCTTCCTAAATTTCAGGACGAACTTTCCTAAAGGTGGGGAGACAGTAACGCCCGGCTCTTTTGTACTTTCCATTTATAGAAAGTTTTGTTCATATTTCTATTTTTGGAAACCTTGTATTCTTTTAATCGTTCTTTCTTTGTAATCATTGTAAAACCGAGACTTGGATCATTAATGAAACTCATATTATGTTACAAATATGTTATACACACTCTATATATGCTCGTATGTTTGATTTTCTGAATCAATTGATACTTAAACGATATTCTCGGAAACTATGTGCTAAACTTGTAATTAAACTAAACTTATGCATGAAACGTGTTTTGAACGAAAACGATACTTGATTATGACACTTATACGCTCAATTATACTTTGACTATGATCGCCATGCTTGATTATGCCTTATACCATGCTTTTATGTCCAAACAAGTCCCTAAACTATCAAAAAGGCATCAAAAGGGACTCAAACATAAACTACAGGGACTAAAGTGTAACAAAACAAAACTTGTCAAAAATGAGGCGCCGTGTGACGCCAAGCCCCCTCGCGTCACGCTAGGCCCCTGTTTCGACAGACTTGTGTTTTCTTCAGCTGGTTGCACGAAATCCCAAGTTCTAATCTCACCCAATCACCTCTAATCCACCTCTAATCACCTCCAATCACCTCTAAACTCTTCCACTATAAATACACACCTTCTCCAACACATTTTAGACTTTCACAACTCTCTAATCTTCACAAATCCACTGTCAATCTGTTGCAAATCAGAGTTCTTGGACAGGTTCATACATCTTAACAAAAGTGAGTGTAACTTGCTTGTTTTCACTCCAAATCACTTGATTCTTTCTTCTATTGCTTTGTTATATCCTTGGGTTTGATTCCTTGGTTTCTCCATGGAGAAATCAGACCTAGAATTGCCCTAAAAAGGACCAAAACTTTCTGTTTTGTTTTAAGTTATTCAAAAGCTTGCTTAAACTTATCAAGCTTGTGTCTAACACATCTCAAACTTATGTAACAATGCCTACAACCTTTCCTATGGTTATTTAGGTATAATAACATGATTAAGACATGTAAAATCAGAGGATGAACCTCAGATACTTTCTGTTTTATTTAGGGTATTTCACCCACAAGTCATGTTCAAGCTTAGGTCTTGATGTAGAGTGATTATGGAACAACTTGGGTTGTCCAAACATACAATCCTCACATGATTTGATGATTTCTCTTTAGTTAGGTTAGTTACATTATTGTACAAATCCTAGTTCGTGACCCTCCTTGGTTGTTTTTACATCAAGTGAAGTGGTGAACATTATATATATAATCATTCGAACCTTTAATGTTGAACTTGTGTTTATATGTTAAAGTAGTAGAATATCATCTAAGACTTAAAACCTTGATATGATTCTAATGGGTGTGCTACCCATGAAATACAATATAACCCTAGTGGTTACATAGTGTCATATAAGAGTTATAAGTTAAAGATAATTATTTTTATATTCTACTTTATGCTATGTTAAATCCGAATCCATAATCTTCCGTTAAACGCCAACTCACACACCTATGTTTCCTCGTGTAGAAGGACTAGGTGCTCCAAACTAATCCATCCACCAACTCACTCGCGGGATTTCAAGTAGGAAAGCTTGCAACCACCGTGAGTATACTCGATCCCATTTTCCCCTTTACACTTTGGGATGCAACATGTATAACTATGCAAACAAGTTTTAAACTAAGTTAAACATACTCAATCCTTGATCAAGCATGCAACTATGTGACTTACTTGTTATTCTCGTATGCTATGTGAACGATTTGGAACGTTATATGCTCATTAACTTTGCTCGCCCAACTTAACAATTATAGCGCTATAGGATTAATGCCCCGCCCGTTATACTCTTGGGTATTGTTAAGTTAAACATTACCACCCCGCTAAACTATTGGGGTTAGGCTATTTTATGCGTTGTATTCTAGGGTTTGGTCATATTGTACGCCAAAATTGCATACTAGTAATCACATATTATGAATCATGTTGGATTTGAGTTTTTATTCTATTATGCTATGTAAACAAACTTTTATACTCGCTCTTGCTTTTGCATTGAAACTCTATTTTAATACATGTTGCGGGTTAAATTTTTGAAGTACGATGTAAGATGAAACAAGAAAAGGGTGGACTAGATACACACCTATAAATCGTTTATCTTTTAATGTTATGTTATTCTTTAAAACAATGTTGTATTTCGTTTTGATTATTGTATGACAATTTAGCACTTGCAATGACATTTGAATTTAATTAAATATTGTCACATAGTGTTATGAAGTCTCTAGCAATCTATACACACTTCGTCTCATCCCGATGTTTCCGCCATTGGTTGGGGTGTGACATGCAATATAATGATGTTATCAAAAACTCTTGGCCGACAACTTCAAAGTAACCTATGATTCTATTGGGCCACTTAAAGTAATGTATGAATTACATGACAACTTGTTAAAGCTTATTAATTTGTCTGACACTCTGACAAGAGGCTGAACAACTTTTCACGCGAAATTATCTGTTTCACACGAAATCACTTTCAAATGTTTCACACGAGATCACTTTCAAACGGAATAACAATTTCACGCGGAATGTCCAAACAAAATTTAATTTCATACGAAATTAGTTTTAGATTCAAACGAAATCAGTTAATTTCGCACGGAATTAATCACTTTTCAAACGAAATTAGTTAATTTCACACGGAATTAAGCTGACTTCACGCGGTATCGGACACAAAATCTCAGATTTCTCTCAAACGGCTTGGAATTAAGATCTGAAACTTGGTAGGGTTATAGATCAGGTATTTTCGCACAACATATCCGAAAATCAGCAATTTTTGACCGTAAAAACCTGTTCAATTTGACGAAAAACCGTTAAAAACGTGAAAAATGAGTAGAAGATGAAGAAATAGATGAAACTCAGATATGAAATCGATGTAATCTTGTACGAATCTATGTGTTTGATCAGTGCAATCGAGCTCCTGCTCTGATACCACTTCTAGGATCGGTTTTGACACCAAACGATTGCGTAACGAATGTGTAACGTGCGGAATCCGTAGACGTACGTGACCGAACACACGAGACCGTACTATAACCGTGATTCTATTGAATTAATATGACGAGTACATGCACCGAGAATCACGTAGAGAACTTTCTCTCTCTAGACTTTCTCTCTAAGATTAGCTCTCTAATTCCCAAATGAGCAAAAGTCTTTAATCTAACAATTAGAATCCTATTTATAGGTAAAAGGTTATATGGTATTTCCCCATATTTACAAAATTGCCACCTTGCCCTTTTAACTAGATATTAAAATATAACGCTAGATTTCTTCGGTTTCTTGTTATTTCTGCTACAGACTTGATTGACGCAGGCGATAGACACATACTGTACTAACATTTTCAGATTTATTAATACAATTTGTTTTTCATCCGTCTATGATAGTTTGTCATTTTTCACCAAGGGGTTCACCAAATAAGTGTTAAAACATATTGTGATGTGGGGAAAAAGTCCACATGAAACTACCGGTTTCATATAAGGTTTCTCGGATGATACAATATAGGTATAGGTTAAAACAAGTAACAACCATATATAGATTGATAATTGATGTACTATGAACCACCAAGTTAATAACCATTTGGAGTAGTTTTCATCATCGGATTAACGTTTTTAAGATGTTTTTAACGGATTTGTGCAAGAACAGTTTGTGAATTGTTTTTCAAGTTTGTAGACCTTCAAACGAGATCTGCAGATCTTGTAAAGGACATACCTATCTCTAAACGACATCATGATCTTTCAAAAAACAACCCTTGTCTCTCAAACGTCAACACACTGATCATCATCAAAAGGTAATCGTTGATAAGATAATATTGTTGATAAGGTAATCGTTAGACAAGTTAAAAAGGAAATGAAACAAAACATTGTATATGGCGAGTGTGGGGTCAAGTCGTCAACTAAAATTTTTATCACCTAAATTGACCGATTGGTGATTCATTTAAAGAAATTCATCATTTGTTTTCTAGCTGTTGAGTTGTGTTGCAACCATCTAGAAATCAAATGGGGTGGAACCTTGATTGGTTGTTATTAATGGATAGTAATATATTCCATGACCCACTACCAAAAGTAGACTAAGATCCCTCAGATTTGCATGCGAGAAAAGTCTTTCAAACCAACCATTAAAGGGATTATCGATGGATTACATAGATTCGTGGTGAAGTAGTGAGGATGGATATATTATCTTTAATGAGCCAGCAATATCCAGAAACAATTTAATTAACAAAGGATAAGTGATAGTAATGCATACAAAATATAGAATTGTATTATAAGATTGGTTAATACAATATGTTTTTCATCTGTCTGAGATACTTTGCTATTTTGCCACTGATGTGTGGTAAAATATACATATTCTTCACGTGTAAAATGTATAATTATTGTATAGTTTTTATTTGTTTTTATTTCGTTTTAGTGTTATATTATATTATTTTATGTTTTGGCAGGTTCTGGTGCAAATGGAGCGGAAACGAGTATTAAGGAAATAACCAACCAGTTGAGTAGAGTAGAGCGCCAGTGACCGACCGAAGTAAAATTGCCGCTTTTTTTCTTTTGGGCTGCTAAGATAGAAATCAGACGAAAGAAGCTGCCGTATTACTGCTATTATCATTTATTATTATAGATTAATACATGCAAGCAAGCATTGGACCAAAAGGAATTTGGAGGATTTTTTTCAGTGGGCCATCATAGACCTTATGTCCAGCGAATTCAGTTGAAAACGTGAAAGTTGGATGTTGGGCCATGTGATTCAATAAGTTGAACATTGTTTTATATTATATAAAGAAAACCTAATATTCCTAATCTCATATATATACATGGAATGGTGCATAGTCAAGGGAATTAACTCCCTTTAGACGAACTGGCGCAAGAAAAAGAAGAAAAAAAGAAAGAAAGGAGGGAGGGAGGTATTATTTAGTTCGCAACTCGGTTAGATTTAAACATTAAACTTTGTTGTTTTCATTATTAAACATGATGTATGCAGTTATATTGAACATTGTTTATTTGTTTTTATTGACTATGAGTGGCTAAACTTTTTATGGTTACCTAGGGTTGATGAACTAGATGAATGTTTGATTGATTAACTTTTGGTTTTAAAAGAATGTGATGATTTACATGTTATAATTTTTTAACCCCATTCTAATTAGTTGTGTGTTGGTTTTGATTGGTTTAATAATTTATTTGTTGGTTCCATTGCTCTAGATACATAGAAATATACTTTAGAGCCGGGAGTTAGTCTAGGTTGTAACTATTCAGTTAGACCTTGAAAGTGAGAAATCTAATTGAAGTTTAATAATTATTATAACCAATAATTAAAACATGCAATCTTTTCTGGAGGTGAGAAATTTATTCTAGAATTGCTAGGTTATTAGCCGGGCGTTGTTTGGCAGTGTGGGTGGCCGGTAACTCGGGTTCATCTGTTTATTCGCGTCTAGAGTTTCCTAAGGTCTCGGTGTTCTTAGTTATTTCTGCTTCATAATTTGAGGGATTTAGTAAGTAAATTGCTTTATTCCTGATAGTTGTGGGACTTGGTGGTCGATAACTCGAGTCAGTCCATTTTAGCACTTCTTCACTTGTCATACTGTTAGGTTTGGTTTACCTTCTGGGTGTCTATCGGGTCAGATAGAGTCTTCATTCAAAACAAAGGTTAGGATTTTATTAACGAGTCTAGGGATTCTTGCCTAGGTAACCTACTTTCCTATCATCCTTGATTTCACCTTAGTAGCCTTCAGCCTGTGTCTAGGTAGTCTAGTTCGTCTTAGTTAATATTAAGATATTAGTTAATTAAAACACACAAAATCCAAACAAACCAGTTAAGTAATTAATAGAGTCAGAGTCTAGTTAGCGTCACTAGTGTCTCGTGGGTTCGATACTCGGACTTCATTAGGCTTTACTACGTACGGTAGGTACACTTGCCTGTCAGTGGTCTAGCATTTAGAGAGTCTTAGTTTATAAATTTAAAACTAGCGTGTCTAGATTAGGTTTAGTTTTTAAAGACCGCATTCAGCACATTAAGTTTTTGGCGCCGTTGCCGGGGACACTTAGGCGATTGCGTTATTAGCTTTGATTGATCTTATTTGTTTAATTGGTCTTATTTGTAATTTGAGTCTTAGGGTGTGAGTCTTAGAGTTTGTGTCTAGTAGTAGTGTCTCTAGTCATTATTTTTGTAAATATTTTTTATTAGTTAGTTTGTTTTTTCTTTCCTTTCTCTACTTTGTGCTGTTTTTGCTACTCTCTTCATGGCATGTTATCATAGCGAGTACCCTACCTATGTTTGGGCGTTCGTGGAATAATGTCAAATATTGGCTCAGATAACAACAACAACACAGGACCAAGGAGATTCTAGGTTTCCCGAAATGTTCACCATTCTTGAGCGAATGATCGAAACACTAAGTCAAATGATTAAGGAAGGCATGAATAAGCACGTACATCCAAGGGGTCGGTGTCAGGACTGTGGTGGACCGCATTGGTACGAAGATTCTCCGATATACGTGAATCAGAAGAAAAATCAAAGTACAATACGATTTACATGGGATGATTACTATGATGGTCATATTGACTTTGAGAGCTATGATGGAGTGAAAGAAGAAGAAGTTGAGGAAGAACAATTTAAAGAAGAGCTTCAGGGTGATCCAGAGTTGCTAGATGTAGAATTGGAGACGACAACGGACGATTTAGTCCCACCTCCGGTTCAACAGGACGTGACGCCTAATTGGTATTCCACACCATGGTATTATGGTCCTGAACCCATTGATGAAGACTTCTGGAATGATGATGAGGGGGAAGACGTGGATGAGCCACTTGACAAGATGGAAAATGAGAGAGGGATGCATATACCATCTTGGGAGGAGGAGTTTGGTGAAGAGTTGGTAGGTTTGCCAACTCTTGAAGATGAAGAATTTGACCCGGTTGGTGATCTCGCCTATCTAGAGACATTACTTGTAGAGACGCCGACCATGGAGATCAAACACATACCAAACAAAGAAGAAGAGAAAGCGGTTGAGGGGTTTGACAGCTGGCCCGTGAAAGATTTAGATGTTGGATCGCCATCATATTTAAAATCACAGGAGAAGGCACAAAAATGTTTGGATCGACATAGTTCGAGGATTCAGAGATGGAGTAAACAGAAGCAAATGGAGAAACTGAGGTGCAGAGAAAACCATCTTCCTCATTACATGCATCGTATCAGGTTATCAGGTTTGGCCTAGGTAAATTTAAATTTTGGTGGTCTAACCCATTTCAAATTTTAAAAATATTTTATTAGTCCACTACAAAATTTTTAAATGTTTATGAGGACCGGGTGGAATTAAATGGGTTAGACGGTTCATTAAAGATTTTTCTAAGATAGTTGTACCATTAACTAAGTTAACCTGTAAATCAGTTAAGTTTGAATGGGGACCTAGGCAGGAAAAGGCTTTTAAGATTTTAAAGCAAAGGTTAACAAACGCCCCAATTCTTGCCTTGCCAGAAGGGACAGAAGATTTTGAAGTTTATTGTGATGCTTCTAAGTTGGGATTAGGATGTGTGCTGATGCAACGCAAAAAGGTAATTGCATATGCATCAAGGCAATTGAAGAAGCATGAAGAGAATTATACGACTCACGACTTAGAATTGGGAGCAATAATTTTTGCCCTTAAGATTTGGAGACACTATCTGTATGGCAGTAAGTTTACAGTCTATACAGATCATAAGAGTTTAAGATACATATTCGGACAAAAGGAATTAAATATGAGACAAAGAAGATGGATGGAAATTCTAAGTGACTACGACTGTGATATTCAATATCACGAAGGAAAAGCAAACGTAGTTGCAGATGCCTTAAGTCATAAGTATCATGAAAAGCAAAAGCGATTTCGTGCTCTTAGACTAAGTTTACAATTAGACTTAATGGAACAACTAAAGAATGTTCAAGAATCAGTAATCAAGGATGATGCTAAAGGAATGAAAGGACGAATAATGGAATTAGAGCAAGGAAATGATGGAATTTGGAGATTCTACAAGAAAAGAATTTGAGTACCTAAACAAGGAGAATTAAGAAATAAGATTTTGGAGGAAGCCCATAAATCTAGGTATACCATGCATCCTGGTAATAATAAGATGTGCCAAGATTTAAGAAATAACTTCTGGTGGATAGGAATAAAAAAGGACATAGCTAGATATGTATCTAAGTGTCTAACTTGTTCACAAGTTAAGGCAGAACACCAGAAAACTTCAGGATTACTCCAACAATTAGAAATGCCTGTATGGAAATGGGAACTAATAATGATGGACTTTGTTACTAAGTTACCCAAAACCAGAAAGGGTGACGCGATTTGGGTAATTGTGGATCGATTAACCAAATCAGCTAATTTTCTACCCATGAAGGAAACCTTTAGCATGGAAAGATTAGCCAAGTTATACGTAGATGAGGTAGTATCCTTACATGGAGTCCCACTCTCTATTGTATCGGACAGAGATAGTCGTTTCACTTCACATTTCTGGACAAGTTTCCAAGAAGCCATGGGGACGCGGTTAAATTTAAGTACATCTTACCATCCCCAAACAGACGGACAAAGTGAAAGGACGATCCAAACTCTGGAGGACATGCTTAGGGCATGTGTGATAGATTTTGGTGGAAATTGGGATGACCACCTACCCTTAATCGAATTCTCCTACAATAATAGTTATCATGCAAGCATTGAAGCTGCCCCGTTCGAAGCACTGTATGGACGAAAGTGTAGAACACCAGTTTGCTGGGCAGAAATAGGAGAAAGCCAATTATCAGGTCCCGAGATCGTGCAAGAAACCACCGATAAGATCACTCAAATCAAGGAAAGACTAAAAACGGCTTGAGATCGCCAGAAGAGTTATGCAGACAATCGACGCAAGCCACTAGATTTTCAAGTTGGAGATAAGGTACTCTTGAAAGTTTCTCCTTGGAAAGGAGTAGTCCGATTCGGAAAGAAAGGAAAGATAAGTCCAAGATACATAGGACCATTCCCAGTAATCCAGAAAATAGGACCAGTCGCCTATCGCTTACAACAACCGGAAGAGTTAGCTGCGGTACATGACGTATTTCATGTATCTAACCTCAAGAAATGTCTATCGGACGAATCACTAGTAGTCCCTCTTCAAGACATACAGGTGAATGAAAAGTTGAAGTTTGTGGAGAAACCGCTTCAAGTAGAAGACAGAAAGATCAAGTTTCTCAAACACAAAATACTGGTACTTGTCAAAGTCAAGTGGGATTCGAAAAGAGGACCCGAGTATACCTGGGAGCTGGAATCGGAAATGAAGCGAAAATATCCTCATTTATTTCAGTAAATCTCGAGGACGAGATCTTAAATAAGGTGGGGAAGATGTAAGGACCCTAAAAATTGTCCATAAACAACCCGTAAGTAAAAAACCCAGACCCTTGAAACCCTAATACGCATGAAAAATCAAGAAAACAAGAAAATTGGGTTTCACGCGGGCCAAGTAAACCATAAGGGATATTTACGCGGGCCGCTTCAACTTAAAAGTTGACAGGATAAGCGTCCAGGCCACGTGTCGTACGCTTGGCAACCCTACTCGTGACACCCCAGCCCTATACGTAGACTAGGGGTTCTCGCGGGTCGCGGAAGACCTTGTTAAGGTTTACGCGGGCCGCGTAAAACTCAAAATGTTGCTATAAATTGCTGGTGCATGGGACTTGCTTCTGTGCTCGAAAACTTCATTCAAAAACGAAGAAAACTGCTTAAATTCGAAATTCTAAGTAGGGAAATGCTGCTACGATTACAGGGTATTAACTCGATCACTGCTACGATATAATGTCCGATCGATTGAAACCAATCCGATGGATGTTTAAGTGCTGCCCGTATTTGGGCTAGGCCTTTGTCATTCGTCGTGAGGATTTTGATTTCGTGAGTTATCGTAAATGTTGTATTAAGTTACTGAGTTAGTTTCGTATGCATTGCTGTTTAAATTAGGTTATCAGGCTTATCAGTAGGCTAAACTCTGCCTGTCTAAATTTGCAATGTGAGTCATTCTCTTTTTATCAAATTGCTTTACAAAACCTAAATGTTTTTCAGTTATACATTGCGGTGATTAAGTCTTTGCTAATCTTTAATTACTGGCAGTATGTGGGGGTTTTGTGCATATTACTACTAACGATTTATCACTTTAGGTGGGCGAGCCTAATTAGTGATATGTCCACAGTCATAGATTCGTTCGAGTGACAGCTGAACCAGATAATTATATGATAGGGGCAAATATAAAAACCCTTAATGCTATAAATTTATAACAATGTGGCTTTTGTGCAACTGGAATGACTCGCCAGTATTTCCCCGCTGATAAAACCTTTTTAAACCTGTTTCAGGTGATCTGCTGTGATCCAGGAAAAGTGTCTTGTAGCACTAAAAGCTTAGGAAAGTGGCTCTATAAAATAAAGGAATATGTTTTGTAAAACAGGGAAATTCCTCGTAAAATTTCCTTTATTGTAAATTATGGGGTAATTCCCAAATTATGAAATAAAATAGTTGGGCATTTTCAAGTTTTAAAAGATCCTGTTAAACTTCCGCTGTCAATTCAAATAACAAATACCACGGGTTTCTGTCCCGCGGCTTCTGGATTGGGTCACACCGGGCCGGGGGCCGTGACAGTTTGTGCCAGAGATTCAGAGTATGGTGACTTCAGCTAACCTCCCTACGATCCAGCAAGTCATAGGACTGTCCCACCGTCTCACTGATCAGGCAGTTGAGCAGAACAAGCTGCCTAAACGTATTAGTGCTACCACTACTTCAGATGCTCCTAGCAACAACAAGCGCAAATGGGATGGAAATTCAAGCAAAAGTTCTACTTCTGTTCAGTCTCAGTCTCAGCAGCGGAGGACTGACGACTACAAGAGCCCCAGTCAGCAGTCTTCTGGGAATCAGGGTCAGGGTGGGTACAAGGGAAACCACCCTAAGTGCAATCGATGTAACTTGCACCATAGCGGGCCATGTAGCAAGGGCAACTGTTAGAGATGTAACAAACCAGGTCATGTAGCGAAAGATTGTAGGAGTCTATATCCTGCGAATCAGAGGCGACAGCAACAGCAGCAGACTCCACTGAATCAGCGTCAGCAACAACAGCAACAGCAGGGTAACAACAAAGGATGTTTCCAGTGTGGTGCTGAAGGCCACTTCAAAAGAGACTGCCCCCAGCTGAACCCGAACCAGAACAACAACAACAACAACTAGGGGAATGGAAACAACAGGGTTAACAATGACGACAATGGTGCAAGGGGACGTGCTTTCGTGATTGGTCAGGGTGATGCTAGGAACGATCCAAACGTTGTGATGGGTAAGTTCCTACTGGATGATTTCTTTGTTTCAGTACTATTTTATTCGGGTGCCGATACTAGTTACGTGTCCTCAAAAGTTAGTCAGATGCTTAAGAGTACCTCAATTCTCTTGAACACCAAGCACATTGTAGAACTAGCAAACAGTAAAAGTCTTGAGGCTACACACATAGTTAAGGATTGTAATCTCATTCTAGCTGGTCAGACCTTCTCTATCGACCTTATCCCCATTGTTCTTGGTAGCTTCGACGTTGTCATCGGGATGGACTGGTTATCCCAACATCGAGCAAAGATTCTTTGCAAGGAGAAAATTGTCTGCATCCCTCGTTCTGGTGAAGAACCTCTCGTGATTCGTGGTGATAAGAGTGGTCTAGTAGTAGGCATCATATCTTTCCTTAAGGCCCAGAAGTGCTTACGAAAGGGCCACACAGCTATTCTAGCCCTCGTTACTGACACCTCAACGAAAGAGAAGAAAATAGAAGATATTCCGATCGTACGCGACTTTCCTGAGGTATTTCCTGAGGATTTACCTGGTCTTCCGCCTCATCGTCAAGTCGAGTTTCAAATCGAGCTAGCTCCTGGAGCAGCACCAATAGCTCGTGCACCTTATCGTTTAGCTCCATCAGAACTAGAAGAACTGTCTGCACAACTGTAAGAACTCTTGCAAAAGGGTTTCATTCGTCCTAGCTCTTCGCCCTAGGGAGCTCCGGTCTTGTTTGTGAAGAAGAAAGACGGTACCTTCCGTATGTGTATTGACTATCGCAGACTCAACAAGGTGATCGTGAAGAATCGTTATCCTCTTCCGTGTATCGATGACCTATTCGACCAGCTGCAAGGGTCAAACTTCTACTCAAAGATTGATCTGAGATTGGGCAATCATCAACTGAGAGTCCGAGACGAGGACATCCCTAAGACAACATTCAGAACTCGTTACGGGCACTACGAGTTTCTGGTCATGCCTTTTGGGTTGACAAACGCACCTGCGGTCTTCATGGATCTCATGAACCGAGTGTGCAAACCTTACTTGGATTAGTTCGTAATTGTATTCATCGACGACATCCTGATCTATTCCAAGAGTCAGGGGGAACACGAGCATCATCTACGACTTATTTTGGAACTTCTTCGAACAGAACAGCTTTATGCTAAGTTTTCGAAATGCGACTTTTGGCTTCATGAAGTCCATTTCCTAGGTCACGTGGTAAACGAGGATGGGATTCATGTGGATCCATCCAAGGTTGACTCGATCAAGAACTGGCCTGCACCCCGTACACCAACTGAAATCCGCCAATTCTTGGGTTTGGCGGGTTACTACAGAAGGTTTATCAAGGATTTCTCAAAGATTGTGCAACCTCTCACTTCACTAACTCAGAAGGGTGTCACCTATCGTTGGGATGATGCACATGAATCCGCGTTTCAGCAACTAAAGAAGAAACTTTGTAGCGCACCTATTCTCTCGTTACCCGAAGGCACAAATGATTTCGTGGTTTATTGCGACGCGTCAATCCAAGGACTTGGTTGTGTGTTGATGCAACGTGAGAAAGTAATTGCTTATTCATCACGCTAACTTAAAGTCCACGAAAGGAACTACACTACTCACGATCTGGAGCTGGGAGCTGTTGTTTTCGTACTCAAGATATGGAGACATTACCTTCACGGTACCAAGTGCACCATTTACACCGATTACATGAGTCTCCAGCATATCTTCGATCAGAAGGAGTTGAACATGCGACAGCGTCGATGAGTCAAACTTCTGAATGATTATGAGTGCGCGAACAAGTACCATTCGGGCAAAGCCAATGTTGTGGATGATGCCCTCAGTCGAAAGGAGACCAAACCTAAGCGTGTGAGTGCGTTACAGCTTACCATCCACTCTAGTCTTCCTACTCGGATACAAGATGCTCAGATTGAAGCCTTGAAAGCAGAGAACATCAGGGCTGAGTCCCTGCGAGGATCGAAGAAACGGTTAGAACAAAAGGGAGACGGCGCTTACTACATGGCAGGGCGCATCTGGGTTCCATTTTATGGTAATCTACGTGAACTTGTGATGGATGAAGCACACAAGTCTCGTTACTCAGTACATCCTGGTTCTGATAAGATGTACGACAACCTCAAAACTACGTACTGGTGACCTCACATGAAAGCTAACATAGCGACGTATGTTAGTAATTGTCTGACCTATGCTAGGGTCAAGGTTGAATACCAGAAACCATCAGGCCTACTCCAGCAACCAGAGATACCGACCTGGAAATGGGAGCAAATTTCCATGGACTTCGTTACTGGCTTACCTAGATCTCAACGGGGAAATGACACCATTTGGGTGATAGTGGATCGACTAACCAAGTCTGCACACTTCCTGGCTATCAAGGAAATGGATAAGTTCTCCACTTTAGCAGACATCTACCTGAAGGAAGTAGTCTCGAGGCATGGGGTGCCAACTTCAATCATTTCTGATCGTGATCCACATTTTACATCTGATTTGTGGCAAGCGATGCAGAAATCCTTTGGCTCACGTCTAGATATGAGCACATCGTACCATCCCTAGACGGATGGGCAGTCTGAACGCACCATCCAAACTCTTGAAGATATGCTTCGGGAATGTGTAATCGACTTTGCTAACGACTAGGAAGGACACCTCCCTTTAGTGGAGTTTTCGTATAACAACAGTTACCTCACCAGTATCCAGGCTGCTCCGTTCGAGGTATTGTACGGACAGAAATGCCGATCACCCTTATGCTGGGCGGAAGTTGGCGACTGCCAAATCACTGGCCCAGAACTCGTCGTAGACACAACAGAGAAGATTGCTCAAATACGACAACGAATGGCGGCAGCTCGTGACCATCAAAAAAGCTACGCTGACAAGCGCAGGAAACCACTCGAGTTCCAGGTTGGGGATCGAGTACTACTTAAAGTCTCACCTTGGAAAGCTGTAGTTCGATTTGGTAAACGAGGCAAACTCAACCCGCGATATGTCAGACCTTTCGAAATCACTGAGAAAGTCGGCAAAGTGGCCTACATATTGAATCTACCTGAGGAACTCAGTGGAGTTCACAACGTATTCCATGTGTCAAATCTGAAGAAGTGTCTGTCAGATGAGACCCTCATAGTTCCTTTCAAGGAGCTCACTATCGACGATCAGTTGCGATTTGTCGAAGAACCAGTGGAAATCTTGGACCCGGAGGTCAAGATTCTCAAACGCCCAGGATACCTATTGTTCGAGTTCGTTGGAACTCCCGTCGTCGCCCAGAGTTTACCTAGGAACGAGAAGACCAAATGAAACACAAATATCCCCAGTTGTTCGAGAAAAGTGAAACCACTACTAAGGTTGAAGCTACTACGGAATTTCGGGACGAAATTCCAAACCAACAGGGGAATGATGTGACGCCCCAGGAAAACCAGGAAAACTACGCAACCTAACTAGCCTACTCAGTAACTACGTGCTAAATTTCGGGACGAAATATCTTTCAAGTTGGGGATGATGTGAGAACCCGAGATTTCAAGCCCTTTCATTTACGTATCTTCTGTGTGACAATTCTGTTTTAATAAATTGTTTTGTGTTATGTAATGTGTTATTATTTGAAAGAATAGAGTTGTGATGATTAACTATTATGTATTTGTGAGTAAACAAATTAAACTCTTTACAAATCAAAACCTACACAACGAAACATTAGTGTTTCGCCACAAGGGGACTCGACGAAACATCTCATGTTTCGTCGCAAACAACTTTCGCCGGCCCAGGGTTCTTCTAATCCCAGTAAGGGCCCAGTACTATCTCTCGAGTATATTTTGCTTGGAACACTTGTCATCTGTCACGTAACTGCTCCATTGCAAACCCTAGAGCCCTCCCCTCTGTGCGACAGCAACCTTGAGTCCTCGAAGCTCTCTATATCGATCAATTCATTGTTCCTCCTATCTCGGTTAGTGTTTAACCATTATTGATTGTTGGATTGAAATCATCATTGACAGTTTGTTTGGAATCATTATTAACTGTTGCTAAGTAATGCTTAAGATCATGATTGGATGATGATTTTGTTAATAAGTCATTAGATCTATGTGATTATCAGTTACGGTTGTGTATGGTTTGTAAATTAGGGTTCATGATTATGATCGTATGTTTAGAACATGTGGATTGTTAATGCTTGGTTGTTGTATGTGACCAATAATTAGCAACTAGATAAGATTGCTCAAATACGACAACGAATGGCGGCAGCTCGTGACCATCAGAAAAGCTACGCTGACAAGCGCAGGAAACCACTCGAGTTCCAGGTTGGGGATCGAGTACTACTTAAAGTCTCACCTTGGAAAGCTGTAGTTCGATTTGGTAAATGAGGCAAACTCAACCCGCGATATGTCGGACCTTTCGAAATCACTGAGAAAGTCGGCAAAGTGGCCTACAGATTGAATCTACCTGAGGAACTCAACGGAGTTCACAACGTATTCCATGTGTCAAATCTGAAGAAGTGTCTGTCAGATGAGACCCTCATAGTTCCTTTCAAGGAGCTCACTATCGACGATCAGTTGCGATTTTTCGAAGAACCCGTGGAAATCTTGGACCCGGAGGTCAAGATTCTCAAACGCCCAGGATACCTATTGTTCGAGTTCGTTGGAACTCCCGTCGTGGCCCAGAGTTTACCTGGGAACTAGAAGACCAAATGAAACACAAATATCCCCAGTTGTTCGATAAAAGTGAAACCACTACTAAGGTTGAAGCTACTACGGAATTTCGGGATGAAATTCCAAACCAACAGGGGAATGATGTGACGCCCCAGGAAAACCAGGAAAACTACGCAACCTAACTAGCTTACTCAGTAACTACGTGCTAAATTTCGGGACGAAATATCTTTCAAGTTGGGGATGATGTGAGAACCCGAGATTTCAAGCCCTTTCATTTACGTATCTTCTGTGTGACAATTCTGTTTTAATAAATTGTTTTGTGTTATGTATTGTGTTATTATTTGAAAGAATAGAGTTGTGATGATTAACTATTATGTATTTGTGAGTAAACAAATTAAACTCTTTACAAATCAAAACCTACACAACGAAACATTAGTGTTTCGCCACAAGGGGACTCGACGAAACATCTCATGTTTCATCGCAAACAACTTTCGCCGGCCCAGGGTTCTTCTAAGCCCAGTAAGGGCCCAGTACTATCTCTCGAGTATATTTTGCTTGGAACACTTGTCATCTGTCACGTAACTGCTCCATTGCAAACCCTAGAGCCCTCCCCTCTGTGCGACGGCAACCTTGAGTCCTCGAAGCTCTCTATATCGATCAATTCATTGTTCCTCCTATCTCGGTTAGTGTTTAACCATTATTGATTGTTGGATTGAAATCATCATTGACTGTTTGTTTGGAATCATTATTAACTGTTGCTAAGTAATGCTTAAGATCATGATTGGATGATGATTTTGTTAATAAGTCATTAGATCTATGTGATTATCAGTTACGGTTGTGTATGGTGTGTAAATTAGGGTTCATGATTATGATCGTATGTTTAGAACATGTGGATTGTTAATGCTTGGTTGTTGTATGTGACCAATAATTAGCAACTAGATAATCGATCGATGATCATGATTGGAATCGTTGTGGATGATTAGAGATCTAGGAATCGTGAAACTGTAACCATGTGAATCTGTGTTTCATTAACTGATGAGGAGTGATGAAACATGAGATGTTTCGCCACACTATATCTCGATGAAACATGAAGTGTTTCGTCACATGTTAACTCGACGAAACAGGTGTACTTTCGTCACATGACAACTTGACGAAACACATATGTGTTTCGTCATATAGGGTATTTCGCCGGGAAGGTTTGTGCATGGACAGTAGGTTATGATGTTTGTGTAAATTGCACGTATAATAGTGAACGAATATGTTACTAACACCATGGTATCTATTGTTAATGATATTCAATTATGATGAAGTGTCATGACTTGCTTCTTACACCTAGTACACTTAGTTGTCATGTATTGATATGAGACATGCATGTAAATTGTGATTTGAATGAGTGTATATATAACTGCCATATGCTATTGGAAAGTCACTGCTTGATAATTTACACTATGACTTTATTTATACGTGAACTTTGAGAATGCGAAACTAATTTCATATACATGAATACCATAGGCTTGATTGATTAACTGTGAACAAGTAACTAACCAAACTGAGCAAACCAAGGTGAGTTCACACTTTCTACAAGGCATTGGATTCCCGGTGGTTGGGAATGGGTAATTGATTGAAAGGAAACCTGCGTATTTTTCATGGGTAGAATACGTACCTCCACCCTCTTAATTGAAGGGTGACAACATTGGAACCTGCATGATCTCCTGGTATGGGACAAGTACCTCCACCCTCTTAACTGAAGGGTGACAACATTGTTACTAGACCAAAAACTCTATCATAAGTCCCTCATTTTTATATCGACTTAATCGCCGGGCCAATGGCGAACGGGTCATTAGTTAAATAGTGCTAGGTTTGACAAGCCTCACACCGTGCCGCAGAGGACGGGCATGGACTAATGGATCTGGGCACGTCAATGATGATACACATTGACTTAGGGCACACAACTACTTCAGTCAGTAGTCGATATGGTAACGGGTCTAGTGGGATATTCATGGGGTATCCCCCACGGCTGGGAGCCAGAGTAAAAGGAAAAAATTAACTATGTTTTTAAACTATGGGGTAACCCCATCGGCAAGTAAGCCAGCTAAAAGGAACTTATGTTTTTGAAACAACTTAAAACGAACACCCAACTATGAACTCGCTCAACTTTGTTGTTAACTCGTTGTTACATGCCTTGCAGGTTGTTAGATGCGTTGATGGAGCTTGCACGGGAGGTCGAGGTCGTTGTGGGACATGGACTGTTGAGTTCCATGTTAAACATTTTAACTTTTAAACTTATGCTTGGGTTTTAAACTTTAGGCTTCTGCTGATAATCTGAACTTAATTGATTTGTTTTGGACACCAATTATATTGTGTGGTTGGACTTTTATTTATTTAATTACATTGTTCAATATAATTGGTGGCTGGATCCTGGTCATGTCACGCTCCCTGCGGTGATACTCCGCGTGTGGATTTTGGGGGTGTGACATGAACTCTCTCAAATGAGCACACTCTCTTTCTCACTCTCTCTCACTTTGCAAATGAACAAGGGGTTGGTATTTTTACCCACACCCACTTGTCTAGCAAACACACATTGTCAAACACATAACCCTCTCGTTTGACCACTTCAAACGAGCGGGTCAATACACATTTGTTTGACCGTTTAACTAACTATTACAAATTCAGCATAAAATAAATCTAATCTATTTGACAAGCATCAGACACAAAATCTGCATCAACACTCTTCATTGAGTAACACCGTGGTTCATGCTCTTCATTATGTTTCTCTGCCAAGTGTGCTTCATAAGTTCATTCTTTATTGGCCTAACACTCAGATGCATAATGCCCATAACTATGGCAAATAAAACATTAAATGTGTTTCTTATCCTTTTTTTCCTTTAATTTGTATAATACCACCACCACCTATAACGCATAAAAAATCATACATATTGTCATAGTGAAACATTCAATAACAACAGTCCCTCAACTAAAGATAAAACACATCTATTTTCAAATAAGGATAATTTAATTTATTTTATTTCCAAACCTCTGTGAACATTACATTTGTAAGATACAACATCAGCTGATGTATTTGCGTATATGCGTGTCTGTAGGATTGAATTCGGACCCGAACGAGTCAATCAGAAGAGTTTTTCACCAAAACAAGAGGCGGAAACAAGTGTTTCGGTACAATTTCAGCCGTATTCACCTTAAACAGTTGATTTTATTGATATAGAAGCCTTTTACAATCACGACAACACTTCGGCAGCACTTCGTGGCTCACCGGAAGAAAACACACACACCTACTCTCTGATTTCGCTCCTAATGACCTATTTATAGGAGTTCTAATTTAGCTCGAAATGACATGGTGTCATTTGGAGCGGAATTAGGCATTAACTTTCGAGCAGAATCAGAAAGTTACACTTTCGAACGGAATCAGAAAGTTATGTGATTTAGCTCGAAATGACAAGGTGTCATTTCGAGCGAAATCACCTCTAAAAATCACTATTTTGATTCTCGTGCCCTAACTCTATACAAGACTCGATACAAGACGTAGGCGACAGACGGATGCACCAACAGTGTCTAGGATTAAAATCTATGATAAGGTGGTCGCCGACCAAGTTATAAAGGAAATGAAACTAAAAACGCATACAACGAGTGTGGGGTCAAGGCGTCAAGGAAAATTTGCATAGCCTAAATCTACTTGGTGATTCATTTAAAGAAAGTTCATTTATTTTCTACCTACTGATTTGTGATGCAACCATCTAGAAATCCAGAAGGTCAGGGAACACTAATATCCTCGACCACTCACTACCAAAAGTGTAGACTCAGAAAACTTGCAAGGGACAGAAATCTATCAAAATAACCATAGTGGGATTATTGATAGATTACATAGATTTGCGCTGAAGTAGTAAGGATGGATCTGTTATTGTAGGTCCACCCGGAGGATCGAGTAACCTCTATTCCCTGTTTTCCGACAAACCCAAAAGTGCGGAATCCAAACGGGTAAGTTAAACCAAGTGACGAACACGTAAGACACAACGATTCAACGATTAACACTCCATTGCATTAATCTAGAAAACGGTTACAATACAATGTTTACAAGATGCTCTCATAAACTCTCAGTGTGTGTGTGTTTACAGTGTTCGCTCTCAAATCTATTCAGACTTGTCTAATGTGTTCTGTCTATTATCTGTGTATATATACTGAACTAGGATGATGAAACACATCATAGTCGACGAAACAAAATAATCATTCATCAAAGTCGACGAAACAAGATGTGTTTCGTCGACATACATGTTTGCAATTTGGGGTTCGGCCCAGTTGAAGTTCTAGCCCAACTTTAATGGCCCAATAAAGTTTCGGCCCAATCATGCATGGTATACGTAAATTGAATTCTCACAAAAATGCAGATTGTAAAGAATAGTCAATATGTGACATCATCATGATGATGTCATGATGATGTGGCAGCGGGAACTGGCTCGCGGCGCTTCGTGCTTCGCGTGTCGAACTCTGGAGCACACGACGGAGGAATGTCGTGACGTCGGGCTTGAGCCGAACCTAACCGGGTCGAACCGAACTGAGTCGAACCGAACCGAGTCGTGTCCACATAATACGTATCAACAAACTCCCCCTTGGATGCTACTTGTGACGTTGGTCTTCCATGTCTTCCATGTCGGAGGATCTTCAAAGTCTTTACGCGTCGTAAGCAGAAAGTGTATCAACAAACTCCCTTTTCATTTAGGTAGTGTGTTAACAAACTCCCCCTTTGATTATGCTTGTGAACCTTTTGACTTCAATGCTTGAGATCCTTGTGATGTTGGTGATAGGTCAGCAGCAACTCGATCATCTTTGTCTTTTGAGTGCCTCCATGTCGTGTCTTCATTCCGAAGCTTGTCAACGAACATGTTCTCTTCGCCTTTAGCATCTGCACATGCAAGAAATCTAAACGCGTAATGAGAAAAACTGCTTGGAATATAGTTAACATTAAACAAATGACACACATGTGACCAATTCTTATTCAGCTACCGTCCGACAGTTTAGTTTGAAAAGTTAACAGATTTTTCAATTTAGATTATTAACTTTCAAAACTTGCAAACTCTGACCATTTATGAAGATTCAGGGGCTGTTTGGCAGCCTCTGAATGGTCATTAAGAGGCTACCTCTTAATGGAACCATTAAGAATTTTACCAATGAGAAGGTAGAAGAATGTGACATGTGATGATTTACCATTCAGAGGTTACCTCTTTACCATTAAGACTTGAGGTTACCTCTTATTCATTCAGAGGTTTTAAACCATTAAGAGGTAGCATCTGAATGGTCATTAAGAGGCTACCAAACAGCCCCTCAGTCGTTTTGGTTTTCATTCAGATTTCTGGTAACAAAGCCTTGAGTTCCAACATCGGTTAATCCAAACTAAAGCAGAAATAAAATCTTTTTGACTTTTATAAAGTTTATATTAAAACACACCTAAAATCTTTTTGGCATTTTGAATATTTCAAACTTAAAGACTGAAAACAGTAAATAAATATATACAGAGTTGTAGAAACTAAGAAAAGTAAATATGTACATTCTTTTTGCGAGTTTCGAGGGTAAGAGAATCATATCAATGTACGGTCATGCCAAAACGCTCTTGTTGTTCTTTTTGTTAAAATATAGATAAGCATCCTATAACGGTTATCGGTATTGTTATCCACATAAGCTCAACTTATCAGATGTAATCATGGCGAGGGGATACGTTAAGGTATGATTTATACTTACCGACCGGTGTTCATCCACATCACGACACATTCCCGTATCAAGGTATGCACGAGGGTTCATCTTACTGGTGAGTATACCATTTATCATCTGTTTTGTCGTATAAAAAGATGTGAGAAACTCACTTATTTTGAATGAAAACAAGCCCTATGTGATAGAATCACTTATTGATGAGGAACTTGATTTTCAGATGCATGAGGGCACAGGAGTAAGTCCGTGAACAGGTCAGTACTTTCGTACAGCAAAGAGACGAACTTGACTCCCCGATAAATGTGATATATTATCACTTATTTTGTGGGACATGTGATTGTTGATCACTTATTGAGGTCGAATGCAGTATGTACACCTATGTATGATATCATGGAAGATCTAGACTTCGTCTCCGTTTGTTTCGGTAAAAGAAACAACCATGATACCCAGATGATAAACACCATAAAGACCACATATCTCAGAACCTCGGCAATCTCTCAAATGAAATTTCGGTACTAAGACCATATGCCGATGAGTGGTTCCCACCTGGTCTTCAGTCGATTTAAGATTTATATCACCCTGCACACTTTAAGATGATTGTGAGCCTACCGATACATCTTATATAGAGCTGCTTAACATTTTTCATTTTGCATTTCAGTTTAAAGACGTTTAGACAGACCACTGATGTACTATTATTTTCTCTTTTGCTCGCGAGGAAACTCATTTTTGTTTTTCTATTGTTTTTGGTTTTTGGAATTTTTCGTTGTTTTTGAATTTTTCAAATTTGGATTTACTCTCCCTAAAATCAACAAACTTACAATAATTTAAAAACACAAAGATATTTACAAAAACGATTTTCCGATGCGGATTACTCTTGCTTGACCTTAATGCCGTTTACCAATAATAAAAAGTCAAATCTTGATTTATCAAATGCTTTGGTAAAAAGGTCGGCACACTGGTCGTCGGTGTGGATCATGACAACATTGACGAGTTTCATAATGAAACAATCACGTGTGAGGTGATATTCGAGATCAACGTGTCAAAGAGTGCTGTACGAGATGACAATAATTCATAAAGCAGCTTAAATATCGACAAGTATAGGAGAGATTAGAAATTCAAAACCGTATCCTGCAACTGCTTCGTGCATTGCAAGGAATCTGAGTGCTCTCCTAAACTGGATATCCACCCGGTGTGGATTTCAAAGTCGATTTTTGTAGCTACTGAGAAATCTCTTCACAGCAACAAGATCATAAACCTCTGGGTCCGGCTGGTCTTCCACATTGCACCAGCGAAGGTCTTTGTCTTTCTCTTTAAGAAGTAGTGTGCGGTTGTTCAATCCACGCCAAGGCATCCGCACACCCGGTTGGTTTGATCAACAAACACATTTTCTTCAATCACACCGTAGAGAAAAGTACCCTACACGTTCATATTGTGGACTTTGAACTTCTTGTGGAAGAAAAATCCATGAATCTTCAAAAAGCTTCAGACGTGTTGCAGGCGCGTACTTTTCATTGGAATCTTTCCTGAGGACCCGATCAAAAACCATAACAACCAAAATTTGGCACATTTTTCAACTTGTCGAATTTTTCAACTTCATTCAACCACATTCTTTTACCATCATTCCTTCATCGGAATTTTTTTTTCTTCTTTTCTTTTTCCTTTCTCTCCATCAATGGCAACAATATTCTCCTAGATGTAACAATATTTCGGAGCCTTTTGTCGCTGATCTTGTGCATGGACACTCCACTATAAACAATCCTAAGACTATCAATAGTTCCTCCTGGAACATCCTGCACACTCATTCAGAGATTAGTTGGAGAGGGGGACCCAAGCCTTCACAGACTTGGGTCGTCCGTCATCATCGAGAATTGTGACATCCATTTCTCGATGATTCGGAATTGATGTAGCTCCCCCTGAAGCAGTTACTGGTTTTGGTTTCCAAATCTGTTTTTGTTTTTCATTTTTAACTTCTAACTTAACAGACTGTGTTTGGATTACCTCGGGTTTTAAAACCTTTTCAATTTCTTTTCTTTGTTTCTTTTTCTGTTTCATGTTGTTTAACAAGATGAGGGTCCTGTCTTGGTGAAACAGATCTTTTATGGTAACTATTACCATGGGGGGAATCAACTTTTGCCTTCCTTTTCGTGAGATATGGAGAGTTTCTGACAATGTGCCCGTACTCACCGCATTCAAAACATGATCTCCGCTCAACAAACCTCGGAGTATCATAACTGTAAGAACTTGACGATGAAATTCGTGATCTTGAGGTACTTGGTCCTACATCACAACCGTTTGTGTGTTGTGTGTAATTGTTTTGATTGTTTCTTTTCAAAATTTTACTTTGTTTAACAAAATCCGTGTTGGATTTGTTTTCGAAAGTTTCAATTTTATCAGTCCCTCTGGATTTCACGAAGTTTATCTTCTGAATCTTTTTCTTGTTTTGGCTCTGTTTGCCTTTTCCCTTTCCTTGGTGAACGTGACCTTGCTTTCGTTGATTGTGTTGTGATTGCAATTTTTGATTCCCATATTTCTTTCTAACTTCAGATTTTGGGATAGGAGCACACTGAGTTACTACAACTCCTGGGCTCGACTTTCCCAAAAACTTACTGGTAGAATCTTCGAAAATTTTATTAATCAAAGATTGATTGACATTTTTTATAGGGAAATCCTTGTCTGAATATATTTTATCAGATCCAATCAACGTGTAAAGCAAGTTCACGCTTTCACAACTTCCAGATGATGATTCAACGGACTTGGCTGTAGCAGTCACAAACAGTTTTGCAGGTGGATCACAAAGAATGTGATTTTCGAGAGGTATGTTTTCCTCTTTTGTTACCGTTTCTGACTGTTTAGAGTTAGTATCCTCGGATTCATCATCTGACGAATCAGCATCCTCAACAATGACTGGAGGATCCTGATTTTGTTTAGTTGTTGACACTTTCGTATCTACCGATTCATCCGAATCTGAGGATACTTCCTTTGTGTAACCGATCCCAGCTGTGAATTCCTCAAGGTTCAAAGAAACTGAGGGCTCAAAATGAGGTTTATTTTCCTCATCAGGCATCAAAGAATAATCGTGTTTAAGAGGTGGTGGACACTTCTTATAACCTATGCACGTGACATCATTTTTCTTTTTCTGTATGTCAATGATGTGATCCAGCACATACCTAGAGTTTGAATAGCTATTCAGCTTAAGCTGGATCGCCTCATTTTCACACTTAGCACATGCTAACTCTTTTTGCATGATCTCAAGACGATTGATGTAAAGGTTTATTTCAGTTTGTTTTCTTGAAACCATTTTCGTTAGCTCGGTCTTATCTGCTTTTAATGTTTCAATTTTCTTTTTAAATTCCTTTTCATAATTTTCACGAAACATGTTGGCCTCTGTGCATTTCGAAAGATCCACGATCAAATGTTGATTGTGGATATATGTCACATCATATTTGCTTTTCAAATCGTCAAATTTGCTTTGCAAATCAGACAATTTAACATTTAATCCAACACACCTATCACACCTATCACAACTATCAGATTTTGATTCATCGACACGTACCTGACTGGAATTACTCTCAGATGTTGACCTATATGCATCAGAATCAACAACCTCCCTTGATGATTCACATTCAGATCCATCCTCGCTTGAACTTGAACTTGAAGTTGAAACGTCTTCAACTGAACTATTGTCATGTTCAGAACTGTCATCGTTTCACGATGATTCACCATTGCTGGCATCTTTGACAATTTTAGCATAAAACGCCATTTTTGTTTGACTACAGTTCCTTGGATCAAGAGATGATGGTGCTACAGTAGAACGATGGCTTTGTGAAACAACTGGTGGTAATGGATTTCCATACAAATCGGTGGTTGGGACACGGATTGCTGGTAACTGAGCAACTGGTGCTAGATCACCATACATATTTCTAGCCATATTCGGTTCACCTTGATTTTGGTTAGTAACCGATGCCCATTGTTCTGCCGTAATTCGAGGTGGAGTGGGAGATTCGGCCCATGAGGGAGATAAACGTGTGTTGGTATACTTGCTCTCTGCAGTTGACGGATTACCCCACCAATTCGGATTCATTTCGAGTATATAATGACGAATACTCGACGAAACAGGTATGATGAAACAAGTTGATAAACAAGTATGACGAAACAAGTTTGATATGATGTCGACGAAACAGGATAATGATGTTGTTCGACGAAACAAGTTGATCGACGAAACAAGTTGATCGACGAAACGAGTTGATCGACGAAACGGGTTTATGTTTGATATGCGACGAAACAGGTTGCCTTTGTGTTGATCGACGAGACAAAATCGACGAAACAAGGTCGACGAAACAGTTGTGTGATGAAACGGGTTGCCTTGTGCGACGAAACATAAAAGTAGATTGTTTATGCGACGAAACAGATGAGAAATCTTTGCGACGAAACAGAAGTTGATATCCACTCTCGATGAAACAGAAAAGTAGATCTTATCTTGAATCTTATCTTCTGACACAGTACACAATTGTCAAACCAAACCTTACTTTCGGCCACACTGTTTTCAAATAATCATCATCATTTTTATGTAACAATAGTCAAACAATCGTTTAATAATCAAAACAACAAACACAAACACAATCATTCGGAAATAAATAAAGATCAAACTCAATATTTATCAAGAACAGTTTGAAGATTTTATGAACTGGATGAAGATTCAAGTTACCATAAATTTTTCAAACACACTTTTGCAAATAAAGTTCAACAAAAACCCAAAACTAACATGTATACAAGAGTTATAACAAGGTTTTATATGAACTATAAGCAAAACAATCAAGATTTTCAAGGTTTTAACAAGGTTTTTCCAGAAAATGTATGGTTTTTCAAAGCTCAAAATCAAGAAAAACACAAGAAAATCAACTTGGTTTTAACAAGGAATCGAGCCAATTCTCTTATACCAATTGTAGGTCCACCCGGAGGATCGAGTAACCTCTATTCCCTGTTTTCCGATAAACCCGAAAGTGCGGAATCCAAACGGGTAAGTTAAACCAAGTGACGAACACGTAAGACACAACGATTCAACGATTAACACTCCATTGCATTAATCTAGAAAACGGTTACAATACAATGTTTACAAGATGCTCTCATAAACTCTCAGTGTGTGTGTGTTTACAGTGTTCGCTCTCAAATCTATTCAGATGTGTCTAATGTGTTCTGTCTGTTATCTGTGTATATATACTGAACTAGGACGATGAAACACATCATAGTCGGCGAAACAAGTGTTTCATCGACGAAACACAATAATCATTCATCAAAGTCGACGAAACAAGATGTGTTTCGTCGACATACATGTTTGCAATTTGGGGTTCGGCCCAGTTGAAGTTCTGGCCCAACTTTAATGGCCCAATGAAGTTTCGGCCCAATCATGCATGGTATACGTAAATTGAATTCTCACAAATATGCAGATTGTAAAGAATAGTCAATATGTGACATCATCATGATGTTGTCATGATGATGTGGCAGCGGGAACCGGCTTGCGGCGCTTCGTGCTTCGCGTGTCGAACTCTGGAGTGCACGACGGAGGAATGTCGTGACGTCGGGCTTGAGCCGAACCTAACCGGGTCGAACCGAACTGAGTCGAACCTAACCGAGTCGCGTCCAAATAATATGTATCAACATTTATCTTTAACGAGTTGCTAATATCAAGAAAAATTATAGTAACAATTAACTGAGCAAAAGATAAGTATGGTTAAATTTCTTCCTCTAAAATTATTGGCTGAAACAAGTAATTTCATACTCTAAATTTATTTTAACATAAACCAATATGACAAATTTGTGTGTAGCAAATTAGACAACTTATATGTATGAGAGCATGTTTTTAAGTTGTAACTTTAGCGTATTAATATAGAAATTAAAGGAAATATAAAGATATAGGTTAAACATATCACTTTTGTGACAACGCAATCAAAACTCGTGTCACCCATTTAACCAGGGCCGTCCCCGAGACTGACAAAAAACTTTTGGGCCTCGGCAAGACAAAAAATTTGGGCCTAATACTTGTAATATAAACTCATAATTATATATCAAACAACCACAATACGACGATAATTGTTATAAAATAAACAAAACAAAAGTAGTGTAACAAAATGATCGAACTGACTTACACGAATCGCGCGGCTCTCCTAGCGTTTTTGGAAGCAAAACTCTCGATCAAGTCTTTATATTCCATACCTTCTAATATTTCGTTTTCAATAGATATCATCGCCAATCCGTTAAGTCTTGCAAAAGTATAAACATCAAAGTTTCAGACCTTATCGAACATACATACATTTATTATAAAAAATAGAACATACATACATTTATTACTTTACTGTTTAAAAAATAGAATCAAATGGTCATTTATAACATAATTTACTAAATTACTAATTTATGGTCATTTACTAATTTATTTGTTTTCCTCAATCTAAAACAACAGTAACCTATTGGGCTATTGGCTTTAAAATCCACAGTTTGGTCATCCACCATTCAACCTAAGCTATGTTTTCTAAAATCGGAATTGGGGCTGGGCGTTTGTTTCTTCTCAAAGGGATCATAATTTATCATTAAAATTCCTTATGGATTGTTAGAGTTAGACATAATAAGTTTGACTGTTTGAGTTACCTTTTAAGTGAAATCGAAACCCTAGTCAGTCAGATTGTTGTTGATGTCGAATTCAGAGATGAATGTGACGAACAGATGATCAGAATGATGTTGCTGCTGTTGAATCCATGCTTTTTTGCCCTTGATTATCAGAGAAGAGAGATGAAAGGTTGCTGCTACTGCCGTGTTTTGTTTTAGCGCCCCTCTTATATCCCTAGGCCCACATCGATGCATATATATATTAAATAAATTTTTTTAAATTTTGGGCCCCTTAAAACTTTTGGGCCTTGGCTGTTGCGTGGGCTGCCCAGCCCAATAGCCGGCCCTGCATTTAACAGCCTTGCAAACGGCATGCCCGTACACTAATTATATATAAAAGCATTCAAAAACATTGATCGCCCCCTACTTGAAACTATAATATGTAATGGGGATAAAAATTTTAAGTGATTACATTCTGTGAAGAACCATATATATGGGGATAATATATGTACTATCTACTGAGTAAACCCTTATAGATAGATTGGCAGATTATTGATAAGATCATATTGCATCAGCGCATTTATGAATAAAAAATAATTAAATGGTCAAGAAATGTTTTTCTATGGTGATTAGTGATTGAATTATGCAGGGTTGAATACGATACAGCGTTAAACTTCTATTATTTACTTCTTATGGCAAACTTGTTGGTTACAGGCCCCTCAAATCTCACAAAACCCACTAGTAAAACTTATGTGAAATATGTAATATGCAGGAAGTGAAAGAAAGCTACTGTATATCAAAAAAGGTTTCTTCTTTATTGAATAAAAAAAGGCTTTATATAGCCATACAATACTTGAACGTGAGAATTAAAATCCTAAACTAAATCCTAAAGAACCGGTAATAGGGATGACCCACTCTTCAACTCAACATGCAGCTTTGTAACGTGCACTTCCAAGGAATTCGGTCAAACTACTTACCAAGTCTAATTCACTAGTTACTAAGTCTAATTTAAACTATTAAATAAACTATATATAAAACACAAATGTCCAGCCATGCAAGTAAACCATTCATGCGACAACACACCACATGTAAACCGTGACCAATAACATGCCGAACTGTAACTCGTAAACAAACCGAATAACCCAACAAAACTAATGAAGATCAATGAAAGCACAAAATAATATAGCTATATCAAGGCCAGCCAGTATTTTTCTCCTGAAAACAAACCAGGACTTAAAAGGAAAGCAATTAGTACTTTTATTATTCTCTTATATTATGTCTATGTGAAAATTTGTTAAGTATAGGGTTTGGTGTGTATTTGACATTACATAGGGCCTGCAAAACTCTATCCAGACAGATAAAAACTTTGAACACAAATCGGACAGGCTATGTTTTTGTTATAAATTGAGTTATTGATGTATGTTCTAAACTAGTATGATTGATTAGTAAATTCAGACAGATAAAAGTCCATGGTTTGTAAAATTATGTTCAATTCTGTCAAATTTTCAACCACTGACATGTGACATTGGTAATTAACTATCACACTACGTCACTGTGTTTGGTTTGCTAATGGAGAAAAAGAAAAACGTTAACAAAATAGACAATCCTTAAAAAAACTGCACATTTCAAGATACACAAATTGATGATGTTGGGTTCATGCTTTGCACACCGAGAAGTGTCATCAAGGTAATGAATACGTAGAAAGCATCTTTTGAAACATAAGTTGTTGACAGTTTGTTGATGTTGATGGTAAACGCAAACAAATTGTCAGTTTTCCTAGTCATCAAAGCAGAAAATTGCATATATGACTTGTATAGTTCAAAGGATGCACCAATAGCTTGAACTACATGCTTGGAAATTCAAGTTTATATATTCTAAGGATTTACACAGCAAAGCGATTTTATTTTCTAACTGCCACAAATCAAATTTATTTAAGTATATGTAAAAAAAATATGACATGGTTTACCAGAGATGAAAGAAAAAATAACCAACTGCTGAGCAAGAACTATACCTTTATCACCAAAAAGCTATATATGGGGACTTTCCAACCTTGTAACCTTGCCACTGGAGATTCACCAAGAACTATACCATATTCCAGCTTCATGGCTTTCAGAGGTATGGGATACAAGTTAGTGTTTTGTTGTATGAAATTCATGGCCTTGTACTCTTGATGCCAAGTGTTGGGTCTTATGTTCAGGCTATTTTTGAGTATTATGAGTGACGAGTTTTATGTCATTATTATTGGTTATAATCTCAGTTTTTCGTAGACCAAAATCGATCCACCCCATCTACTTCATCTTTGTTGTGATACGTGAATTTTGAGAACAATGTAGTAATAGAAATTTGATTAAAGCATGTAGGTCCACCCGGAGGATCGAGTAACCTCTGTTCCCTGTTTTCCGACAAACCCGAAAGTGCGGAATCCAAACGGGTAAGTTAAACCAAGTTACGAACACGCAAGACACAAAGATTCAAAGATTAACACTCAATGTATTAATGCTAGAAAACGGTTACAATGCGGTGTTTACAAGATAAACTTATAAACTCTCTGTTGTGTGTGTGTTCTCTCCGAAATCTATTCAGACATCTTATGTGTTATGTCTGTTGTCTGTGTATTTATACCAACATGCTTGACGAAATCAAATGGCCCACGAAAACACATGACGAAATCTAAGATCTTGATTTCATCCCATAGTGTTTTCGTCCCTTTTGGTTTTCACCAAAAGGGTTTTCATCACAATAGTGTTTTCATCATTTGTTGGACCTTCTGATTTCGTCCCATTTGTGATTGGGCCTAAACTTCCTCATGTTATGGGCCAAGACACTAGAGCTTGGGCTTGGACATGTTGAGCCAACAACAAACAGACAACTAATAAGCATAATCTAAATGCAAACTGCACACACGCAGTTGCATCTACATCTAACTTTACAAAGTATAACGCATACCGAGTCAAGACAGGAGGTTGTCTTGACTACGGCCTTCACTTCGTAGACGAGTCGAACCGAGCCGAGCCGTATCCACAAAATATGTATCAACAAACTCCCCCTTGGATGCTGCTCGCGAGGTTCGTAATCTCGTTCTCCATCTCTTGATGGTGCATTCATTCTTGGAAAGGATCTTCAAAGTCTTCACGTGAAACAATCAGGGAGTGTATCAGCAAACTCCCCCTTGAACGATACTCGTGAATCTTTTGAACTTCAAAACTTTAGATCCTTGAGGTGTTGATGAGAGATCAACTGTAACCCGATCATCTTGATCTTCTGATTGCATCATCGTCGTGTCTTCACTTTACGGCTTGTCATCTTACACGTTCACTTCGTCTTTAGCTGATTCTGATGTCGCATCTGCACATACAAGAAAGCTAAACACGTAATGAGAACAACCGCTTGGAATTTAGTTAACCTAAACAAATGACACATATGAGATCAAATCTCAATCAAACACCGACCGACAACAGTTTGAAAGTTTAGAAAATGATCAATTTTAATCCTTTAACTTTCAAAACCTGTTAACTTCGACAGTTTATGAAGTTGCAATTGTTTTCCGGCTTACGATCTGGATTTTGGGTAGGATAGACTCGAGTTCCAACATCAGTCAATCAAAAATAAACTAGAAGCAAAATCTTTTTGGCTATTATAAAATTTATATTAAAACACACCTAAAATCTTTTTGAAATTTTTCATTTTTGAAATGTAAAGACGGAAAGCAATAAATAAATATATACAAAGATGCAGAAACTGAAAGCAGTAAACAAATATTTACAGACATTCTTTTTGCGAGTTTCGAGGGTAAGAGAATCATATCAGTGTACGGTCAAACCAAAACGCTCTTTTTGTTCAATTAGTTAACATTTAGATAAGCTTCCTATAACAATTATCGGTATTGTTGTCCATTTAAGCTCAACTTATCAGATGTAATCATGGCGAGGGGATACGTTAAAGTATGATTTATACTTACCGACCGGTGTTCATCCACACACGACACATTCCCGTATCAAGGTATGCACGAGAGTTCATCTTACCGGTGAATATACCGTTTATCATCTGTTTGACCGTATAAAAGATGTGAGAAACTCAATTATTTTGAATTGAAAACAAGCTCTATGTGATAGAATCACTTATTGATGAGGAACTTGATTTTCAGATGCATGAGGGCACAGGAGCAAGTCCGTGAACAGGTCAGTACTTTCGTACAGCAAAGAGACGAACTTGACTCCCCGATAAATGTGATATATTATCACTTATTTTGTGGGACATGTGATTGTTGATCACTTATTGAGGTCGAATGCAGTATGTACACGTATGTATGATATCATGGAAGATCTAAACTTCGTCTCCGTTTGTTTCGGTAAAAGAAACAACCGTGAAACCCAGATGATAAACAGCATAAAGACCACATATCTCAAAACCTCGGCAATCTCTCAAACGAAATTTCGGTACTAAGACCATATGCCAATGAGTGGTTCCCACCTGGTCTTCAGTCGATTTAAGTTTATATCACCCTGCACACTTTAAGATGATTGTGAGCCTACCGATACATCTTATATAGAGATGCTTAACATTTTTCATTTTGCATTTTAGTTTAAAGAGGTTTAGACAGACCACTGATGTACTATCATTTTCTCTTTTTCTTGCCTGGAAACTCATTTTTTATTTTTTATTGTTTTTGCGTTTTTGAGATTTTTCGATGTTTTTGAATTTTCAAATTTTGGATTTACTCCCCCTAAAATCAACAAACTATGATAAATTTTAGAAAACACAAAGGTATTTACAAAAACGATTTCCCGATGTCGGTTAACTCATGTTTTACCTTAATGTCGTTTACCAAAATTAAGTTAATCAGAAATGATTTATCGAATTTTGGAAAAATCAGTTGGCATGTCGGTAAGCGGTGTGGACCATGACAACATTGACGAGTTTCATATTGAAACAATCACGTGTGAGGTGATATTCGAGATCAACGTGTCTGGCCAAAGAGTGCTGTACGAGAGGATAACAATTTATAAAGCAGCTTAAATATCGACAAGTATAGGAGAGATTAGAAATTTCAAACCGTATCATGCAACTGCTTCGTGCATTTCTAGGAATCTGAGCGCTCTCCCAAACTGGATATCCACCCGGTGTGGATTTCAAGGTCAAATTTTCAGCTACTTCAATTATCCGAGAAAACACTTCACAGCAACAAGATCATAAACCTCTGGGTCTGGCTGGTCTTCCACATTGCACCAGCGAAGGTCTTTGACTTTCTCTTGAGAAGTAGTGTGCGGTTGTTCAATCCATGCCAAGGCATCCGCACACCAAGGTTGGTTTGTTCAACAAACACATTTTCTTGAATCACATCGCGAAGAAATGTACACCGCACGTTCATCTTGTTGATTTTGAACTTCAGACGTGCTGCAGGTGCATACATTTTGATTTAATCTATCCTGGGGACCCGATTAAAGCCTTGAACAATGTTGATACATATTTTGTGGACGCGACTCGGCTCGGTTCGACTCGGTTCGGTTCGACCCGGTTAGGTTCGGCTCAAGCCCGACGTCACGACATTCCTCCGTCGTGCGCCCCAGAGTTCGACACGCGAAGCACGGAGAGCCGAGAACGTTTCCCGCTTGACACATCATCATGACATCATCATCATGATGTCATGATGATGTCAAGACTTTGACTAAGCTTCACAAATCTGAAACAAGTTGAATCGGAACCGTGTGCATGCATGTAATTTGAGTTTGGGCCAATCACAATGCATGAACAGAAATCTTTCAACTGGGCCGAAGCCCACTTGTTTTGTATACATGTCGACGAAACACATGTATGTTTCGTCGACTTTGTATGTGTTTCGCCGGCTACAACCGTTTCGCCGAGTCCCTATTCAGTTTCGTCGATTGCTGTGATGCTGGTGCTATAAATAGACTGAAGACACAGAGAGAACACAGAGAGCACAGAGAACACACACACTGAGAGAGAGTTTACAGAATAGATTTGTAAACATTGAGCTTGTAACTGACTTTTCATACGTATTAATACAGAGGTGTTAATCGTTGAGTCTTGTGTGTCGTTATATTGCGTGTTCTATCTCGGTTTGCTATCTCGGTTGGATTCCGCACAATCGGGGTGGTTTGTATACAAGGATTAGGCGACTAGATCCTCCCCTAGCCGGACCTACAAGTGGTATCAGAGCCATGGTGCCTGATTTAGTAAATCTAACAGTTTGCTAAGTCACATGTGCTCTAGATCTGTGATTTTTGTGCTTTTTATTCAAGATGTAAAAATGGTGAAAATCGAGAAAAACCCAGATCTGACCCGAATGGATGGGTCTGACCTTACACGAAATGCATCAGAGGGTTATGTTTTATGTTTTACACCATGTCTTTCAAGTTTTCATCATCAAATGTGTGATTTTCGTCAAATCTGCAAAATTAACAGTGGCTGTGTTCTTGATGTTCTTGGCGGCTGTTAAAGAGAACTAGGGTTTCTTCATACCCACTCCCGACGAAACTGACCCCATGACGAAACACCACCTCCACTTTCGTCGACCAGGAAGCTGTTCTGTTTCGTCACACACAAAAGGATTCTTGTTTCGTCGATTTCAACATAAATCTGTTTCGTCGATTCAGTTTCATCGACATCCACATGTGTTTCGTCGCTTAACAACCACATATTTGTTTCGTCGAACTGAATTCTTTAACTAACCTGTTTCGTCGGACCTTTATCTTGGGTATCGCCGATGAGAGAGACAGAGATGGAGATGTTGGCGGTTAAAATTCCGATCTCTCTTCTTCTGATTCAGTGTCGGAAAGTTCCAAATCTTGGGATTCATGTATCGCAGAAGCTGCTTTTGATAGTGAAACAGATGATGAGTGACGGATTGGATTTTTATTTGGGGGTTTTGATTGTTTGGAGGGTGTATCGAACAGAAAGAGGTTAAAAGGGCTGAACAATTTTTTTTTTGGGTTCTGTTTTTGAGTATGTTCATCGAGAAAGAAAAAGGAAGATGACAAAGATGATGGCAGATGTTCTTGTCGGCTGAGGCAAGTGAGTAAAGGTGAGGTTGAGTGAGGTTGAAGGATAATTTGGGAAAATGAGAAGATGGTTGTCGGCTGGAATTTTTGTCAAGGGTTTTTGACTTATTATTGAAGAGAGAGACATAGTGGGTGAAAGCTAAAGGGGAGATAATGTTGTCGGCAGAAGTTGGATGAGGATAAAAGTCTTTTATTGACTTTTTGATTATAATGGGCCGATGACATTTATCAATTAAATTGAGTTTTGGGTTTGCAACTTTAGTGGGCCATGCATTATTTTCTTTTCCAACATATAAGTCACTACAAGATGGTATTTTTTTTTTTTTTGGTTTATATTATATTTGAGCCAAGAATTTCAAGTGAGTTGCAAAGTGGGGGTCGGCTGTTCGCAAAGGTTATCTGACTCGCGCTTCAACGACAAATTCTTACGGGTTCGGGAGCGCGCGGGATGATGCGGCATGATGAAAACAAAAGATGATGATATTTTGAAAAATGTGGGGTAGTCACGGTTACCGATGCAAACGTCAAATTTTGGTGACTTGACTACTATGGGCCAAAAACGAAAACGGTATGTTCACTTCCGCACGTCAATGTTTATGATTGTTATCGGTTATTCGTAAATGTTCGAAAGCATTTTGTTTATTGTCATATTCTCGCATTTGAAAACGAACGTATGAACCTGGAATGTCAATACCGGTCCTAACGAGTTCACAAAGTCTTTGGAGGGATACAAGTCGGATCCAACGGGGTACTAGGCGAAATTTCTTTATCAACTAGAATATGCAACGAAGAAATCTTTTTGTTTATTGTCATATTCTCACATTTAGTAACGAATGAATGAACCTAGAATGTCAATACCGGTCCTAACGAGTTCACAAAGTCTTTGGAGGGATACAAGTCGGATCCTACGGGGTACTAGGGGACGTTCTTATTCAACAAGAATATGCAAAGAAGAAAGTCGTTTTCGTGATTTTTCGGAACCGAGAACATTCAGTGAAGATTGACGACAGTTCCGCTAAGTGAAGGGAATTGGTGAACATTTGAAAGTTGACGACAGTTCCTTTGAAGTGGAGGGAATCTGTTAAGGTTTAGAGATCTTACCAAAGAAATGGGGGAATAAAACGTATGATGAATTTCTTCGGTAAATTTCTAAATGCAATCACAGGTGGTAGAGTTTGTGATTTTCTGGTGATACTAAAGGTTCGGCGTGGAATGTTTTGCACATACACATATTTGAGGATTTTAATTAATTCTCCAGCCAGCGTGAAGGGTTTTGCACGGAAATATACAGGTATCTAAAGTCGACAGTTGTTTCAAAACGCTGTTTACTGAAGACCTGGGGGAATCTTTATGAAAGCTGATAGTTCAAGGCTGAAGACCTGCAGGATTCGGTTTTGGGTTTAATGTTTCTTTGGGATTTTACAGGGATCTGGGGGTAACTCAATTCGTTGAGTTTGCAAACGATGCACTTGGTCAAGCTGACTTCCTGAGTACTGATGCTGAAGATCCGTAGTGTATTACGTGGTCAACTTCACAAAGGCGAGACAATGAGATCTGGATGTAGTTCAACTAAGCGTGCCGTTTGGTTGAGCTTGCAAGGGATACACTTGGTCTAGCTGACTTTCCTGAGTGTTGATGCTGAAGATTAAAGTGCATTACTTGGTCGATTCCACACAGACGGTTTACAGAAGACAGTTCACCAGAAATCTCTATCAATGTAGTATGCTTGTATGAAATAGAGTTCTTATGACAAGATCAAGACTTGATGCAGTTTTTAAAAGAATGGAACCCTTATCAAATGCCGGTTGGAGTATTGGAAGATCAGCGGAAGATCGGTCAATGGAGGAAATTGCACAACACCCAACACGGATACGCGTACTTTAAGGGGGAAATATTTTACAAGGAGCGTCAAGATACTACTTACCTGGATCATCGGTCAAGGGGGAATTTGTTAATACAGAGAAGATGAATACTTGACTGAAGATCGATTGCAGTTACATTTTCAGCATTCGACAGCAACGGACAAGGGGGAATTTGTTGATGCAGATTTTGTGTCTGATGCTTGTCGAATAGATTAGTTATTATTTTACGCTGAATTTGTAATAGTTAGTGAAACGGTCTATCGAACGTGTATAGACCCGCTCGTTTGAAGTGGTCAAACGAGAGGGTTATTTGGTTGACCGTGTGTGTTTGAAAGACAAAGGGGTGTAGCTATAAATAGCAACCCTTTGTCATTTCAAACACTGGAGAAAGTTTTAGAGAGAAGGGGAGCTCATTTTGGGAGTTCCCTGTGAGCTTCATTGTGTGGGGGAGAGATCACCACTTGGTCTCTCCCTGGATGTATACTCATTTGGTATTAGTTCGGTTATCTTGTAATCGGGCCGATTTGTAATGTTTTACTACCGGATTAATACAAAGTTGTTTGTTTATCATCTCTAATCTCTCCCGTCTTGAACCGATCTTACACGAATCACGGTTTCGGTCACGAAACTCGAACGTGTATAGACCCGCTCGTTTGAAGTGGTCAAACGAGAGGGTTATTTGGTTGACCGTGTGTGTTTGAAAGACAAAGGGGTGTAGCTATAAATAGCAACCCTTTGTCATTTCACACACTGGAGAAAGTTTTAGAGAGAAGGGGAGCTCATTTTGGGAGTTCCCTGTGAGCTTCATTGTGTGGGGGAGAGATCACCACTTGGTCTCTCCCTGGATGTATACTCCTTTGGTATTAGTTCGGTTATCTTGTAATCGGGCCGATTTGTAATGTTTTACTACCGGATTAATACAAAGTTGTTTGTTTATCATCTCTAATCTCTCCCGTCTTGAACCGATCTCACACGAATCACGGTTTCGGTCACGAAACTCGGTCCTACAAACAATCAAACTTAGGTATGATTTTCATTTTGTCGAGGGTTTTCAATTTCTTTTGACAGACAATTCTGTCTTCTTTGCTTTTTCTCTCCATCAAAGGCAACAATTTTTTTTTGTCGCTGATCTTGTGCATGAACATTCCACAATCAATAATCCTATGACTATCGAAAGTTCCACCTGGAACATCCTGCACACTCACTCAGAGATTAGATGGAGAGGGGGACCCAAGCCTTCACAGACTTGGGTCGTCCTTCATCATCGAGGATTGTGACTTCGATTTCCTGATGATTCGGAATGGATTGAGCTTCCCCTGAAACAGTTACCGATTTTGGTTTCCAAATCTGTTTTTGTTTTTCATTTTTAATTTCTAACTTAACAGACTTTGTTTGGACAACCTCCGGTTTTAACGCCTTTTCAATCACCTTCACATTTTTACGTCGTTGTTTTGTTTCCTGTTCTTTAACAGTTCTTTTATCATGTTTTGGTGAAACAGGACGACGTTGTGGGTGAACCTTTTCAGGTGGTGCTCTTTCTACAAAATTTGGTTTGGGCGTGTTTGTGTAGTCTTTAATGATGTGCCCAAACTTCCCACATTTGAAACAAGTTCTCCTTTCAACAAACTTAGGAGAATTTGATCGACGACCTGACGTAGAAGTTGTAGACCCAGAGGTACTAGCTTCACACCCGTTTGTGTGCTGGGTGTAATTGTTTTGACTGTTACGTTTTAAAATTTTGACTTGTTGGATAAAATCGGTGTTTGATTTGTTTTCAAAAGTCTCAATTTTATCAGTACCCATTGATGCTACAAACTTGACATCTTTTGCTTTCTTCTTGTAACGAGCTCCTTTTGATTCAACCTTAGCCTTTGGCTTTGGAGCTTGTTGTTGCTGTTGTTTACCCTTAGAAGCAACAGGTTGTTGCTTTGTCGGTGATTTATGTTTTCCAGGGATTGTCTTTCCCAAAAATTTTCTTGTATTATCTTCAAACACTTTGTCAATCAAAGATTGATTGACGTTTTTGATTGGAAAATCTATGTCTGAATAAATTTTACTATCACCGACTAAAGTATACAACAAGTTATTGCTCTTAACAGCAGACACACATTCATTGTCATCTTTGACATCCTTGATAGGATCTATCACTTGCTTGGCAACAGGTTGCACGGTAGGAGTAGGAGGATCACAAAGAATATGATTCTCAATTGGAATTTCTACTCCTTTCGTCTCATCAAGTGATTCATCCTGGTCATTCACATCTGATTCATCATCTGAAGAATCATAGTCCTCAATGGTTGGAGAACTTTGATTTGAAGCACATGATGACTTTTCTTTCCGATCAGATGAGCCCTCCGATGAATTGTCCGGTTTGAACCCTAGGCCAATAGTAACTTCCTCATAATCAAGAGGCACACCGGGTTCATACCGAGGCATATCCTCTTCATCGGGCGACTTGGTATAGTCGTGTCTCAAAGGGGGTGGACACTTCCTATAACCAACGCCTTTAACGTTTCCCTTTAGTTTCTGAACGTCAATGATGTGATCAAGCACATATCGGGAGTTAGAATAACTCTCCAATTTGAGCTTGATCACTTCATATTCACACTTGGCCGTGGCTAGCTCTTTCTTGGTTTCCTCAATGATATTAATGTAGTTATTAATACCAATTTGTTTGTTGAAAACAGTTTTTGTTAATTAGGAAACACTTTTCTTTTGGGTTTCAATAACTGTTTTAAATTCCTTTTCATTGCGAGCTAAGGCCATGTTTGCCTCTTTGCACTTTGACAGTTCAACAACTAAACTCTGATTGTGACTATGAATCATATCACATTCAAGTTTCACTCTATCACATTCATGTTTCATATCAGCACAATCACTACATATGCTAGGAGTTTCAGATTTTCCTGACTTGTCGAGGCTGAGACATTTTCCATAAAGGCAGTCTGATAAGAGAAAGATCCATCTTCAGAATTATAATCTCCCGCATTCGAGCTTTCCTCATCTGAACTCCCGCTGTATCCCGAACTATCATCTGATTCAGAAAATTCTTCTTTGTGCGCATGCTTGATGTGACTGATGATCTTCGCATAGCATGCATTTCCTCCTGCTAACTGTACGGACCAATCACATCCTTCATCAGCTTGAACTATCAATGCTTGGTTGGGGTTTGAAGGCCCTGACTGGTTGGTTTGGTTGTTAGCAGCTACTATCCCTCTTTCGTTGTTAGCTTGATTTGAAGTACTTGTTTGATTTTGGAAGGGATTTTGGTTGCCTTGTTGGTTGCCTTGTTTGCTCGGTCACGTGCATTCACGTTTGAAGTGACCCTTTTCACCGCAATTAAAGCATGTGACAGCACCCTTGTCAAACCCGTACTTGGTATCCCTTTTGCTTTCCAAGTTGGTTCTCCCCGTTCTGCTCATATAATCCTTTGCCCTTCTCACAGCGCTAGCAAACGCCCACTTGATATCCATTAACTCCATTTCATCCCTGTCTATCGGCTGATAGTCTTCGTTTGTCAAATTAATGTTGCCAATTTGACTTGCGACTAATCCGCTGTAGGCATTAACCATAGTGGTAAGAATTTCAATGTGATCCCGTGCAGCTTCTACACTCACTTTGGAAAGTTTTGAAGTATCAGGTTTGTTACCATAGAAGGCTTGTTGTGGTTGGGCTTGTGGTGGTTTAGAAAAATAGGCAGTTGGATCAAATTGGGGTTGAGGTGTGGCAACTTGAGGTTTCGGAAGATAGGCATTTATATCAAATTGGGGTTGAGGGGTGGCTACTTGAGGTTTAGAGAAATAGGCAGCTGGATCAAATTGGGGTTGGGGTGGTGCAACTTGAGGTTTAGGAAGATAGGCATTTATGTCAAATTGGGGTTGAGGTGTGGCTACTCCTCCAAAATAGGATCTTGGGTCGAAAACATTTGACACATAAGCTGTTTGTATCTTTGGTTGCTGGCTTGTACTAGCAGCAGGAGCAATCCCTCCAAAGTACATCTCTGGATTTTGAGGGACAAGAATTAGTTTAGCTTTTCTGATTTCTTCTGCATCCTTGTTCTCCAGCTTTTGAACAAACTCATAGATACTGACAGTATCCAATACACCTGTATGCTTTAACAACTCAATGAATGGGCTCCACTTTGGTGGTAGAGCATCAGCAAACCGTGCGACTATTTCCTGTGAAGATACAACAACCTTGTAAGAAATCATTTCACTAATTAAATGATAAAAACGAGTTGTCATCTCATTCAATGTTTCAGTCTGCAAAAACATAAACCCTTTAAACTCCTTCTTTAGTAAATCCTGACGCGTCTTCCGTGTGGCCGCATTTCCTTCTCCTCTCGCTACCAATGCATCCCATAAACCTTTTGAGTTCTTACAATAAGAGAATTGATGAAAGATGTCTCTGTGGAGTGCCTGAGTGAGAATAGCATACGCCTTCTTCTCCAGATCATATGCCTTTTTGTCGGCTTCTTGCATATTATTGAAAGTTGTCGCATTTGATCCTGCTTCTTCAAGAGCTTCACTAAATGCAGAGGTGAAGCACGTCCATAATTATGTGTTTTGCCCTTGAACGTAATTATGGAAATGACCCTTCCATGATGGATAGTCGTTCATGTGATTCAGCTTTGGCGGGCGATTGTGGATCCGTACTCCAATCCCAAGGACTTGTGCAACTCATATTTGATGTATGTGAGTGAAAACCTGATCAAATACTTGAAAACATAAAGTTAGATACCTTTGCAAGTCCTCTGTTTAAAATCACAGGTATAAGAATGTTTGACGAAATCCAAAAGTGATTGGTTTGACGAAATCAAAATGTGGACAAGTTTGACGAAATCAGAATGTGTTTTCGAAAACAAATAAGGGTGATTTCGTGGAGTGGGTAATGACAATGGGTGACTTAAAGTGATTTCGTGAGGTGGGTAATGAGAATGGGTGATTTCGTGGAGTGGCAAATGAGAATGGGTGATTTCGTGGAGTGGTGCAAGGATAAAAGTGATTTCGGCTGGATGTGAGGGACTTGAAGTGATTTCGTGGGAATAGGTAATTAAAATGGGTTCACAAGTGTTTTCGTCTAGAAGATATTGAAGACTAGGTGATTTCGTTGACTAGTGAAAGGGATTTCGTTGACTGATGAAAGGGATTTCGTTGTGTGTATGAAAGGGATTTCGTTCAGATCTGTTTTCAACCCAGAACTGATTTCGGCCAAATGTGAGGTGATTTCGCCCAGGTAGTGTTTTCGGCCAGGACTGATAATGTTGACTTATAAGACCAGAAAACTTGGATATTATGCAACAATTAAGATCTTATCCTTATCCTTCTGACACAATGGTTACTTTTGTCAAACACTCAAACACCCAACCTTACTTTATCAGACTCCTATTTTCAACTATCATCATTTGTGTGTCACAAATGTCAAACAACAATATAATATGCAACAACACTTATAATTCAAGCACAATGCATATCAAAACCATATATAATTCAAGAACAGTTTGAATAAACCAAGAACACTATGAAGATAAACAAGAACAACTTGAATATTCTGGCCAAGTTTTCACCGGACAAATTTTCCGAAAACGATTTTTGCACAAAAGTTTAGTAAAAACCAAATACTAATATGTAAGCATGTGTTTTAACAGTGGTTTTATACAAACTAATAGCAAAATACAAAGATTTTCAAGGTTTTGAAGCAAAGCTTTTCCAGAAATATAATTTTTGAAACAAGAATGTAAACTGAAAAACCCTTTTAAAATCTATCAAAACACAAGAAAATCGACTTGGTTTAAACAAAGAATCGAGCCAATGCTCTCATACCAATTGTAGGTCCACCCGGAGGATCAAGTAACCTCTGTTCCCTGTTTTCCGACAAACCCGAAAGTGCGGAATCCAAACGGGTAAGTTAAACCAAGTTACGAACACGCAAGACACAAAGATTCAAAGATTAACACTCAATGTATTAATGCTAGAAAACGGTTACAATGCGGTGTTTACAAGATAACACTACAAAAAAATTTCCATTTAGTGACACACAAAAAGTGTCACAAAAAACCAATAAAGTGCCACTAAAGACTCCTCTATGAATGAGCGGCACACAAAAAAAGTGCCACTAGAAATGGTGACGCTAAAGCCTTTTAGTGGCACTTTTTCAATGTGCCACACAAAGTTTTTGGGCTTTTAGTGGCATTTTTTTTGTGCCACAATATAAAAAAACGACTTTTGTGGCACAATTTTTGTGCCTTTAAAAAGTAATCTTAATTACATATCAAACTAGTTGTAGTGGCACTTTTTTTGCCACAATATAAAAAACCTTTTGTGACACACATTTTGTGTTGGCAAAAATTTTTTCTCGTTGAATATATGTACTATTTTTAGTGACGCATAATTTTGCCACAAAAATCACATTGTTTACGATATAAAAATAAAAATTTGGTAAAATTATAAATGCATGAATCATAATATTATAACTTTAATAATAAATTCGATCCTAGACATTGTATAGTAAGTAACATATTTCAAAATCCAAATGTTTATACAAGGAGTCTAAATCTTCTTTTAGGTGAGAATTTCACTATCATAAAACTTAGCTCCAAAGCTTCTCTTGATATGTACCGTGCCATCATCAACCATATATTTTTGGTGGAATGAATCGTTGGGTCACTTATTTTGCTAATCTGCAAAGAAAAAAATAAACAATTTAAATCACCACCCATCTTATTATTGTAACTATAACAAGATAAACAAGCCTTTGTAAGTATTCTAGAATAACCAAAGTATGTCAAAAGTATTCTAGGCTGACATGACAATTAATAATAACTGAGTAAAAATAAAATTTTCCCTATCTCAGAGAATTTCTGTCATCCTTTGTACGTGCTGCATTTTATTTTTTGCTCCGTAAGTTCAAGTATTTCAAGTCGACCTTTATATACAGGTTATTGTGACTCACAAATAATGATTAGGAATTCTAGCTGCTTTTATGTCCAACTGAATTGCTGTAATTCCATTTGGTGTTCCTGTTAGACCAAAACCATGAACAAAATATTATCATGAAGAGATCGAAGTATTAAATGAAATTTGGATTGGTTAGGCATACAATTCTAAATATTCAAAAGAGTCTTTATCATAATAACTATTAAATAAATAAATATATGAATAACAAAAAGCTCTACTATCCATGTCTAACATTACAGCGGTTCAAGCAAGTCTGTTTCCCAACTTAATTGATACAATAAGGTGTATAACTATAACGCAGCCTAAATCGTTTGGTTGGAGGGTAACAATTGAATCCAAACGATGAGCATCTCTACGTTCTCCAAGGGTGGCAGTACATAGAAGTAAGGCAAGCAGAGTGAGTACGAAAACAATCTCAAATTCGCCACAAAAGAATTATAAAATAAAATAAAACAAAAAAAAATCAAGGAAATGGTTCTGCTATTGCCCAAACAAACAATCAAGGTTCTTAGGTTCCCTTTTTTCTTTCCGAAAAGTTCTAAATTCATAGCTTTTCCCTTAAGTCTGGTTTTTGGATTTAAAGTTGTGTTCAGGGCAACTAGTTGTGTTCAGGGCAACTGATATAATTGGTTATCTATTTCAGTTTGTTCTTGGGTCTCGTGATCTATGGAACAACTTGATTCAGAAAAAATTTTAGAAACTGTTCAAGGTCTACCCATGGAAGTTCGTCTTTACTAACTCTAAAAGGTTAATCTTGGTTGACCTCTAACTCTCCTAGTGACCTCTTCTTAGTACAAGTCTTATATTCTAACTAGTGTAGTAACGCATCTACATTAAAGATGAAACAATCACAAAAAATACAACATTTTCAACTTAACTACATTGATCTGAAAATGATAACTAAACTAAACCAAATTTGGAACTAGTAAAGTAAAGATGTTTTTGCCGGTTCTCGTTAACGTGTTCAAATTCGGAAAACGGAAACTTGTTCAACAATTGATATGCTAAGAACCATCAATTGTGAACCCAAACATAACATTCCAAGCTATTGTAAACTTAACATATAAATTAGACGTTTATTGAAGTACCTTATGAGTTGAATACTCATGAAACCGAGCATCAAAAGGTGTAGAAGATTAATGAGGCATCAACAAATTTCCTGCAGATCCTGAACCTTGTTGAAGTTCCAAGCCACTGACCAAGTGGCTTCAATAATCTTATGTCGATCTAAGATTATGAAAATTAAAGAGAAATAAGTTTTCTACCAAACTTTTTATGATAGTAATATACAAAAAAAGCGTAGACCTTTGAACGCACAGGGAAAAAAGGCTCTTGTACATGAAGTTCAAATTCCACAGTCGAGTGCGCCTTGCAATGACATTGTCCAATCCTTCTTCAAAAAATGAGATTAAGAGATGCTTTTAGGCCATACAAAAGTTGTAGAGATGGTGTGTATGGCCAGTAAGTACCCATCTTGTAGAATTTCAGCTAATCCTTCCAGTCGAGAAAAAACCCAAGTGATTTTGCATTTTGAGAAGCTTCAATGGATTTGGGGCTAGCACACACGATTTCCATATCAGTCAGAAGAGAGAGTACTTTCTCAAAACCTGTAAAGCCACATCCACACCGCATTCATCCATGTGGAAGTCTAGGGCACAAATTGATTACACATTATCCACTAGCATAGTTATTGATAGCGAATAGCGGTCAATAGCGATAGACAACCCATATGCTACTTAGCGATAGCGATGAAATAGCGCCCGCTATTTCGTGTTTAGCGATAAGGTAGTAGATAATTTAAAAAATAAAAAATAGCTATCCGTAATTTATATATGTATTTATAATGTTCATTTTATACTTTTTATGTATAATTAGAAAGTTTAAGGTCCAAATGTAAACTACTGAAGATAGAGGGGGTTAAATGTTTAAATACACAAACTACCTATACACTTTTAACTAAAAAGTTACAAGTTTTAGGGACTGAATGTAACCTAATGAAAGATAGGGGTTAAATGTTTAAAAACCTGAACTTATTTAAACCCTAAAGGCCTAAAACACACGTATACGCAGCCGTTGTCTTCTTCTTCCCCCCTCTTCCTGGTTTCTGTCTGAAAGCAACACCGTCGCCGGAATTTGTCGCCGGAATTCGCGTCGGAAGTCGCTATATCATCGATATGTGGTCGCTATGTACCTTGTGGCTGCATATGACTGCCACGCCACGCTATTCGCTATAGCGGCCGCCATAGACGCTATTGATAACTATGATCTAAATCAAATCAAATTACAATTTTAACGGATATTATAAACATATTTCATGACACAAAATATTGGAATTACCTTGAGGGATTGAAGATGGTGAGTGTTAACTTCAGTCTCACTATACAGAAGCAATTGCCTAAAAAGCCAGCCTCCATCCCATAAAGCATCTGCTGATATGCTTGTTCGGCAAAAAAGCCCGATCAACGCATCAAGTACCTTAAACCAAGAACATGCAAGATGTCAGAATAAATTTTAGCAGAGATGGTAATTTCAGCACATCTGCTTATAAAGTACCCTTTTTGGTTGTGTTTAAAACTAAACGGGTCAAAACAAGGCTAAAATGGAATGTTTTAAACGGGTTGATAGACACCCAGAGTCTATTTCAAGTGCATATAACCTCTTGAATCATTTCCTTCAACTATTCAGATATATGGGTCCAATTTCATTGATATGATACGAGCTAAATGTGGCAATTTTCACCAATTTAGATAAAAATGGGTCGATTTGAACCATGTTTCACATCCAATAGGTCAAATGGAATTCAATTACTATGAGTACATTAAACATTATGCTAAAGCAGGCAAGAATTTGAGAAGGCAATAAAATTTGCCAACAGTTGAGAGCATGCTAACAAAATATACAAAGAGTAGGGAATAGAAAAATACTAGACGTCTATGTACATGTGGGCTTTCTCCAACTTCGTATGAACACGACACTTCATATTGGTCCTGTGAACAGCAAAGAAGGTGTCAAAAGGATCCCAGGTTGCAAAAGATGTCACTCTTAATATATAAGATCAATCTATGTAGTAAGTGATAATAGTGTAAGATTTAAACTTAAAAATGTTTGTACACCTTTCATTTCTTATAATTAAATTAAATTTTAATTAATAGCACCTATCACAATGAAGGTTAACGAGGGGCACTATGCATCATACCTTTAATCTTTGTAGGTAAATTTTGTGTTCACCATCACTCCCATCCTTCGATATGCAGTTTTCTGAAGCAAAAAGTTGTTCTTCACCGGTGTCCTCACCGACCAAGGCTTTCTACAATCACAAGATATACAAGCCATTACGTTTTAACTAAAAAAACAAGTCTATACACTCCTTTTATCTATCTCATCATCATCACCATACTCAGTAAATCCTACCAATAGCAAAGCTAAGTTAGGGTCCGAGGAGGGTAAGATGTAGACAGCCTTACCTCTACCCCTTAGGAATAGAGAGGCTGCTTCCAGTGAGACCCCCAGCTCAATGTATAATATGCCTTAATGTAGGGTGTAAATATATGTTGGGACTAAAAAATCTAACACGGAAACGCTAAATTGGAACATCTGGGCATCACAGTCTTTATGAACAAAAAATATAACTCAGTTTAAAATTGGTAAAAGTATTAGGTATTGCTTTTGCGAGAGAGGATGCACAAAACATACTTTGCGGGTTCTCACAATAAAAGAAATAGTATGAGAGGTAGTTCATCAGACTCAGGCCAAGAAAGAAAAATTCATGTAAAACATCACAACTTAAATGTGAAAACGCAAACACACTTCCTTTTCAATTTTCATTGTCATCTATTCTATGTGTTCATTTCACAAAATCTTTCACTTTTTCACTATACTCCCCCACCTAAAAAATATCTCTTATGATTGCTTTCTGTCCATGTCCTATACCAGGTGCACTATAGAGCTATTATTACTTTGTATCTTTGTTTATGTCTATGTTGCATTAACGTATCAAATAATGCATAGAGTTGAGTTCTATGTATACTGTGCTATTTTGTCTCAGGCTTGCGCCTAGGTGACACGCAGGCCCCTTCGACCTTGACTACTATGGTCGCTATGCATATAGGGTCCCTGATATTTAAGGTATCATACAGGATTAACAGTGCCTAAGAGAACTTAATAGTAGTAGACGTAGGTTAGTTGTAAGAGCAAGGCAGCAAGCTAGCTAGTTCCATGGATGGTTGTTTTATAATCTATCAGTCAGGGTATGCCTATAATCTTTCTTGCACTGATCATACAACTCAAATCCTCATAAAAAAAGCTTGATCTACAAAGAAAAAAAAAGACATTCATTAATCGATCGACAACAAGAAGTCAGCTTAACTATTCTACAGCAGGCAACTGTGCAGAACCTAATCTTTAACCACTAGGAACAATACGAATACGCAATTCTCTTCAAAATTAAATAAATTGAACTTTTCATTTGTCACAACGAAAGCATGAAACCAATGTATGTAACCATATCCCAGTACAGAAACAGAGATCAGACACTTTACCAAACACCAGCATCACCGACGAATCCAATAGCCATACCAGAAGAAAGACCAGCCAGACCAGAAGAAAGATGAGCGTATCCATCAAACAAATAATACGACTTAGCCTTAGGGTTAATCCCAGTACTAATAATCACAACAATAATCAGACCTTAAATACCCAACCCTCCAGCCATAACCACTGACACAATCGACTTCATTACCAACTCAGGCCTCATCACTCCCATTGAAGCCATTCCAACGCCACTCTTCGCCGTCCCATATGCTGCTCCCATACAAGAGAAAAACTCCTTTTATCTAAAGTTTTAAATGCCCAGTTCCAGAAAAAAGAAACAAATATGAAGTAAATAAGATCTGAATCAATTTAATGGGTCTGAAATTATCAAAAATAAATAAATAAATAAATAAATCTTACTACATCATGTCTAGAGATTACTAACTAGATTGAAACAAAGACATGATTACATGACCCATTGAACCTTTATTATGGTAATGTAATTATGTACTTACAAATATACTCGAGACAAGGGTGTAGATTTTGGAAAAAGAAAGTTTCATAACATATACATCATCAAGTATAGGTGGCAATTTTAGCCTATGAACACATAGATTATGTTTTGACTATAGCAGGTAAAACAGATAAGATACAAATATGTATATACATATATATATATATATATATATATATATATATTAGAAGAGAACTGACACTAGAAACAACGTTGGGTGCTGGTACTCATCTGACAGTCACCAACGAATGCCAATTAACTCATGTATGAATAAAGCTATCATATGTGTTTAGGGATAATACCTTTACCAAGTATTTTCCTTACAGTAGCCAAGTTGTTGGTAAGTCTAGTGGTTGTCTCATTGTGAACGATGCAGACGAGTATGCACAATATTTGCAACCAGTTTTGATGATACAACATCCAAGCCAGCACCTCAACCCCATTCATTCTCCAGCACGGCACATTGAAGCCAAGGCGTTTCTGTTGATCCACCCAAAGCAAACTGAACTGGATAATGATGGATGAAACAATCCAGTCAGGTGAGAACCATGAATGAAGCTTTTGTAGTTGGCGATGTGGCTACCTTCGTAGGGTCATACACTATGAACAAAGATTACCATTCACATCAAAACAACTGAACCAACTCTCAAGGTTACACAAACAGGTCTTACTTTATGAGTTTGTCTGTGACTATTACCACGTTTCTTTCACTAATGGTCAGCTAGTTCTTCTCCGTGTAGCCTAATTAAAAACTATCAAAATTGGATTCTTAAGATTTGTGAAATTAAAACCTATCAATCAGACCTACGCTAACAGTACCAAATTTATTCACAGTTGAAATGTTGGGATTGTAAAGTGATTCTCGATGGCCTCAATAGATATATAAATTGACAAGTAATATACATCTAATTGTAACATGAATTAAACAATCAATATGAAAGCTTGTAAAAGCCACGGTATTTTCCTAATTAAATAATCATAAATCAAACATACTGTCAATATTTGACAAATTAATAGAGTAAACACCAACAGCCAAATAATATCAAACAATTAATCATCTAATCATCAAACTCGTTTCAAGTAACTGGTGTAAGCGTACCAGAGAAGAGATGTGATGCCAAACGAAGTCGCCAATTCAACCTGTTTACTGGCGATGCCACAGAGGAAGAAGTGGCTATTTCAGTTTTCAATTCCCTACAACCAAACGAATGCTCATCAGTTTATCGAAATACTAAAAAAAGTAAACAAGGGGATGCGAAGTAGATACAAAATTAGAAGGTCTGCACACGCAATTTTGAAGATGAGGCCAAAGGATTTGTAGATGAAGCCGAGCGATTATGAAGATGAAGCGAATTAGGGTTCCAACTGAACGATTTTGAGCAATTTGAACAGATTGGAGGGAGATGGTGGCGCCAGATGAAGAGAAATTACATGTTGAATTGGAAGTTAGGGTTTTTTTTTTTAATGGGAGGGAAATTTTAGAGTGGGAGGGAATTTTTTGTGTCATAAAAGCATTCAAACTTTTCAGGATGCGAGGGAAATTGTGGGGAATAAAGTTTTTGGGGATGAAAGAAATTTCAGTGGCACATGAAAGGAGCCATAAAAGACCTATATTAATGGCACAAAAAGGTAATTGCCACTAAAATTGTGTATAAGCAAATATGGCAAACCCATTGTGCCACTTAAAACCTAAATTAGTGGCACAAAAACTATATGCCATTAAAGACGTGTGCCACTAAATGGCATTTTTTTTGTAGTGTAAACTTATAAACTCTGTTGTGTGTGTGTTATCTCCGAAATCTATTCAGACTTCTTATGTGTTATGTCTGTTGTCTGTGTATTTATACCAACATGCTTGACGAAATCAAATGGCCCACGAAAACACATGACGAAATCTAAGATCTGGATTTCGTCCCATAGTGTTTTCGTCCCTTTTGGTTTTCACCAAAAGGGTTTTCATCACAATAGTGTTTTCATCATTTGTTGGACCTTCTGATTTCGTCCCATTTGTGATTGGGCCTAAACTTCCTCATGTTATGGGCCAAGACACTAGAGCTTGGGCTTGGACATGTTGAGCCAACAACAAACAGACAACTAATAAACATAATCTAAATGCAAACTGCACACACGCAGTTGCATCTACATCTAACTTTACAAAGTATAACGCATACCGAGTCAAGACAGGATGTTGTCTTGACTACGGCCTTCACTTCGTAGACGAGTCGAACCGAGCCGAGCCGTATCCACAAAATATGTATCAACAAAGCAATTGATAATGCATTCAAGAGTGTAGAAATAGAGTATCAACCACCATTGTTCTTGACTCCAAAAAACGAATTTATACTACATGTACCATCACAACCTTTGGAGTTGAAACCATTTAATGTAAACGAACCCTACCACACTAGCCTTTAATATCCTATGGGCTGCAATAACTAATGGTATGTGCATTGGTTTGCAACGGGCCATAGCACCTGACCCAATAGACTAACATTTTGACCCAAATTATTAGAATTCTGTTTACCCATATCCCAAATATAATAAGCTAAAAGACTAAGATTAAAGAACAAAACATCAATAAAAAAATATTCTGTAGGTTATCAATACATCTTACTATAAGTTAAAACAAAACGTACAGCAATGAAGAAGTAAACAAAAATGAAAACGTTATGAGCAATCAACATGTTACAATTAGAACTCCTAGGTTGAATAATCAGCCTAGCTCTTCAAGCACAAAAATCTCTAAGAAGATACTAGCTACAACATTTAAATCTTGTGGATGGAGAGATCTGAAGGTCTTCACAATTTCACTTTCCCTACAGGGTTGACGTGGGGGAAACAACATCTATTGAGGTGCATGAAAGATGATCTAGTTCGAGCAATGCATGTGTTTGAAGATGATGAATCTTTAGATCCAGGCGACGCTGACCAGAACCCTTCTGCAAGACAACCTAGATCCACTGATGATCGGCAGAAGAAGTTGGAATTTGAGCTGAATTCATCATCGTCTCTGATCAAAGCTTCTTCATCCCCAAATGAAGAAGTTGACATCCAAAGCCTCGACGCTATTACCTCCACCCCGCGATTCTCTCAAAAGATGAGGCTGACGAAAGAATCAATGCCGAGGTGGCCTAGAAGGAACCTTGATATGAAGGAAGAAAGACCCAACTTTTCGATCCAGCTATCGCGTAAGGAAATTGAGGAGGATTTCATTGCTATGACAGGAAAGAAACCTCCAAGAAAGCCTAATAAGCCGCCTCGAAGTCTTCAGTTCAAACTAGATGTACGCAATCGATCATCCATGTTTTTGTTGGGTTTACTCGGGTTTGTTCGCGGGTCATTGGTTCGGCACGTTATCGAGTCACGGATTCGTTTACGGGTTATGAAAATGGTCGATAATAAGCTGCACGTTTTAAAAGGGATTATACCCATGCTGCACGTTTTATTAAATGGACTGGTGGAAGAGATTGACCTGGTATTGTGGTTGACCGATTCACATGCAAGTGTACGTTGCATTTTGTTTGAGTAGTAGATTGGGTCATTAGAGTTACTGTTTTTTAGGAGAGAATATTAGTTTATTCTGTTTTTATTCGCATGCATGTACAGCTATTTAAAGCTTTTTTGTTTAATGAATTGATACACCCCATTTTTCACTTGAATACAGTAACCATTTTTTCCTCTCTACGTATACATACCTGTGTGAGTGTTTTGAGTTTGGGACCTGAACCAACATTTGGTATCAGAGCCTAGGGCTCGAGAAGATCGGAGGAAGCCTCCGCCGCCGGCGGGTGAGTCGGTCGGTGGAGGGCAGGAGTGAAAGAAGGGTCGGGACAGCAGGATGCTGTTTCTGGTCTGTTTAGCAGCCGTAATCGGAGGCATTATGGTGTTTCGGTAGGCCGTTGTTGTGGTAGACGTACCGGTTAAGACGACGGGGGTGACCGGTGATAAACACTTGTGTTCCGTGGCTGTTAGTGGTGATGAAAGGAGGAAGAACGAGGCTGTTCGGTTATTAGTTGCGGGTTTGAGCAACTGGCATATATCCGGTGACAACAGCAGGATTTGAAGTGCCTTGATCGGTTGTTTCGTGATAAGAGGAGACCGGCGTGTAGCGTGAAAAACGGGCGTAAGGGATCCGTCAAAGCAGGTGGCTTTGGATTCGCTTCGTTTAGCAGTTGAAAGAAAACGTAATAAGCGGATGGCTTTGTTTTCTTGGTCGGTGGAGAGGCCTCTTGGAACAAGTTTGATCAGGAAAAGGTACGGGTGTCAAGATAATGGCGTTGGAGTTCAAATCGGGTGACTCGGATGTGACCGGGTAGAGGTCGTTGATCCGTGATGAGTCAAGATGTTAGTGAACGTTTCCAACGTGAAGCTATGTGAGATGTTAAAAGTGTACTTATTTTTTTTCCGGGTTGAATCGAGAAGACTTTGGACGTGATCGAGGTGAAGATCGGGGTGTCCGGTAAAACTCGTAATGGTTCGGAACCGAGGTGGTTCGGTGCTACAGTGAACGGTTCGAACAAACACCGATTAAGGGGGTGATTGTTGGGTTTACTCGGGTTTGTTCGCGGGTCATTGGTTCGGCACGTTATCGAGTCACGGATTCGTTTACGGGTTATGAAAATGGTCGATAATAAGCTGCACGTTTTAAAAGGGATTATACCCATGCTGCACGTTTTATTAAATGGACTGGTGGAAGAGATTGACCTGGTATTGTGGTTGACCGATTCACATGCAAGTGTACGTTGCATTTTGTTTGAGTAGTAGATTGGGTCATTAGAGTTACTGTTTTTTAGGAGAGAATATTAGTTTATTCTGTTTTTATTCGCATGCATGTACAGCTATTTAAAGCTTTTTTGTTTAATGAATTGATACACCCCATTTTTCACTTGAATACAGTAACCATTTTTTCCTCTCTACGTATACATACCTGTGTGAGTGTTTTGAGTTTGGGACCTGAACCAACATTTTGCAAAGTCAAACTTTGCAAGCCAAGTGACACCCTGTTTCAACCAAAAGTACCATATTCAGTATTTATAACAAAGAGAACAAACAGAAAATGGATGTGTGAGAGTATGTTTGTTCCTCAATTGTTGCCTTTTCTTCATCACTGCAGTTAATCATGATTAAATTGCAAGTAATCATCCTAGAGCTTGAATATTAATTTCATATCAGGATGAGGATATCTTGATTTTAACAAGTCTACAACAACCACCATACCTCTATCCCAGTGGATAGAGAGGTGAAACAGTAAAATAACATGATGAAACAGTATAATAGTAACAAATTAATTAAATTATTTAGAACTTGAAGTTGTGTATCTCTTATTATCAAGTAAACATTTCATAAAGTCATAAATCTGGTGGTTGTTTTTCCATACGAGTCTGCTACTGACACTATCTTTGACCAGTTTCAACCCATAACTTTTAAAAACTAACAAGTTGACGATGAACAAAAACCACTAGGTGCCAAACAGTTGAATATTTTAACAGAATTATAATATATATAAAGATACTATTTGTTGGATTTTTATTTCTCCTAATCTGAATAACTCAACATCAAAATAACTTGATTTTAACAAGTATGGTTAGTATAATCAGAAAAATAACCAAGTATGAAATAAATGTGCATGTTAACATTCAAAATACAATAAAATATAACGAACATATAGATTTGACCATACCTATGAAGAATCAACATGTTATGATCCGATCCACATAGACCGAAGAGAGATCGGTGTATACAGTGAGCGGATTGATGGCTAACACACAAATAAAAAAATGATCAGAACACGTTCCAACCAGAAAATCAACAGATCAATGACTTCTAAAAACAATCAATGTATAATCAAACAACTTACAAAAGCAGCGAATCAGATCTCTCGATCATCTTGCCCTGAGGTTACTGTATTAGAGCTTGGTGCGGCGTCCGTATAAGTAGCTGACAACGCTGGGTAAACCCTAATCTGAATTTTTATTCTAAATTAAAAAAAACAAAATAAATGAAACAAGAAAAGATAATATAACGATAATATTATATATTATAACTTATGCAAGTTTTTTGTGCATATCAACTTGTACATTGAGCTTTGCACATTTTCCAAAAAAAACTGGAGTTTTTAGGTTTTTATCTTTTATAATTTTAACCCTATATAATTTGTTTTTTTAACTTTAACCTAAAACTTTTCATTATTTGCAATTTAACTTCACAACTTTTGTCACTTATACTTTTCATCTTTCGCAAAGGCTCAAACTATCCACACACCAAGTGTGTAGATAGCCTACCCAAAAAGGTGTTTTTTGTCCTATGTGCATACCCTGCAGTGTCGAGCTGTGGCCAAAGCGCGGCGTTTTGGTCCGGTTAACCATACAAAGACTGACGGGTGTCTGACGGGTCTGTTGACCAGACCAAAACGCCGAGCTTTGACCGCGTTCTGGTCCTGTCAACCAGACCAGGTGTCAGTCTTTTGTCTGGTTGACAGGACCAAAACGCGGCCAAAGCTCGGCGTTTTGGTCCGGTCAACAGACCCGTCAAACACCCGTCAGTCTTTGTCTGGTTGACCGAACCAAAACGTTGCGCTTTGGCCACAGCTCGACACTGCAGGATGTGCATATAAAACAAAAAACACCTTTTTGGTGTGCAAATAGGTACACCCTTCGCAAATTTTCGTTTTACGTATAGTTCTAAATTTTTCGAGTTAATACGATGCAACGTGTATCTGTGGTTCAACGTTTTTGCCTCTATTTTTCCATGTTTGACAGGTTCGTCGCAACACGCATATCCTAGGTCGAGTCAGTGTTGGTGGTCGATGACGGTTGTGTGACATTAGTACTATTTGACACCGTTTTACACCCCGCTGCAACGTGAGGTGTGCTTTGGGGGGTTTTTCAAATAAAAAATGGTTATGCATATGGTTGTCGTAACGTTGGCTTTGGGGGTTTTAAAAAAAATGATTTTTTTTTTTTTACTTTTCACACAAAAGCATTTCATAAATTACTTTTAACCAAAAACTATTTGTTTTTTTTTACTTTTAACCAAAAACTTTTTATCTTTTGCAATCTATCCTCCTAACTTTTTTACTTTCAACTTTGGTCCTTTATAGTTTTTATTTTCCGTAAATTTTTCGCTTTATGCTTGGTTCTAAATTTTGTGACTTAACACATCGCAACGTGTGTCTTTGGCTTACCGTTTTTACGTTTCGTTCTAAATTTTGCTAGTTAACACGATGCAACGTGCGTGTGTGGGTTAACGTTTTACATCGTCTATTTTTTCCCCGTTTGACAGGTTTAACATAACGTGCGGGCCCTAGATCGATTTACTTATAACTAAAGAATCCACGCCGCATTGCGGCGGGTCGCAATGCTAGTTCTCAATTAAAAAACAAAATAAATTAAAAAAGAAATAAACAATATATAAAGATCATAAATTTTAATTCTAAATTAAAAAAAAATTGTGAACGTTACAGTTGTAAGATATAGGAAATTAATGGAAGTACCTAGACTTATGTAACACGTATGCGGATATAGGTTAAAAATAATTTACCATATTATAAAGTAACTGGTTCGAAATTGTGTATGTCCAATAAAGCTTAAAAATAACAATAGTCCCTCGACCAAAGAAAAGACACAGTAGTTTCCAAATAAAGAAATTTTTTTATATTTGAATTTTGTTAACATTACATTTGTAAGATCCATTAACAGTTGATGTATTTTCATATACGCCTATCTTGGTTGAAATCACTGATAGGGTGGACGTCGGCCAAGTTAAAAAGGAAATGAAACTAAACATAGTATATATAATGAGTGTGGGGTCAAGTCATTGATAATTTGCATCACCTAAATAGGCTAGGCGGTGATTTATTTCAAGAAATTTAATCATTTATTTTCTAGATACTGATTTGTATTTCAACAATCTAGAATCCCGAAAGTCATGGAACATTGATTCGTGGTGATTAATAGATAGTAATATCTTCCATCACTCGGTACCAAAATTAGACTAATACCTTAAATTTGCATGGGACAAAAGTCTATCAAAATAACCATAGAGGGAATATTGATAGATTAAATAAAATTGTCGAGAAGTTGTGACGATGGATATAATTAGCGGGTCGCTGACAAAACCCAAACATATATGTATATATATGTGTATATATATATATATATACATATATATATATATATGTGTGTAAAAGTGTGAACATATACCATAACTACAAAGATGACAACAAAAGAACATAGTACTGCACCAAATCTATATACCTTTATTAAGGAAACTGGGTTTTTTTACCCTTTTCGTAATTTTATCATTCGTACACATTTTGATGCATTATGTACAAGAGAGTCAACCTATTTTAGAGGGGGTAAACTTGTACATTATCCAAAGATTTAAGACACTTTAGGGGCATTTTAGGGATTTAAACACCTTTGTAACCTAAATACAAATAAACACCAAGAACCCTGAGAAGCCCTTTCAACTTTCATACATTAATTCCTCCCATTAAACCCACAACACCTTTCAACTTTCATCCCACTTATGTCTACAAAACCCTTCATGCCTACCATCTTCAACGCAGGACAGGATACAAGAACTAAATTAAAGACTCGCCTCTTCATGTTCCCGTAACCCCCCTTTATTTCAATTCGCAGCAGTTTTATTTAGGGGTAATGTGAGATTTCCAAATCTTCAAGCGGCGACGATGATGGTTTGATGCCATTCATTAAAACCTTCAATTTCTCTTCCCCTCACTCTTTCTCATGGAACCGTGAGCTTAAAGAATGTCAATCGGCACATAAAGATCAAATGGAACCAGTGAGGAATTGTGAGGCTCTAAGGTTCATGTGAACAAATTCAGAGACGAGAATAATTCAATGGTGGTGGCGGCTGCTATTAAGGTAAGGTTTAGGGTTCTGCAGTGGTCAATGGTGTTCTACGGCGGTGAACAAGCAACGGGGGATTGGGGACCGGCGATTGTTACCAACCTTAGGCTTGTTATGACAAGAAATACCAGTTATGGGTTTTTTTATATGGTTCTAATTGTACAGGTATGGTGTTACTGGATTTAAGGATTTTGTATAAATTATATAATATAACATGTTTTTAACTTTGTATAAATTATATTATATAGATTTGTTAGTCCGGTTGTTTGGTGTGAACTCGGTAGTTATAACTTTGTAATATACAGATAAATGATATTCAACTTGGTGATCAATTTCCGCGTACATATTGCAGGAGAAGCGCACTCTTTGAAGGTGGAGAAAGTGTTGTTTCAGGGCAGGGCAAGTCTGATTACCAGAATGTTATGGTATTTCAGGTATGCGAAATTTCATTTTTTATTTCTATTTCTTTCATTTATCAGCTTGAAAGGAGAAAATATGATGATTTTTGGTCCAGTCTGAAACATACGGGGAGGTTCTTTGTAAGTGCAGTTCCTGCCGGGTAACTGTCGCTTATCAGTTCTGTGTCAACCAAAGCAGAAGTCCGAGTTAAAGTCAACGATAATGAAGATTATCAGAATTGCTGAAGGCATTCCGGACGACTTTCTAGTGTTTCGGATTATTGTATTGTTTTGTATCCCGGACAATGTGTTTTGTCCGGGTTTAGTCCCTAGCCTGTATATATGTGTGTATTGTGTAGATTAGGGCAACTCTTGAAGATTTGTGCTCCTCTCCCAACTCATTCTCCTGATTTGAATTCTAGAGAGAGAGACTATGTGTTAGTGAGAGAAAGCTAGGGTTTAGATCTATGTGATCTAAACCAGCTTGTAGAAGATGATGTATACTCGTTTGGTATGTAATCTGTGATGATTGTATTGAAATGAATGAGTTTGTCTTGCATCTTCTTCTTCATCTACCCTGTTCTTGTTCTTCATGTCTTGAATCAAGTGCAATGTTTGATGTTCGTCATCGATCCGGTGTTTTAACAGTGGTATCAGAGCATGGTTACCGATTCAGAATGGTCTAACCGCCTTTTGAATCACCATTGCTCTTGATTTGATGTTTGTTTCCGCCAAACATCTTGAAGACTTGAAGATTTTGCAGAAAAGTTGAAGAAAATGAAGCTGTTCGTAGTTGTTTTTGTTGATACATATTATGTGGACGCGACTTGGTTCAGTTCAACTCATTTCGGTTCGACCCGGTTAGGTTCGGCTCAAGCCCGACGTCACGACATTCCTCCGTCGTGTGTCCCAGAGTTCGACACGCGAAGCATGGAGTGCCGCGAGCCGTTTCCCGCTGCCACATCATCATGATGATGTCATGATGATGTCATCATGTTGACTATGTTGACTAAACTTCAAAGATATGAAACATGTACGTGCATGCTCAACAGTTTGCATGTTGGGCTTCTCTCTCACTTTGGGCTTTGACTAATCTTGGGACGGACACAAGGGACCCAGCGCACAAGTGTGTAGAAAAAATATAAATACCGAAAACAAGTGTTTTCGGTAGTGTGTGTGTGTGCAACGGACAAGACAAAGCAGCGCACAAGTGAGCACCGGAGAGAACCGAGAGAGAAGTTTTAGTGTGTTTGTGTTTAACCGGATCTTGTATCATCTTGTACTCGTACTCTTATCATAAATATACAAGTGTGTTAAACTTTGAATCTTTGGGTCTTGTATCTCGTGTTCTTGTCGTGTTCGATCTCGGTTTGCATCTCCGGTTGGATTCCGCACAACCGGGTGTATTTGTACACAAGGAGTAGGCGACTAGATCCTCCCCTAGCCGGACCTACAAGTGGTATCAGAGCCTTGGCTCTTCTCCTTGTTAAAACCGAGGTGTTTTCGGGTTCTTTTTTGGTTTTTGAAGTTCATATTTTCTGGAAAAATCAGCTCATAACTTCGAAATTTCTGGTGTTTTTGTTGTTAGTTTGTAGAAAACCTTGTTTAAAACTCTTTTTAGCATAATGTGTTAAGGTTTTTAGTGAAGTTTCTGGCAAAGATTCGTGTTCGGAAAATTTCGGTTCACCGGAAAACTCTTTAGTTTACCGAAAATTCAAATTTTCTGGGTAGTTCTTTATATCTTCAACAATCTTCAAGTGTTCTTTATATAATTCTACTTTTTGATCCTTAGAAGTTATTGGTGAAAGTTGTTAGTGTTTTGGAATTTGTAAAAGGATTATTATAGTACACACCTTACTGGTTGGTAGGATTAAGCTTACTTTGAAATGGAAGTGGGTCGGTTGTGTCAGGGATAGAAGGTCAAGGTGATTAGATATTTTGATCTCACAAGATTATATTTACTCAGAATTGTTGAAAGTGTTATTGTCTTGGAAGTTGTTGTTGATTAAAATATACAACATCATCATTTGGTTGGTAAATGAAAAAGTGTGTAACCGAAAGTTTGAGTTGAAAAAGAAAGTTGTCTGTTTTGTGTCAGGTTATAGAAAGTCAACAGATTTCAACCGCACAAGCATAAACCAGCGGAATTACTCAAGTTGTCTGTTTTGTGTCAGCGGAATTACTACCCCCTGATATTTCAGTAACCAGCGAAATTGCTTGACCCGACGAACTCAAATCCAAAGGCGACTTTGGTAACCATGTAATCGTCCTCAGCGAGATTATTACGGTTTTTCGGCGATTTTACTGATCGTCGTAATAGCGAGAATAGGCAGCGAAATTCAGCAGCATAACCAGCGAACTTAATAAGACCAGCGAAATTAACTGAAAAGCCAGCGAAATTAAATATTCATCTTTCTATTTGGGCTTGTTTCGTCTCGGAGCCCAAAAGCCATCAAAATCTGTTTCGTAAAAATAACAAGTCTAAGTCTGTTTCGTGGGACTTTGTTTCGTCGAGATAATTGTCATTTTTTTTAACAGAAGGTTTGAAGAAAGTGATTTAACTGTTTGATTTAAGTGTGATTTTCAGGTATTCATTTTTTCTTGATCAAAAATGAATCCGATTTGGGGTACTCCGGTTAATACAGATATGTATTATGGTACTCCGTCTCCGGATAGTGGAAAGTATAGAAACACGAGTTTGTCTCCTTCGTGGGCCGAATCTTCCGCACCGGTATCTTCGCAAGCTAATGCAATTTCTACCGGTCAATGGGCATTCGTATCAAATCAAACTCCAAGTATTCAAAGCATTCTCTTAAGCGAGAGCGAAACCGGAAGTTTGAATCGGCCTCCAAAGTTGATGCACTTAAGCGAATATCCGTGATGGATTGACAGATTTCATACATACGTCCTTGGACAAAACACGGAATTGTGGTTACGTTTCACCACAGATTTTGATCAAACTATCGTGGTTGCCGCTTCATCTGCTGCAACATTTGCCGATCTTTCGGAAGATCAGAAGAAGGTCTATGATTTAGAGAAGAAAGCTTATGCCATTCTTACTCAGGCATTAAGCAAGGATATTTACCATCAATTTGTCAACTTCAAAACGACAAAGAAATTATGGGATGCGTTGAAGACGAGAGGTGTAGGAAACGAAGCGACTCACCAATTGAGACAAGGTCTACTCAAGAAAGAGTTTGATGGGTTTACATGCATGGATAAAGAATCTTTGGGAGATTTGACGAGTCGATTTTCTCATTTGTTGACTGAAATGGGAACTTTTGGAGTGATAACGACTCCAATCGAAATCGTCACCAAGTTTGCTGATGCTTTGCCACCACAATGGAGTAATTTCTTGGAAATCCTGAAGCTCAATGGCATTTTGGCAACAACAAACTTCAATGACTTTGTTCAACTTCTGGAGAATAAAAATCAGGAAGAAACCATTAAGGCGAAAAGGGTTCTAGTGCCACAGAATCCTGAAATGTATTATGGAACTCCTAGTACTCCTGCAAGACCAATCTCACATGCTCCATTTAATCCTGAAATGTATTATGGAACATCTAGCACCCCTGCAAGACCAATCTCACATGCTCCAATTCAGACGGCGTTTGTGTCTAGCACAGATATGTACGGCAATCCTATCCAAGTTTCGGTCAAGCCTCCTCCAACAACAGACATGTATGGGAATCCACTTCCTGCTCAACAACAAGCGTGTTATGGAAGCACATCATCTGCTGGTCAGCAATCAAAGCCAAATACAGTGCGGCTCGACACCTCAAGCTTTTCTAAAGTCAGTGTGGAAGTAGCAAAGGAACACATGGAGCTGCTAAACACTTTGGTGAGCGCATACTGTGGGTTAGTGGAAGGTCAGATTGGGAACATTAATCTGACACAAGAAGACTATCAGCAGATTGATAAGGAAGAGATGGATTTGATGGATATCAAATGGGCCTTTGCAAGTGCAGTAAGGAGGGCAAAGGATTTCATGGAAAGAACTGGCAGAACCAGCTTGGAAAGTAAGAAAGACACCAAGTATGGGTTCGATAAACAGGCAGTGAAGTGCTTTAACTGTGGTGAACGGGGTCATTTTAAAAGGGAATGTACAAGGCCAGCACAGCATGGAAACCAGAATCCCTTCAGAAATCAAGGCAATCAGCAGAATCAGAACAGGAACAATGAGCTTACGTTGATACCTGTCAACAACCAAAGCCAAGCGGGACCATCAAATGCCAACCAGGCACTTGTGGTTCAAGTAGATGAAGGTTGTGATTGGTCAATACAGTTGAGCGGTGATGCTCCAGATGGAACAGCATGTTTTGCTGAGGTTGTCAAGGATCTTAAACACGCCAGTGGTGGAGAATCTTCCACCAATGGTGATGAATCTTCTGAAGATGAAGACTCTTCTGGTTACAGTAGAAGTTCAGATGAAGAATCCTCGAGTTCAGGCGATGATCATGTAGATGACACATCAAGTGCGTCAGTCGATGCAGATATTGATGAGCTTTTGGAAGAAACTGCAACAGGAACTCAAAGAAGATCTATTTTGGTGGATCAAGCTGCTTATTCTTCGTCTTCTCTCCATTCAGCCTTTATGGCTAATGTCGACAGTTCATCAAGTCAGGTATGTGTCAATGAACCCACTGATGCTATTTGTGATAATTGTGATAGTTTGAGTGTTAAATGTGCTGATTTAGAAGCAAACATGTCTGAGTTGCAAGGCAAACATGATGCTTTACAAGCTAGCTTGTTTGACTTGCAAGACAAACATGTTTCATTAAATGATAAGTGGTGTGAATCGCAAAGCAAACACGAGGCTTTGCAAGAGAAATATGATGTGACATTCATTCACAATCAGAAACTGACCGTGGATCTTTCGAAGTGCACTGAAGCCAACATGTTTTATGAAAACCATGAAAAGGAGTTTAAATCGGTAATTGAGAAATTAAAGAAAGATAAAACCGAGCTAAAAAAAATGGTTTCCAGAAAACAAACTGACATTAATTTGTATATAACTCGCCTTGAGATAATGCAAAAAGAAATGGCTTGTGTCAAAACTAAAAGTGAGGCGATCCAACTTAAGCTAGACAGTTATTGGAGCTCTAGCTACGTGTTGGATCACATCATTGATGTTCAAAAAGAGAAACGGGATGTCACATGCATAGGCTATAAGAAATGTCCAACACCGGTGAGACACAATTATGATGCCATGCCGGATGAGGAAGATAGAACTTTCTTTGAACCATCTGTTCCTTTAGACGTTGAGGAATTTGCAACAGGGCTCGGATACAAGAAGGAAGTATCATCAGAATCGGATGTGTCAGCAGATACAAGTGTGTCTTCTGCTGAACCGAATCAGGATCCTCCAGTTGTAATTGAGGATGCTGATTCTTCTGATGATGAATCTGATGATACTGATTCAGAAAAGTCTGATGCGGTGATCAAAGAAGAGGACATACCTCTTGAGAATCATATTCTATGTGATCCTCCCGCAAAGCCCGCTAAGACTGCTGCAACCGAGTCCTCGTCTGCAAAAGAGTCTGAGAGTGTGGATTTGCTGTACACTCTTGTTGGTGATGATAAAATCTATTCTGACAAAGATTTTCCTATTAAGAATGTTAATCAATCCTTAATCAGTAAAGTCTTTGAAAATTCGACAAGTAAGTTTTTGGGAAAGACAGGATCACATGTTACAGTAACACAGTGTCCACCTATCCAAAAGGCCGAAGTTCAAAAACAATATGGCAATCAAAAATTACCAACAGTGAAAACGCAGCAAAATCATACCAAACCAAGAGGTAAAACACCGACTCAAAGTCAAAGGAAGTCGAATCAGAAGAAGAACAAGAATGTGAACTTTGTGAAATCAAAGGGAACGGACAAAATTGAAATGTTTGAAAACAATTCTAACTTAGATTTTGTTAAACAAGCAACAGTGTTGAAAAGAAATGAACCAAACTGTTCGAAACCTAGTACCTCAAGATCACAAAGTTCATCATCATCGGCAAGACGATCACATGATACTTCGGGGTTTGTTGAACGAAGATCATGTTTTGAATGTGGTACAATTGGACACGTAATTCGAAATTGTCCATATCTTCATAAACAAAAAGGCAAAGTTGATGATTCCCGTGACCAAACTGACCGCAAGCGATTTGTTTCTGTAAAACAAGATCCCCGTCTTGTAAAAGAAAGGGAAAAGAAACAGAAACGCCAACAGGTCAAGAAAATTGAAAAGGAATTAAAACCGATGTGGTTAACAAAACATCTGTTTCAGTTAAACCAGAAAGTTCAAAGTTTTCAAAAACTTCAAATAATCACGAAGTTAATTTGTCAAACAATCAAACTGGTAAAACTCAACAGACATGGAAACCTAAAATGACCACAAATTCAGGGGGATCATCACAATTTTCAAATCATCAAAGAATAGAAGTTATTGTTGTTGATGAAAATGGAAGACCCAATACCACAATGGCTTGGGTCCCCATCTCCAACTAATCATGTGAGTTCATGTGCAGGGTGTTCCAGGAGGAACTATCAGTAGTCATTGGGTTGTTGATAGTGGGGAATCCAGGCACATGACAGGCGACATGAAGCTTCTCTACGACGTCAAATCTATTAGAGGAGGTTATGTTGCTTTTGCTGGAGATAAAGGCGGATATATTACGGGTGAAGGAATGATTTCCAACGGGGTTGTTAGCTTTGATAAGATCAACTTTGTACAACAACTTGATCACAATCTTCTCAGCGTTTCACAAATCTGTGATAAGCAGTTCTCAGTACACTTTGATGCACATGGATGTTATGTGCTGAAACCCGGCTTCAAAATTCCAAAAGAATGGATTCTCTTGTCGGCTCCAAGGATAAATGATTTGTATGTCCTTGATATGAGCCAAGCTATCACAACGTCTGCACAAGCAACCTGTTTCGTTTCCAAAGCCACCGAAAAAGACTCAATCTCTTGGCACAGACGAATGGGTCACATTCACTTACGCAAAATGAATCATTTGGTGTCAAATGAATTGGTGAATGGTGTTCCTCTTAAAAACTTTCATCTTCAAGACGTCTGTGTTTCGTGCCAAAAAGGAAAACAAACGAAGAAGCGACACCCGACAAAGAAGATCAACACGGTAGCTGTTCCTCTTGAACGTTTGCACATGGATTTGTTCGGTCCTGTCAAGCATAAAAGCATCCGGAATGATCAATATTGCCTCGTGATAACTGATGATTATTCAAGATTTTCTTGGGTGGCTTTCATGGCACACAAGAGTGAAACTTTCGGTATTATCAAAAACTTGATCATTCAGATTGAGAATTTGTATAAGTTGAAAGTTAGACGGATACGTAGCGACAATGGTACAGAATTCAAAAATCATGCCATGGCGGAGTTTTGCATTTCAAAAGTTATTCTTCACGAATTTAGTGCGGCTTACACTCCTCAACAAAATGGCGTCGCTGAACGTAAAAATCGTACATTGATCGAGACTGCTAGGACAATGTTGGTAGAGTCACAGTTGCCGATTCCCTTCTGGACTGAAGCTGTGGCCTCTGCATGTTACACGTTGAACCGAGTCCTTACAGTCAAAAGGCACAACAAGACCTGCTTTGAGCTTATTAATAAACGGAAACCAGATTTGTCATATCTTGAACCGTTTGGAGCTCCGTGCACAATAATCGATCCTAATGGAAAGTTTGGGGCTAAAGCAATTGAAGGATACTTTCTTGGGTATTCCACCCCAAACTTAAGAGTCTGGAATCTAGAGACTAAAAGGGTCGAGGAATGGTCTGAGGTCAGAGTACAAAGGCACACATTGCCAGTCAAATGTCCTGGTCAACCTTGGATGTTTGAGTACGATGACTTTTTCAATTCGATCAATGTTGAAGCAGTTGAAGAAAATGCTGCGGCAAGGATGTTTTTCGAGAGTGACAATGCAACAGATTCACCGTTGGTTCGTCCTATTATTGTCAATCAAGAGTCATCTTCAGTGAACAATAATGCTCTCGACAATGAGGATTTTCACGATGCTACCGAATTGAACGAATCTTCAGAGGATGATGAATTCCTCGATGCAGATCAAGAAGCTCCAACAACAGCAGTTCATGGTACTTCAGAGGGCACTCCTCCAGTGGACGCCCCTAGAACAGCTGAAGCTACTGCATCATCCTCTTCGTCAATTCCGGGCATTGAATTGATTGTTGATCTCAATATCAACAATCTGGGTTCAAATATTCCAGCTCAAGATAATCCAGAGACAAGGATTCACAATACCCATCCTCAACAAAACAACATCGGAAATGTACAGAGTGGCGTTCAAACAAGAAACATGTTGCGGAACAACAACAATGCAGGCATGTATGCAGCTATTCGTGAATCTGGTCAACAAAACGATTGGTCTTTCGCATGTTATGTCTCACAGGAAGAGCCAAGAACTTGGAAAGAAGCTTTGAAAGATAACTCTTGGGTTGAAGCGATGCAGGAAGAACTGCAACAATTCCAGAAGCATGGTGTCTGGAAGCTCGTAGAGAAACCTGCTGGCTACAAGAAGATTGGTACCCGTTGGGTTTTCAAATGCAAAAAGGATGACCGTGGAGTCGTTATCCGAAACAAAGCAAGGCTAGTCGTTCAAGGTTTTCGTCAGATAGAAGGGATCGACTACAACGAAGTGTATGCACCTGTTGCACGTCTGGAAGCAATTCGGATCTTTCTGGCTTATGCCTCATTCAAAGGTTTCAAGGTATACCAGATGGACGTCAAAAGTGCATTCTTACATGGTGTGGTGGAAGAAGAAGTGTACGTCGAACAGCCTCCTGGGTTTGAAGATCCTATCCATCCCGATCGGGTTTGGTTGCTCAACAAAGCTCTATATGGTCTACATCAAGCACCGCGAGCTTGGTATGCAACCTTATCTAATTATCTGCTGGAGAATGGATTTCGCAGAGGTCTTATCGATTGTACTCTTTTCATCAAAGAACAAGATGGAGATCTTCTACTGGTATAGGTATACGTTGATGATATTATCTTTGGTTCTACTAATGATGTTTTGTGTAGGAATTTCTAGCGCAGTATGCAGGATAAATTCGAGATGAGTGCTATGGGGGAAATGACTTTCTTTTTGGGCCTACAAGTGCAACAAACTGAGTCTGGGATATTCATCCATCAGACTAAATATGTTGGGGACATCTTGAGCCGGTTCCAGATGTCTGATGCAACGCCCATCGGTACCGCATTGCCGCAAAATCACGGAATTAATCCAGACTTGAAGGGTGAAGCTGTTAGCCCCTCATACTACCGCGCGATGATCGGATCTCTTATGTACCTCACAACATCAAGACCAGATATAATGTACCCAACGTGCCTGCTTGCCAGATATCAAGTCAACCCGAAGGCCTCACATCTTGCAGCTGTAAAAAGGATTTTTCGTTATTTGAAGGGTTGCCCTGACACCGGTCTATGGTACCCTAGGGATAATAACTTTGACTTGATCGCTTTCAGTGATTCTGATTTTGGCGGATGCAAAATCGACGGCAAATCCACAACGGCTGGATGTCAGTTTTTGGGAAATCGCCTAGTCACATGGCAGTGTAAGAAGCAGACATGTGTCGCTACATCAACATGCGAAGCTGAATACATTGCTGCCTCAAGTTGTTGCTCCCAAGTCCTATGGATCCAACAACAATTGCGCGACTACGGTTTTGAATTCCTAATACTCCTATTTACGTTGATAATTCTGCTGCATTACAGATCACTAGAAATCCTGTGCAGCATTCAAAGACTAAGCACATCGAAATTAAGTATCACTTCATACGTGATTGCTTTGAGAAAAGGCTAATCGATGTTGCTTACGTCCACACCGATGACCAACGTGCCGACCTTTTTACCAAAGCATTTGACAAATCAAGATTTGACTATTTATTATTGGTAAACGGCATTAAGGTCAAGCAAGAGTAAAACCAACATCGGAAAATCATTTTTGTAAATACCTTTGTGTTTTAAATTTATCTTAGTTTGTTGCTTTTAGGGGGAGTAAACCAAAATTTGAAAATCCAAAAACATCGAAAAATTTCAAAAACACAAAAACAATAGAAAAACAAAAATGAGTTTCCTGGCGAGCAAAAGAGAAAATGATAGTACATCAGTGGTCTGTCCAAACCTCTTTAAACCTAAACTGAAAAACGATAAGCAGCTCTATATAAGATGTATTGGTAGGCTCACAATCATTTTAAAGTGTGCAGGGTGATATAAATCTTAAATCGACTGAAGACCAGGTGGGAACCATTCATTGGCATATGGTCTTAGTACCGAAATTTTGTTTGAGATATTGCCGAGGTTCTGAGATATTTGGTCTTTATGCTGCTTATCATCTGGGTATCATGGTTGTATCTCTTACCGAAAAATAACGGGGACGCAAGTCTAGATCTTCCATGATACTATACATACGTGTACATATTGCATTCGACCTCAATAAGTGATCAACAATCACATGTCCAAACAAATAAGTGATAATATATCACATTTATCCGGGAGTCAAGTTCGTCTCTCTGCTGTACGAAAGTACTGACCTGTTCACGGACTTGCTCTTGTGCCCTTCATGCATCTGAAAATCAAGTTCCTCATCAATAAGTGATTCTATCACATAGGGCTTGTTTTCAATCAAAATAAGTGAGAATCTCACATCATATACGGTCAAACAGATGATAATCGGTATACTCACCGGTAAGATGAACCCTCGTGCATACCTTGATACGGGAATGTGTCGTGATGTGGATGAACACCGGTCTGTAAGTATAAATCATGCCTTAACGTATCCCCTCGCCATGATTACATCTGATAAGTTGAGCTTATGTGGACAACAATACCGATAATCGTTATAGGATGCTTATCTTAATGTTAACTAATTGAACATCAAGAGCGTTTTGGCATGACCGTACACTGATATGATTCTCTTACCCTCGAAACTCGCAAAAAGAATGTCTGTAAATATTTATTTACTGCTTTCAGTCTTTACATTTCGAAATATTCAAAAATACCAAAAAGATTTTAGGTGTGTTTTAATACAAACTTTCTAAAAGCCAAAAAGATTTTTCTTCTATCTTATTTTCGATTGTACGCTGTTGGATCTCGAGTCTTCGTTGCCTGAAACCTGATTGAAAACCGAATTGACTAAATCTTCATAAACGGTCGAAATTTGCAAGTTTTTGAAAGTTAAAAACGTAAAATTGATAAATTTGTTAAACTTTCAAACTGTCGGACGGTGATTGATTGAACAATGGTCACATGTGTGTCGTTTGCTTATGATATTCCAAGCAGTTGTTCTCATTACGCGTTTAGATTTCTTGCATGTGCAGATTCTAAAGGCAAGGAGAACATGGTCGATGACAAGCCTCGGAATGAAGACACAACGTGAAGGCACTCAAATGATGAAGATGATCGAGTTGCCGCTGGCCATCATCAACACTACAAGGATCTCAAGTTGTAAAGATCAAGTCATTCACGAGCATAACTCAAGGGGGAGCTTATGTTAAGGGGGAGTTTGTCAACACACTTCCTACATGAAATGGGGAGTTTGTTGATACACTTTCTGCTTACAAGACGTGAAGACTTTGAAGATCCTCCGACTTAGAAGACATGGAAGATGAACCTCACGAGTAGCGTCCAAGGGGGAGTTTGTTGATACATATTATGTGGACGCGACTTGGTTCGGTTCAACTCGTTTCGGTTCGGCCCGGTTAGGTTCGGCTCAAGCCCGACGTCACGACATTCCTCCGTCGTGTGTCCCAGAGTTCGACACGCGAAGCATGGAGTGCCGCGAGCCGTTTCCCGCTGCCACATCATCATGACATCATCATGATGATGTCATGATGATGTCATCATGTTGACTATGTTGACTAAACTTCAAAGATATGAAACATGTACGTGCATGCTCAACAGTTTGCATGTTGGTCTTCTCTCTCACTTTGGGCTTTGACCAATCTTGGGCCGGACACAAGGGACCCAGCGCACAAGTGTGTAGAACAAATATAAATACCGAAAACAAGTGTTTTCGGTAGTGTGTGTGTGTGCAACGGACAAGACAAAGCAGCGCACAAGTGAGCACCGGAGAGAACCGAGAAAGAAGTTTTAGTGTGTTTGTGTTTAACCGGATCTTGTATCATCTTGTACTCGTACTCTTATCATAAATATACAAGTGTGTTAAACTTTGAATCTTTGGGTCTTGTATCTCGTGTTCTTGTCGTGTTCGATCTCGGTTTGCATCTCCGGTTGGATTCCGCACAACCGGGTGTGTTTGTACACAAGGAGTAGGCGACTAGATCCTCCCCTAGCCGGACCTACAGTTTTGTTCTCCAAGTTGTTGCAGATATGAGGTTTGATCCAAAAATTGCTCTGTCCTAGTTTTTCTTAGTGTTAAACTTGTCTGAGTTTTAAAACTCTGTGTTTGTTCTTTCCGGGGTTTTGGTGAACTAGTGTGAAGTCACACTAGGGAGATAGTCCGGAGACTGGTTACTGAAACTTGTCTGAGTTTTACACTCTAATCAACCTATTCCGACTTTTCTTTTTAGTTCAAGAGTCCGAGGTTTAATATGACAAAATACGTTCAAGAGTCCGAGGTTAAATATTTATAATATAAAATCAAATAAGTGTTACCTACATCTTATCAATTCCTAATTGTTTATTAAAATAACAATTAAAAATTAAAAAAAAAAAAACAGAAAAGAAATACTTACTTCATGAATTACGTGGTGAAAGATGGCAAATGATGATGGGTGTGGCTTATAATTTTTAGCTGGTTATAGAAAACTTAGAAAATAAAAACAACAATAAAATATAGTTGGGCTAACTCTTTAAAAGCCCATAAGAAAACTTTTAATAAGGGTCTTGTCTTCGTAACCTGTGATACATCATCTTCTTCACAGCTTGCCGGAACTCTGATACCTGCCGGAAAACTTTAAAACCTCTTTTATTTTCTTTCTTCTTTCAACTCTAGTGAGGCTTAGGGTATCCTAATATTTACTCAGGGTGTCTCATACATAAAATGGGGAAAGAAGAAATTTTTTTTACCCTTCGCCAAAAAAGTTGAGGGGTATCCCGGGCAACCCCTGCCTCCCTCATAGATCCGCCCCTGGTTTGCAGGGTTACACAATATACTGGCAAAGCTGGAGGGGTGGTTTGGTTGGGTAGTTTATAAAGTGGGTTGATTTTATAAAAAAAGGATAATCTTTTAAAACAAGGAATCTAATTTCATCATTGTTTATTGTCCCTGTTAGTTTGTCCTCTTGTTATACATTTAACTAAGTAACTATTAAGGTTTCAACAGTGCAAGTTTTATGAATTTCTTGGTAAAAGGTTGAGTGGTCAAACTAACAGGCTGCCGTTGTGTCATTTATTTTTGCTTTCAATTTTAATCGACTTTTGACATTTTTTTGAGTAAAAATTTGGAGAAATGACAATTAGGTCAATTCAGCCCATACTAGAATACACCTATTTGACCCGTTACCCAACCCGCCGGACACTCCGAATTTTCAAACTCTACTTGCTGCTGATGCTTAATCTTGGAATCTATTTAGCTGTCACTAGAGGAATATAGTTATGAGCAAACTTTATAGCGAGGATATCTAATAAGGATTATTGATTATAACACCAGCATTAGCCCAAAAGAAACATTATTAGAATCATTATCAATCTTTGAAAAAATGATTTAAGAGGCATGCCATAAAAACAGACGTTAGGGTACATTCAACCCGTTAGACGAGTTTCCCTTTTGGTTGACATTTTTAGATTTGATTCGTTTGAGATTAAACAAAACCAAAATCGACCCATTATATACCAATTTAAAAAAATCATTTTTCCAACAGCATTATATCATCGTATAATTTAGCCACTATCAAATACTACTTAAAACGAGGCATGATGGTACATCAACATTCAAATGCATTTTTGCATCCAAATTCTTGAAATAGATCTTCAAATTATATTTTTAAACCACCACATTAAATTCAATAACAATAATCTACTCAAGCAATTTAGGAACCAAAACATGATATGTAGTCTTGTAATGATTTACGTATCTATAATGTTATCATCTTTTAAATTACTTATCCATAGTGTCATAGCATAGTGTCATAAATTCTTTGGTTTATACTTGACTGCAATTTGTGTATTAATATATTAGTTGTCTAAGTGTATTTAAAATAAATTATATGTAACCCGTCACCCAACGTGTGCCAAAAAAACACAAGTACCCGCGGCAACGCGCGGGCATTCCCACTAGTAGTTACTAAACACAAATGATATTTGCTACAATAAGGCCCGATGTGATGATTAGGCATGCATGATAGGAGACACCTCCTTTAGCACTCATTATACTTGCACACTGCTAAACTGAGAACTCCTCTTTTTTGTATTTATTTTAAACGCTTTGGGTGAATACATGATTCATACTATTTACCACTATGATGTTTACAAGATACTACTGCAAATTTTAATAACTCACATTAACTCTGGGTAGAGCCATGAAAAATATAGGAAGTACTGCTTGGGGAATTCCCAGACATAAGGTAATCGTTGGAAAAGTTATAATGGAAATGAAACTAAACATTATATATGGCGCGTGTGGGTCAAGTCGTCAACAAAAAAATTGAATCACCTAAATTGACCAGGTGGTGATTTATTTAAAGAAATTTCATCATTTATTTTCTAGTTACTGAAGTGTGATGCAACCATCTTTGATCACCCACTACCAAAAGTAGACTAAGATCCCTGAAATTTACTTGGGAAAAAAGTCAATCAAACTAACCATAAATGGATTATTGATAAATTACATAGATTGGTGGTGAAGTAGTGAGGAGGGATATATTATCTTTCATTAGCCACTATAATCGAGAACTTGCCAACAATTTAATGAAAAAAAGATAAGTGATGGTTAAAAGTCCATACCAATGGGGTCGTGGTCCATTGGCAAAGGCAAAGCCTTTAAAACATCTATGTTGAGAAGGGGAAGGTCTTTAGTTCAAGTCCCACAGACGAGAGGGGATTAAAGAAATTAGACGTTCAAAAAACAAAAAGTCCATACAAAATATTGATTCACATTTTCAGATTTATTAATACAATTTGTTTTTCATCCGTCTATGATAGTTTGTCATTTTTCACCAAGGGGTTCACCAAATAAGTGTTAAAACATATTGTGATGTGGGGAAAAAGTCCACATGAAACTACCGGTTTCATATAAGGTTTCTCGGATGATACAATATTGGAGTAGTTTTCATCATCGGATTAACGTTTTCAAGATGTTTTTAACCGATTTGTGCAAGAACAGTTTGTGAATTGTTTTTCAAGTTTGTAGACCTTAAAACGAGATCTGCAGATCTTGTAAAGGACATACCTATCTCTAAACGACATCATGATCTTTCAAAAAACAACCCTTGTCTCTCAAACGTCAACACACTGATCATCATCAAAAGGTAATCGTTGATAAGATAATATTATTGATAAGGTAATCGTTAGACAAGTTAAAAAGGAAATGAAACAAAACATTGTATATGGCGAGTGTGGGGTCAAGTCGTCAACTAAAATTTTTATCACCTACATTGACGGGTTGGTGATTCATTTAAAGAAATTCATCATTTGTTTTCTAGCTGTTGAGTTGTGTTGCAACCATCTAGAAATCAAATGGGGCGGAACCTTGATTGGTTGTTATTAATGGATAGTAATATATTCCATGACCCACTACCAAAAGTAGACTAAAATCCCTCAGATTTGCATGCGAGAAAAGTCTTTCAAACCAACCATTAAAGGGATCATCGCTGGATTACATAGATTGGTGGTGAAGTAGTGAGGAGGGATATATTATCTTTCATGAGCCACCAATATCCAGAAACAATTTAATTAACAAAGGATAAGTGATAGTAATGCATACAAAATATAGAATTGTATTATAAGATTGGTTAATACAATATGTTTTTCATCTGTCTGAGATATTTTGCTATTTTGCCACTGATGTGTGGTAAAATATACATATTCATCCCGTGTAAAATGTATAATTATTGTATAGTTTTTATTTGTTTTTATTTCGTTTTAGTGTTATATTATATTATTTTATGTTTTGGCAGGTTCTGGTGCAAATGGAACGGAAACGGGTATTAAGGAAATAACCAACCAGTTGAGTAGAATAGAGCGCCGGTGACCGAAGTAAAATTGCCGCTTTTTTTCTTTTGGGCTGCTAAGATACAAATCAGACGAAAGAAGCTGCCATATTACTGCTATTATCATTTATTATTATAGATTAACACATGCAAGCAAGCTGTAGGTCCACCCGGAGGATCGAGTAACCTCTATTCCCTGTTTTCCGAAAAACCCGAAAGTGCGGAATCCAAACGGGTAAGTTAAACCAAGTTACGAACACGCAAGACACAATATTCAACGATTAACACTCAATGTATTAATGCTAGAAAACGGTTACAATACGGTGTTTACAAATGGTCTCTGTAAACTCTCAGTGTGTGTTACAATGTGTTCGCTCGCAAATCTATTCAGACTTGTCTATGTGTTCTGTCTGATGTCTGGGTATTTATACTAACCCATCGACGAAATCAAAAGGTCTCAACGAAATCCATTTATCACGACGAAATCACATTTGTTTTGACGAAATCAAAGTGATTTCGTCACTCTGAGAATCCTGGGCTTGGTCTTCGTCCAAATGATGTAGCAACCCAAAACATATTCAAAGTCCACTTCAAGTCTTCGGCCCAAATGTGCAAAGGAATCGGCCCAGTTCATTTCTGTTGACAAACTTTCACCAATTTCAACATAAGACAAATGTTGTGACATCATCATGACATCACAATTGTTGGTGCACTACATCTGTCGACTTCGTCTTGTATCGAGTCTAGTAGAATTTAGGATAGACAATGGCACAAAATCCAAGAAACATGTTTTAGAGGTGATTCCGCTTTTGTGTCAAGATCTGATTCCGCTTATGTGTCATGTACATAAGAGTGGAATCAGTTCCAGGTGATTCCGCTTATATGTCATGTACATAAGAGTGAAATCAGTTACAGGTGATTCCGCTTTTGTGTCATGTCCGTATGAGCGGAATCATGACATCTATAAATAGGACATAAAAGCGAAATCACATAAAAAATAAGGAAGGTTGAGGTCTTGTATGGTACGGCGAAGCCCTGCCAAATCGTCTCCAGAGCTTGTAAACTGTTAGAAGATCAATAAATTGAGACAAATTAGTGAAATCAAGCTAAACAAAGACTGAATCAATGAATTCCGCCTCTGATTCAGTCTGAGCACTCTTCTGATCGACTCGTTAGGTTGTCTGGCGATCCTACAAGTGGTATCAGAGCTCAGGACGAAGAGTTCTTACCGTTTAGCTCGTTTTTGCTCAAAAATTCTGATTTCTACACCTTCTTTCATCAATTCAGAAAATTTTAATGGTCAAAATTCGCTCAAAATTTCTCAGACTGTGTGTTATTGGACATAGACAAACCCTGGAAAGTTTGACACTGAAATTCGAAGTAAAAATGGACCAAAATGCATCCCGAAGTGATTCCGCTTTTATGGACATTTGGTGATTTCGCTTTTGTATCACCATAAGATTCTGATTTCGTTTTTGTGATCACCTGATTCCGCTCATACGTCACTTTGTGATTCCGCTCATACGTCACTTTGTGATTCCACTCATACGTCACTTTGTGATTCCGCTCATACGTCACTTTGTGATTCCGCTCATACGTCACTTTGTGATTCCACTCATACGTCACTTAGTGATTCCACTTATACGAACATCAGTGATTCCACTTATACGAACATCAGTGATTCCACTTATACGGACATAAGTGATTCCACTTTTGTGAACATTTGGGATTTCATTTTTGTGATATTTCAGAAAACTTATCGGGATTGTTCGAAAAATGGCAAAGGTCTTTGATGAAAAAGAAAACAATGATCTTAAAAGGTTAAATGATTGGTATCGAGGATATTTCAGTAGTTCCTATCAGAAATTGCCCAAAGAGGTTTGGAGTAAACGTTTCGAATGTTTTTTGAGTAAGGAAGATGAGAAATTGGATGATTTGGAAAAACGTTTTGATCATTTGATTGACTATTTGAAAGAAAATCAAATAGTAATATCAGAAGCTGAAATGGTATCAAAGTTTGCTAATGGATTACCTGCTGAATGGGATGTTTTTTTGAAAAATCTGAGAGAAAATTCAAGTTTTTCAAAATTATCTCTGAATAAATTCATCAGTAAACTGAAAAATCATGATTATGAACTTTATCAAAAGAAGAGAGATGTGTTGGATAAGATAAAAATGAATTTAGAAGATTTGAATTTAGACGTGATATATGAAATAAACAAAAGAATCAATGTTTGTTGGGCAACGAAAAGAAATTTGATGTATGATATGAAAAGGGGTTGTTATATTGATGATAATGGAAATTCTATTGATCTTGTTACAATCTTTGCTGCAGGTACATATAAGATAGAGAAAGAACAAGATCCAAAGAATGAAGAATCTGTGAAGAATGAATATTCAAATTCTGAATCAGTGTGCTCCAAATGTGACAACTTTAAGACTGACAATGACAAACTTTTGAAGGACACGGAAAGTTTGAAATCGGAAGTCGAGAAATTGAAAGATGAGAAGCAAACTGATGTAAAAAAGATTCTGGATTTACAGAGAAATTGTGAAAAGCTGAAAGCTGAAAATGTTAAACTGTTAAATGACTTGAACAGTTTGACATCAGAAAACAAAATTTTTGAAGAAAAAATTAAAAGTTTTGAAAATGAAAAATCAAAGATTGGGAAAGATTTTCAAAGTCAAATAAAAACTTTAGAAGATGAGAGAGATTTGTTTGGTAAAAACAATCTTGAAAAACAAATAGCAATCAATTCTCATCTTGAAAAGATTATTCAACTTGAAAAAGAGGCAGAATGTGCTCAAAAGAAAATCAATGAATGGGAATAAAAGTTGAAGGTGTTTGTGAATACTTCAACTATTCCTTGCCCAAAACCTTTAAATTCAGTTCCAATAAGTGACAATGTCACAAACTTTGACAAAGTCAAAGTTGAAGATTGTGATGAGAAATCTGATGATGAAAATAAAAAATTCGAAAAACAAAAATTGTTTTTGAAATTAAAAGAAAAGTTTCAAGAAACTGTTCCACAATCAACTGAAAAGGGAGAATGCTCTAAGCAAAAACCTTTGAAGAAGAAAGTGGAACAAAAACAAAAAGAGAAAATTTTGAAAAATGTTCAAAAAGAAAATAACAGCTCATAAGATCAATCATCCAATCGCAATGAAAAATTACAAAAATTGAAAAATGAAAACTCTAAAATTGTTGGTAATAAGTGGTGCAGGTCGGACCACATTGCTCAAAAGCCAAATCCAGCAAACAAGAGGAGGAAAGATTATCACCAAGCCAAACAGTGCTTTGATCTAAGTGTTTGGACTAAAAATGGTGATTGGTACGATAACAGAGTGTGTTACAGATGCGGTTATCAAGGACACATTGCTGTTAACTGCCAGAGTTGGAGTTTTGATACAAGGAGATGCTTTAACTGCAACATCATTGGCCATATTGCTAGAGATTGCCCAAGGAGATCAAATGAAAGATTGAGGGTTAATTCTCAGAAGATGGCAAAGAAATCAGTCAATGTCAAGCCCAAAGAACAGAAGGTTCAAGAACCTAAAGTTCAAGAAAAAGAAAGTGAAACTTTCTCAGGGGCAGAAAGACAGACTGAGGAAGAAGAGAAAGAAGGATAGAGAGTATCTAGAAAAGATATTGTCCTCGGGTTCATCTGTTGGTAAAAATAAGAGTTCTGATGAATCGACTTCCTCGATTGCAAAGTCAAGCAAGACGAATTCATCAGATACAAATCTGAGGACGAAAGAAGAAAAGAAGAAGAAGAAAATGGTTGGCGATGAATTTGTTTCTGTGGAAACAAAGGAGCCACATGTCGGAGATGAATCTGGCTCCTCTAAGTCAGACAAGCCACATTCAGGCAATGATTCTGGTATGGTAAAACCAGAAGAGCCACGTGTTGAGGTAAAAGTAGAGAATTATGGTATAACAATGCATGATGCAAATTTTCCACCATTGTTGAACAAGAATTTGAAATCACCCAAGGACCGTCAGGCTTGGGTGAATCTGTTTAAATGAAAACCTGACTTGCCGGAGTTCCCAGGTTGGTAAGCGTGGAACATGAATCGGCACATTTCTTGAGAAATTCACGAAAGTGATTTCGACTTACAAGTGGTAAATCAGGGACATTAAGTTGTACTTGATTTTCTACAAGTTATGTTTGTGAATTGATCTTAAAAATGTTAGTTTTTACAAGTGATTGAAGAAAACAAAGTGATGAAAGATCCCCGAATTTGTGAAAAGACACACAAAACTTATTTTCCGGAAAAACCATTTTGATTAAAACAAACTTAAGTGTTTTGAGATCACAATGGGAATATAGTTTGTTGTGAGGGGAAGTTCTGATTGTTTATGCCAAGTGGATGGCGAATTGAAGTGATTCGATATCAGTTGTCATGTTACTTGTACAGTTTGTTTTCAAATTTCCTAAAATGTGTTTGCATTTTAGGGGGAGTAAAATTTTAGAAAATCCAAAAACATTAGAAAATTTGAAAATGTCAAAAACATTGAAAAATTAAAAATGAGTTTTGTTGTAAAAAGAGGAAATGATAGTAGATCAGTTGGACTGTCACAGCATGCTAAAGAAATGGAAAGATAAAATGTGATAAACGGTCTCACTAAAGATGTGACGATAGGCTCAGCTAGACTAGTAGATTTGCGATAACGATACAAACTTAAATGAAAAAGCCTAGTTCTAGTGGGAAACATGGTCAAAAGCATAGTACTTAGTTTTGTCCTTCTTGATTGTGTGCCAACTCGGTAATTGCTGATTGTCGAAAGACATAAAACTGGTTAAGTTTGTGAACTTTCACAACTTTGCTGAAAAGTCGCTGTGATTGTGCATTTCATTTTGCGAAGATTTAAACTTGTTTTATTTCTTTATTTTGTTTAAGCATCGGACATCCTCTGCGTATACGTGAGTATCGACCTGGATGTTGTTGCCTAAACGTTCTGCTTTATTTTCTTTGGTGTTTCGTTTAAGCTTTGGATCACCTCTGCGTATACGGGAGTATCGACCTGGTGGTTAAAGCCTAAACAACTTCAACTTGTTTTATTTTTCTTATTTTGTTTAAACATTGGACTTTCTCTGCGTATACGGAAGTATCGACCTGATTGTTAATGTTTAAACATTTTGCTTTGTTTTCGCACAAATCACAGTTGATAAAGTTTAAAGGCATTACTTGAGTCAGTGTATTGCATGATGAGGGGATATGCTGAGATCGTGGGGTCCATAAGAATTTCGTGCTATCTAAATATACCTTAACGTATCAGTAAGCATTTCGAAAGTTTTTAGATTGAGTTTAAGAGGACAACTATATTGTTAATCAATGTGAATCGTTTAGAACTTAAAATGTCTAAAAGCTTAACGGTGCTTGTGATGTGTCTCAAAAACTAATATGATCCTCTTTTGCAAACTCACAAAAATATGTTTGTACATATTTCATTTCTGCATTTAATTTCTGTTATTGCATTTGTGTTTCATATTTGAAAAATCCAAAAAGATTTTTGACAACTGATGATGAAAAGCTGATATTCAAAATCTCAAAGGCTAAACAAGACGAACAGTTGGGTTGGTTAAATGATTCTTAAATGTTTAGTTGATTCATTTAGTTGAATCACAACATTGTTTTTTTGTAATAGAGTGTTTGAGTTGTGTAGGTTTCTGTTCCTGTTGCTACGGAAAGCCAGGAGATACATCAGAACCTGAGAAGAGCCTAATCTGATAAAGCCAGGATTTGATTTCAATGGTGATAACAAATTCCAGACAGCGATCCTAGTTCGATGATAGGGGAAGTCTGACGAGAGTTAGAACCAGAGAAAGATCCAGGTACATGATTCCAGGAAGAGTTCCTGAAGAAGACCGATAGAGAGAGAAAAGCCTAGAGACTGATCAAGATTGAAGAAGTGAAGACATAGCATTGTCGTGACTCGATAGTCGACTCCGTCAACATCTGAGGGGGAGTCTGTTGGTGCACTACATCTGTCGACTTCGTCTTGTATCGAGTCTAGTAGAATTTAGGTTAGACAATGTTACAAAATCCAAGAAACATGTTTTAGAGGTGATTTCGCTTTTGTGTCAAGATCTGATTCCGCTTATGTGTCATGTACATAAGAGTGGAATCAGTTCCAGGTGATTCTGCTTATATGTCATGTACATAAGAGTGAAATCAGTTACAGGTGATTCCGCTTTTGTGTCATGTCCGTATGAGCGGAATCATGACATCTATAAATAGGACATAAAAGCGAAATCACATAAAAAATAAGGAAGGTTGAGGTCTTGTATGGTACGGCGAAGCCCTGCCAAATCGTCTCCAGAGCTTGTAAACTGTTAGAAGATCAATAAATTGAGACAAATTAGTGAAATCAAGCTAAACAAAGACTGAATCAATGAATTCCGCCTCTGATTCAGTCTGAGCACTCTTTTGATTGACTCGTTAGGTTGTCTCGCGATCCTACAACAATGATGATGTCATGGTGATGTGTAAACGGGAATGGGCATGCGGCGCTCCGTGCTTCGCGTGTCGAACTCTGGGGCACACGACGGAGGAATGTCGTGACGTCGGGCTTGAGCCGGACCTAACCGAGTCGACCCGAACCAAATCGAACTGAGTTGAGTCGCGTCCACATAAAGTGTACCAACAAACTCCCCCTTGGACGCTACTCGTGATGGTTCGTCTTCCATGTCTTTCATGTCAGAGGATCTTCAAAGGTCTTCACGTGACATAATCAGGGAGTGTATCAACAAACTCCCCCTTGAATGATGCTCGTGAATCTTTTGAACTTCAATACTTTAGATCCTTGTGGTGTTGAAAAGTGGTCAACTGCAACTTGATCATCTTGATCTTCTGATTGCATCAACGTTGTGTCTTTACTTTACGGCTTGTCATCTGACACGTTCTCTTCGTCTTTAGCTGATTCTGATGTCGCATCTGCACATACAAGAAAGCTAAACACGTAATGAGAATAACCGCTTGGAATTTAGACAAATTAAACAAAAGACACATATGAGATCAAATCTCATTTAAACACCGACCGACAATAGTTTGAAAGTTTAGAAAATTGATCATTTTTAACCTTTTAACTTTCAAAACTTGTTAACTTCGACAGTTTATGAAGATGCAATTGTTTTCCGGCTTACAATCAGGATTTTGGGTAGGATAGACTCGAGTTCCAACATCGGTCAATCAAAAATAAATTAGAAGCAAAATCTTTTTGGCTTTTATAAAATTTAGATTAAAACACACCTAAAATCTTTTTGGAAATTTTCATTTTTCAAATGTAAAGACGGAAAGCAATAAATAAATATATACAAAGATGCAGAAACTGAATGCAGTAAACAAATATTTACAGACATTCTTTTTGCGAGTTTCGAGGGTAAGAGAATCATAACAGTGTACGATCACGCCAAAACGCTCTTTTTGTTCAATTAGTTAACATTTAGATAAGCATCCTATAACAATTATCGGTATTGTTGTCCACTTAAGCTCAACTTATCAGATGTAATCATGGCGAGGGGATACGTTAAGGTATGATTTATACTTACCGACCGGTGTTCATCCACACACGACACATTCCCGTATCAAGGTATGCACGAGAGTTCATCTTACGGGTGAGTATACTGTTTATCATCCGTTTGACCGTATAAAAGAATGTAAGAAACTCACTTATTTTGATTGAGAACAAGCCCTATGTGATAGAATCACTTATTAATGAGGAACATGATTTTCATATGCATGAGGGCACATGAGCAAGTCCGTGAACAGGTCAGTACTTTCGTACAGCAGAGAGACGAACTTGACTCCCGCAAAGAATCTGTGATATATTATCACTTGTTTGTTTGGACATGTGATTGTTGATCACTTATTGAGGTCGAATGCAATATGTACACGTATGTATAGTATCATGGAAGATCTAGACTTCGTCTCCGTTATTTTTACGGTTTGATACAACCATGATACCCAGATGATAAGCCAACATAAAGACCGAATATCTCAGAACCTCGGCAATCTCTCAAACGAAATTTCGGTACTAAGACCATATGCCAATGTGCGGTTCCCACCTGGTCTTCAGTCGATTAAGGTTTATATCACCCTGCACACTTTAAAATGATTGTGAGCCTACCGATACATCTTATATAGAGCTGCTTATCGTTTTAAATTTTAAGTTCATTTCAAGGAGGTTTTGACAGACCACTGATTTACTATCATTTTCTCTTTTTCTCACCAGGAAACTCATTTTTGTTTATCTATTGTTTTTGAGTTTTGAAATTTTTCGATGCTTTTGAATTTTCAAATTTGGATTTACTCCCCCTAAAATCAACAAACTAAGATAAATTTAAAAGACACAAAGATATTTACAAAAAGGATTTCCCGATGTCGGTTAACTCATGTTTTACCTCAATGCCGTTTACCAAAATTAATTTTAATCAGAAATGATTTCTTGAATTTTGGAAAAATCAGTTGGCATGTCGGTAATCGGTGTGGACCATGACAACATTGTCTGGGCAAAGAGTGATGTACGAGCTAATAATTCAAAAAGAAGCTTAAATATCGACTAGTATAGGAGATATTAGAAATTTAAAACCGTATCCTGCAACTGCTTCGTGCATTGCAAGGAATCTGATCGCTCTCCCAAACTGGATATCCACCCGGTGTGGATTTCAAAGTCGATTTTGTAGCTACTGAGAAATCTCTTCACAGCAACAAGATCAGAAACCTTTTGGGTCCGGCTGGTCTTCCACATTGCACCAGCGAAGGTCTTTGTCTTTCACTTGAGAAGTAGTGTGCGGTTGAGCAATCCACGCCAAGGCATCCGAACATCCGGTTGGTTTGTTCAACAAACACATTTTCTTCAATCAGACCACGAAGAAATGTACACCGCACGTTCATCTTGTTGATTTTGAACTTCAGACGTGCTGCAGGAGCGTACATTTTGATTGAATCTATCCTGGGGACCCGATTATAGCCTTGAACAATCAAACTTTGGAATGATTTTCAATTTGTCGAAGCTTTTCAAATTCTTTCGACAAACCATTTTGTCTTCTTTTCTTTTTCTCTCCATCAAAGGCAACAACTTCTTTGTCGCCGATCTTGTGCATGGACACTCCACTATCAACAATCCGATGACTATCGATAGTTCCTCCTGGAACATCCTGCACACTCACTCAGAGATTAGTTGGAGAGGGGGACCCAAGCCTTAACAGACTTGGGTCGTCCTTCATCATCGAGGATTGTGACTTTGATTTCCTGATTATTCGGAATGGATTGAGCTTCCCTTGAACCAGTTACCGATTTTGGTTTCCAAATCTGTTTTTGTTTTTCATTTTTAATTTCTAACTTAACAGACTTTGTTTGGACAACCTCCGGTTTTAACGCCTTTTCAACTTCTTTAACGTTTTGACGTCGTTGTTTTGTTTCTTGTTCTATAACAGTTCTTTTATCATGTTTTGGAGAAACATGACGACGTTGTGAGTGACCTTGTTCAGAGGGGGCTCTTTCAACAAAATTTGGTTTGGGCGAGTTTTTGCAGTCTTTAATGATGTGCCCAACCTTCCCACATTTGAAACAAGTTCTCCGTTCAACAAACTTAGGAGAACCGGTTCGACTTTCACGTGTTGAACCTGTAGACCCAGAGGTACTTGTTCCTTTATCCACCCGTTTATGTGTTGGGTGTAATTGTTTTGAGCGTTACGTTTTAAAATCTTGACTTGGACAAAATCGGTGTTTGATTTGTTTTCAAAAGTCTCAATTTTATCAGTACCCTTGGATGCTACAAATTTAACATCATTGTTTTTCTTCTTGAAACGAGCTCCTTTGGTCTCAACCTTCGGTTATGAACCTTTAGAATTTTGAGCTCGCTGCTGTTGCTGTTTACCCTTAAAAGCGACAGGTTGTTGTTTAGTCGGTAATTTTTGGTTTCCAAATTGTTTCCTCACTTCAGCTTTTGGAATAGGATCACACTGAGTTACTGAAACTCTCGGGATCGCTTTTCCCAAAAACTTAGTTGTATTATCTTCAAACACTTTATCAATCAAGGATTGATTGACGTTTTTTATTGGAAAATCTTTGTTTGAATAAATTTTGTCATCACCGACTAAAGTATACAACACGTTATCACTTTTAATGGTAGACACTGTCTCAGTGATAGGATCTATCTCTTGTTTAGCACCAGTTGATTGCACAATAGGAGTAGGAGGATCACACAGAATGTGATTCTCAAGAGGAACTTCAACTCCTTTGTTCTTCTCAAGAGATTTATCCTCATCACTCACATCTGGTTCATCATCTGACGAATCATAGTCCTCAACTGTGGGAGGACTTTGTTCCGTACCAACAGATGCTGAATTTTCGCTTGTTCCAGATGAGCCCTCCGAGGAATTGTCCGTTTTGAACCCTAAGCCAGTTGTAACATCCCCATAATCAAGAGGTACACTGGGTTCAAAACGAGGCATATCCTCTTCATCGGGCGACTTGGTATTGTCGTGTCTCAAAGGGGGTGGACACTTCCTATAACCAACGCCTTTAACGTTTCCCTTTAGTTTCTGAACGTCAATGATGTGATCAAGCACATATCGGGAGTTAGAATAACTATCCAATTTGAGCTTGATCGCTTCATATTCACACTTGGCCACGGCTAGCTCTTTCTTGGTTTCTTCAATGATATTAATATAGTTATTAATACCAATTTGTTTATTGAAAACAGTTTTTGTTAATTCGGAAACACTTTTCTTTTGGGTTTCAATAACTGTTTTAAACTCCTTTTCATTTCGAGCTAAGGCCATGTTTGCCTCTTTGCACTTAGACAGTTCAATAACCAAACTCTGATTGTGACTATGAGTCGTTTCAGATTCAAGCTTCAATTCAGTACAAGAATTACAAACACTAGGAGTAGGAGGATCAGAATTTACCTGACTTGTCGAGGCCGAGACATTTTCCATAAAGGTAGTCTGAGAAGAGAAAGATCCATCTTCAGTGAGAATCTTCTCCATTTCTTCTGATGTAGCATCAGCTTTCTTGATCAAGTCAGATTTCTCGTTAGCATCATTCGACAAATTATCAGCTTCAGAATCCACTCCCTCCTTTACGTCCGATTCTGAACTGTAATCACTCACACCTGAGCCATCTTCATCAGTGCCACTATATCCTGAACTGTCATCTTTTCCTGAAGATTCACCATCATTGACATTCTTGACAATTTCAGCATAAAACGCAGCTCTTGTTTGATCACCGAAAGGATTTTGGTTGCCTTTTTGAGGTTGGGCTTGAGGTGGTTTAGAAAAATAGGAAGTCGGATCAAATTGGGGTTGAGGTGTGGCAATTTGAGGTTTCGGAAGATAGGCATTTATATCAAATTGGGGTTGAGGTGTGGCTACTTGAGGTTTAGAAAAATAGGCAGCTGGATCAAATTGGGGTTGGGGTGGTGCAACTTGAGGTTTCGAAAGATAGGCATTTATGTCAAATTGGGGTTGAGGTGTGGCTACTCCTCCAAAATAGGATCTTGGGTCGAAAGCATTTGACACATAAGCTGTTTGTATCTTTGGTTGCTGGCTTGTACTAGCAGCAGGAGCAATCCCTCCAAAGTACATCTGTGGATTTTGAGGGATAGGAATTAGTTTAGCTTTTCTGATTTCTTCTGCATCCTTGTTCTCCAGCTTTTGAACAAACTCATAGATACTAACAGTATCCAATACACCTGTATGCTTTAACAACTCAATGAATGGGCTCCACTTTGGTGGTAGAGCATTAGCAAACCGTGCGACTATTTCCTGTGAAGATACAACAACCTTGTAAGAAATCAGTTCACTGATTAAATGATAAAAACGAGTTGTCATCTCATTCATTGTTTCAGTCTGCAAAAACATAAACCCTTCAAACTCTTTCTTTAGTAAATCCTGACGCGTCTTCCGTGTGGCCGCATTTCCTTCTCCTCTCGCTACCAATGCATCCCATAAACCTTTCGTGTTCTTACAATAAGAGAATTGATGAAAGATGTCTCTGTGAAGTGCTTGAGTGAGAATAGCATACGCCTTCTTCTCCAGATCATATGCCTTTTTGTCAGCTTCTTGCATATTATTGAAAGTTGTCGCATTTGATCCTGCTTCTTCAAGAGCTTCACTAAATGCAGAGGTGAAGCACGTCCATAATTCTGTGTTTTGCCCTTGAACGTAATTATAGAAACGACCCTTCCATGATGGATAGTCGTTCATGTGATTCAGCTTTGGCGGGCGATTGTTGCTACCCGTCTCATTCTCGCTAAGCAAAAGATTTTGAATGCTCTGATTTTGATTCGACACCATTGCCCATTGACTTGAACTTATTGACTGTTGTTGTTTAGGTATGGTACTCGTCATATATTCGGCCAACGACATCTGTTTTTGAGATGGTTGTGGATCCGTACTCCAATCCTAAGGACTTGTACAACTCATGATTGATGTTAGAACAATTGTACCTGCATAAAAACTTGAAAACACAAAGTTAGATACCTTTTGCAAGTCTTCTGTTTAAAATCACAGGTATAAGAATGTTTGACGAAATCCAATGGTGATTTCGTCTAGATGTGTTTGAAAAAAAAATGATTTCGTGGAGGGTAATGTGGACGAAATCAAGGGACAAGGTGTTTTCGTCCAAGACTAGTTGTTTTCGTTGACTGGTGAATGGAACGAAATTATAGTGTTTTCGTTGAATGTGGAATTGAACAAATCAGATTTGGTTGAAAATGCACATGCTAAGGACTGTTTTCGTTGAAAAGGGATTTCGGCCAAGGTGTGATTTCGGCCCAGATGTGATGGGTGTTTTCGGCAGGAAGTGAATGTGATGAGATAGGTGATTTTGTTGAGATTTCTTCTAGATGAGATAGGTGATTTCGTTGAGTGGATGTTGGATTTCGTTGAGGGTGATGTGGGAGTGATTTCGGCTGGTTTTGATAACACCAGAGTGATGCATGCGGTTATATTCCCTGCATGTGGGAGTGATTTCGGCTGGTTTTGATAACACCAGAGTGATGCATACAATTGGTTACTCGATCCTCCGGGTGGACCTTCTTTAGTTCGCAACCCGGTTAGATTTAAACATTAAACTTTGTTGTTTTCATTATTAAACATGATGCATGCGGTTATATTGAAGATTGTTTATTTGTTTTTATTGACTATGAGTGGCTAAACTTTTTATGGTTGCTTAGGGTTAATGAACTAGATGATTGTTTGATTGATTAACTTTTGGTTTTAAAAGAATGTGATGATTTACGTGTTATAATTTTTGAACCCGATTCTAATTATTTGTGTGTTGGTTTTGATTGGTTTAATAACTTATTTGTTGGTTCCATTGCTCTAGATACTTAGAAATATACTTTGGAGCCGGGAGTTAGTCTAGGTTGTAACCATTCAGTTAGACCTTGAAAGTGAGTAATCTAATTCAAGTTTAATAATTATTATAACCAATAATTAAAACATGCAATCTTTTCTAGAGGTGAGAAATTTATTCTAGAATTGCTAGGTTATTAGCCGGGCGTTGTTTGGCAGTGTGGGTGGCCGGTAACTCGGGTTCATTTGTTTATTCGCGTCTAGAGTTTCCTAAGGTCTCGGTGTTCTTAGTTATTTCTGCTTCATAATTTGAGGTATTTAGTAAGTAAATTGCTTTATTCCTGATAGTTGTGGGACTTGGTGGTCGATAACTCGAGCCAGTCCATTTTAGCACTTCTTCACTTGTCATACTGTTAGGTTTGGTTTACCTTCTGGGGGTCTATCGGGTTAGATAGAGTCTTCATTCAAAACAAAGGTTAGGATTTTATTCACGAGTCTAGGGATTCTTGCCTAGGTAACCTACTTTCCTATCATCCTTGATTTCACCTTAGTAGCCTTCAGCCTGTGTCTAGGTAGTCTAGTTCGTCTTAGTTAATATTAAGATATTAGTTAATTAGTTAATTAAAACACACAAAATCTAAACAAACTAGTTAAGTAATTAATTGAGTCAGAGTCTAGTTAGCGTCGCTAGTGTCTCGTGGGTTCGATACTCGGACTTCATTAGGCTTTACTACGCACGGTAGGTACACTTTCCTGTCAGTGGTCTAGCATTTAGAGAGTCTTAGTTTATAAATTTAAAACTAGCGTGTCTAGATTAGGTTTAGTTTTTAAAGACCGCATTCAGCACATCAAGTTTTTGGCGCCGTTGCCGGGGACACTTAGGCGATTGCGTTATTATCTTTGATTGATCTTATTTGTTTAATTGGTCTTATTTGTAATTTGAGTCTTAGGGTGTGAGTCTTAGACTTTGTGTCTAGTAGTAGTGTCTCGAGTCATTATTTTTGTAAATATTTTTTATTAGTTAGTTTGTTTTTTCTTTCCTTTCTCTACTTTGTGCTGTTTTGGCTACTCTCTTCATGGCATGTTATCATAGCGAGTACCATACCTATGTTTGGGCGTTCGTGGAATCATGTCAAATATTCGCTCAGATAACAACAACAACACAGGACGAAGGAGATCCGAGGTTTCCCGAAATGTTCACCATTCTTGAGCGAATGATCGAGACACTAAGTCAAATGATTAAGGAAGGCATGAATAAGCACGTACATCCAAGGTGTCGGTGTCAGGACTGTGGTGGACCGCACTGGTACAAAGATTCTCCGATTTACGTGAATCAGAAGAAAAATCAAAGTATAATACGATTTACATGGGATGATTACTATGCTGGTCATATTGACTTTGAGAGCCATGATGGAGTGAAAGAAGAAGAAGTTGAGGAAGAACAAGTTAAAGAAGAGCTTCCTGGTGATCCAGAGTTGCCAGATGTAGAATTGGAGACGACAACGGACGATTTAGTCCCACCTCCGGTTCAACAGGACGTGACGTCTAATTGGTATTCCACGCCATGGTATTATGGTCCTGAACCCATTGATGACGACTTCTGGAATGATGATGAGGGGGAAGACGTGGATGAGCCACTTGACAAGATGGAAAATGAGAGAGGGATGCATATACCGTCTTGGGAGGAGGAGTTTGGTGATGAGTTGGTAGGTTTGCCAACTCTTGAAGATGAAGAATTTGACCCGGTTGGTGATCTCGCCGATCTAGAGACATTACTTGTAGAGACGCCAACCATGGAGATCAAACACATACCAAACAAAGAAGAAGAGAAAGCGGTTGAGGGGTTTGACAGCTGGCCCGTGAAAGATTTAGATGTTGGATCGCCTTCATATTTAAAATCACAGGAGAAGGCACAAAAATGTTTGGATCGACATAGTTGTAGGATCAGAGATGGTGTAAACAGAAGCAAATGGAGAAACTGAAGTGCAGAGACAACCATCTTCCTCATTACATGCATCGTATCAGGTTATCAGGTTTGGTCTAGATAAATTTAAGTTTTGGTGGTCTAACCCATTTCAAATTTTAAAAATATTTTATTATTCCAATACAAAATTTTTAAATGTTTATGAGGACCGGGTGGAATTAAATGGGTTAGACCCGGTTCAGATCAAAGAAAAACCTCCTAATTAAGTTCAAGTGTGGGGAGGTTTTGTAGAGTTTTGTAATTATATGTATGTTTTTGGTTCATTTACGGTAGGTGTTTATGTGTAGTCTGAGTCATTTATTTTGTAGCATGAGTCTAAATTAGTTGCACTACAAAAAAAGCCATCTAGTGGGACACATTTCTAATGGCATTTAGGTTTTGTGCCACTAATTTTTTTTTTAATGGCACTTTAGGTATTTAACACATACATTTAGTGGCATTTAACTTTTATGTCTTTAATCAAGGCATTTAGTGGCACTGTCAAACACATAACCCTCTCGTTTGACCACTTCAAACGAGCGGGTCAATACACATTTGTTTGACCGTTTAACTAACTATTACAAATTCAACATAAAATAAATCTAATCTATTCGACTAGCATCGGACACAAAATCTGCATCAACAAATTCCTCCATGTCCGTTGCTGTCCAATGCTGAAAGTGCAACTGCAATCGATCTTCAGTCAAGTATTTATCTTCCATGTGTTAAGAAATTCCCCCTTGACCGATGATCCAGGTAAGTAGTATCTTGATGCTCCTTGTATAATATTTCTCCCTTAAAGTACGCGTATCCGTGTTGGGTGTTATGCAATTTCCTCAATTGACCGATCTTCCGCTGAGCTTCCAATACTCCAACCGGCATTTGATAAGGGTTCCAATCTTTAAGAACTACATCAAGTCTTGATCTGTCATAAGAACTTTATTTCATTCAAGCATACTACGTTGGTAGAGATTTCTGGTGAACTGTCTTCTATAAACCGTCTTTGTGGAATCGACCAAGTAATGCACTTTAATCTTCAGCATCAACACTCAGGAAAGTTAGCTAGACCAAGTGTATCCCTTGCAAGCTTAACCAAACAGCACGCTTATTGAACTACATCCAGATCTCATTGTCTGGCCTTTGTGAAGTTGACCACGTAATGCACTACGGATCTTCAGCATCAGTACTCAGGAAGTCAGCTTGACCAAGTACATCGTTTGCAAACTCAACGAATTGAGTTACCCCCAGATCCCTGTAAAATCTCAAAGAAACATCAAACCCAAAACCAAATCCTGCAGGTCTTCAGCCTTGAACTATCAGCTTTCATAAAGATTCCCCCAGGTCTTCAGTGAACAACGCTTTGAAGCTACTGTCGACTTTAGATGCCTGTATGTTTCCGTGCAAATCTCTTCACGCTGGCTGGAGAATTAATTAAAATCCTCAAATATGTGTCTGTGCAAAACATTCCACGCACAACTGTTTGTATCACCAGAAAATCACAAACTCTACCACCTGTGATTGCGTTTAGAAATTTACCGAAAAAATTCAACATATGAAAATTTTTTATCCCCCCATTCCTTTGGTAAGATCTCTAAACCTTAACAGATTCTCTCCACTTCAAAGAAACTGTCGTCAATTTCACAGAACAAATTCTCTCCACTGAGTAGAATTTATCTTCAAATGTTCACCAATTCCCTATACTTAGCGGAACTGTCGTCAATCTTCACTCTATGTTCTCGGTTGTTCGAAAAATCAAGAAAACAACTTTCTTCTTTGCATATTTTAGTTCAATAACAACGTCCCCTAATACCCCGTAGGATCCGACTTGTATCCCTCCAAAGACTTTGTGAACTCGTTAGGACCGGTATTGACATTCCAGGTTCATACGTTCGTTTTCAAATGCGAGAATATGACAATTAACAAAATGCTTTCGAACATTTACGAATAACCGATAACAATCATAAACATTGACGTGCGTAAGTGAACATACCGTTCTTGTTTTAGGCCCATAATAGTCAAGTCACCAAATTTGACGTTTGCGTCGGTAACCGTGACTACCCCACAATTTTCAAAATATCATCATCTATTTTCATCATGTAGCATCATCCCACGCGCTCTCAAAACCCGTACGAATTTTAACCTTGATATTTTGAAGCGCGATGCAAATCAGCTTCGCGAATACCCGTCCCCTATCTGCAACTGTTATCAAAGAAACCCCAAAAACCAACAACCCCTAACTTCACCAGGGGTTTTTCACCATGGGTTTTTCGCCATGGGTTTTTCACCATGGGTTCATGGGTTTTTCGCCAGGGGTTTTTCACCATGGGTTTTTCATCAGGGGGTGTTTTTCGTGGGACATGATATGAAGAAACCCTAAAGTTTCTTAACAGCCGCCACACCTTCTCAAGAACACAGCGATGAACACCATCTGCAAATTTGCAGATCTGACGAAAAATACCTTATTTGTTGATGAAAATTTGATGATTTTGATGTGAAACATAAAAACTAACCCACTGGTGTGCTCCGTTTCAGCTCGGATGATAAACGGTCCAGATCTGGGTTTTCTTCATGTTTCCCCATTTTTACATCTTGAAAAAAACTCACAAATATCACAGATCTAGAGCACATGTGACTTAGTAAACGGTTAGATTTACAAAATCGGGCACCATGACTCTTATACCAATTGTAGGATCGTGTTTCGGAACCGAAACCGTGATTAGTGTGAGATTAGTTCAAGACGGGAGAGATTAGAGATGGATAAACACAACTTCTTTGTATTAATCGGTAGTAAAACATTACAAATCGGCCCGATTACAAGATAACCAAACTAATACCAATGGAGTATACATCCGGGGAGAGACCAAGTGGTGATCTCTCCCCCAAACCACACAAACTCACAGTGAACTCTCTCAAATGAGCTCACTCTCTTTGTCACTCTCTCTCACTTTGCAAATGAACAAGGGGTTGGTATTTATACCCACACCCACTTGTCTAGCAAACACACATTGTCAAACACATAACCCTCTCGTTTGACCACTTCAAACGAGCGGGTCAATACACATTTGTTTGGACGTTTCACAAACTATTACAAATTCAGCATAAAATAAATCTAATCTATTCGACAAGCATCAGACACAAAATCTGCATCAACACTCTTCATTGAGTAACACCGTGGTTCATGCTCTTCATTATGTTTCTCTGCCAAGTGTGCTTCATAAGTTCTTTCTTTATTGGCCTTACACTCAGATGCATAGTGCCCATAACTATGGCAAATAAAACATTAAATGTGCTTCTTATCCTTTTTATTCCTTTAATTTGTATAATACCACCACCACCTATAACGCATAAAAAATCATACATATTGTCATAGTGAAACATTCAATAACAACAGTCCCTCAACTAAAGATAAAACACATCTATTTTCAAATAAGGATAATTTATTTTATTTCCAAACCTCTGTGAACATTACATTTGTAAGATACAACATCAGCTGATGTATTTGCGTATATGCGTGTCTAGGATTAAAATCTATGATAAGGTGGTCACCGGCCAAGTTATAAAGGAAATGAAACTAAACAATGCATACAACGAGTGTGGGGTCAAGGCGTCAAGGAAAATTTGCATAGCCTAAATCTACATGGTGACTCATTTAAAGAAAGTTCATTTATTTTCTAGCTACTGAGTTGTGATGCAACCATCTAGAAATCCGGAAGGTCGGGGAACACTAATATCCTCGGTCACTCACTACCAAAAGTGTAGACTCAGAAAACTTGCAAGGGACAGAAATCTATCAAAATAACCATAGTGGGATTAATGATAGATTACATAGATTTGCGCTAAAATAACCATAGTGGGATTATTGATAGATTGCATAGATTTGCGCTGAAGTAGTAAGGATGGATCTGTTATCTTTAACGAGTTGCTAATATCAAGAAATTATACTAACAATTAACTGAGCAAAAGATAAGTATGGTTAAATTTCATCCCCTAAAATTATTGGCTGAAACAAGTAATTTCATACTCTAAAATTATTTTAACATAAACCAATATGACAAATTTGTGTTTAGCAAATTAGACAACTTATATGTATGAGAGCATGTTTTTAAGTTGTAACTTTAGCGTATTAATACAGAAATTAAAGGAAATATAAAGACATAGGTTAAACATATCACTTTTGTGACAACGCAATCAAACTCGTGTCACCCATTTAACAGCCTTGCAAACGGCATTCCCGTACACTAATTATATATAAAAGCATTCAAAAACATTGATCGCCCACTACTTGAAACTATAATATGTAATGGGGATAAAAATTTTAAGTGACAACATTCTGTGAAGAACCATATATATGGGGATAATATATGTACTATCTACTGAGTAAACCCTTATAGATAGATTGGCAGATTATTGATAAGATCATATTGCATCAGCGCATTTATGAATAAAAAATAATTAAATGGTCAAGAAATGTTTTTCTATGGTGATTAGTGATTGAATTATGCAGGGTTGAATACGATACAGCCTTAAACTTCTATTATTTACTTCTTATGGCAAACTTGTTGGTTACAGGCCCCTCAAATCACACAAAACCCACTAGTAAAACTTATGTGAAATATGTAATATGCAGGAAGTGATAGAAAGCTACTGTATATCAAAAAAGGTTTCTTCTTTATTGAATAAAAAAAGGCTTTATATAGCCATACAATACTAGAACGTGAGAATTAAAATCCTAAACTAAATCCTAAAGAACCGGTAATAGGGATGACCCACTCTTCAACTCAACATGCAGCTTTGTAACGTGCACTTCCAAGGAATTCGGTCAAACTACTTACCAAGTCTAATTCACTAGTTACTAAGTCTAATTTAAACTATTAAATAAACTATATATAAAACACAAATGTCCAGTGTAGGTCCCTCGGAGGATGAGGTCAAACCTTATCCTTGTTATGTTTAACACACTAGCAAGTGCGGAATCCAAGCTAGAGTGCAAACCGGTAGTTTATATGAGAGCACAAGCCACAAAGAGAAAGGTAGACATACGAGATATCAAAGTTTGCTCTTGTATTTCAGTGGACACGGTTACAGCCCTTTACCAACTGAAAATACTCTCTCTACAAGACTAAGTTCACTCCTACTCACACACTTCCTGTCTCTCTAAATGAAGTGAACACAATGCATGAGTATTTGTACCCATTACAGCTCGTCTGGTCGAAGGATCAGATAGACTGATCGAAAGATCATCTATCCATCTGAAACCTATCGAAGGATCCACATATACCTCGAAGGATGATATCCTTCGAGGTCCATCTATATCCATCGAAGGTTTATCCTTCGAGTTCGAAGTCGAAAGATCATCTTTCGATCAAAGGAGGTTCGATAGATAATCATCTTTCGAACATCCTTCGAAGTCTGTGACTTATCCTTCGATCCAAGGAATCTTTTCGAAGTATATATCTTTCGATCTACAGCTCTTATTCGAAAGATAAGGATCCTACGTTTGGAGAATCTTTCGAAATCATTGTTCGAAATTCAACAGTGATCTTTCGAACACTGTTGATCCTTCGAACAAGTGTTGATCCTTCGATCCTAGTCTGTGTAAGTTTAACAAGTTTGTGTTTTTCTCATCTTTCGATCAGGGATCCTTCGGCGTATCAAAAATGAATTCGATGTGGGGTGTTCCGATAAATACAGAAATGTATTATGGTACTCCGACTCCGGATTCGGGAAAGTATACAAATACCAGATTATCTCCTGCATGGGCCGAATCTCCCGTACCTGTATCTTCGCAAGCTAATGCTATATCTACTGGTCAATGGGCATTCGTATCAAATCAAACTCCAAGTATTCAAAGCATTTTGTTAAGCGAGAGTGAAACGGGAAGTTTGAATAAGCCTCCAAAGTTGATGCACTTAAGTGAATATCCGGGATGGTTTGGCAGATTTCATACATACGTCCTTGGTCAAAATACAGAATTGTGGTTGCGTTTCATCACAGATTTTGATCAAACAATAGAGGTTGCCGCTTCATCTGCTGCTACGTTTGCAGATCTTACGGAAGATCAGAAGAAGGTCTATGATTTGAAAAAGAAGGCATATGCCATTCTTACTCAGGCGTTAAGCAAAGATATTTATCATCAATTTGTCAGTTTCAAGACAACAAAGACGTTGTGGGACGCATTGAAGATAAGGGGCGTAGGAAATGAAGCGACACGTCAATTGAGAAAAGATCTGCTAAAGAAAGAGTTTGATGGTTTTATTTGTATGGAGAATGAATCTTTAGGAGATTTGACAAGTCGATTTAATCATTTGATGACTGAATTGGCAAATATTGGGGTTGTAACAACTTCAGCAGAGGTAGTGAAAAAGTTTGCAGATGCACTGCCACCCCAATGGAATACTTTCTTGGAAATCATGAAGTACAATGGCACTTTAGCTACAACAAACTTCAATGACTTTGCTCAACTCCTGGAAAACAAGAATCAGGTAGAAACTCTCAAGGCAAAAAGAGTTCCAGTGCCACAAAATCCTGAAATGTATTATGGAACTTATAGCACTTCTACAAAACCTTCTTCACACGCTCCAATTCAAACAGCGTTTGTGTCTAGCACAAACCTGTATGGCAATCCTCCTCCAACAACAGACATGTATGGAAATCCGCTTGAACCAGTCCCTCAACCAGTACCACAACAGCAAAGCCAACGACCTATCAGAGCAACTGATATGTTCGGAAATCCATTACCTGTTCGATCTACCGGACCAACAGATTTATACGGGAATCCACTTCCTCCTCAACAGCAAGCATGTTATGGAAGCACATCATCTGCTAGTCAGCAATCAAAGCCAAATACAGTACAGCTCGACACCTCAAGTTTCTCTAAAGTCAGTGTTGAAGTAGCAAAAGAACATATGGAGCTTCTAAACACTTTGGTGAGCGCATACTGTGGATTAGTGGAAGGTCAGATTGGCAACATTAATCTGACTCAAGAAGACTATCAGCAGATCGATAAAGAGGAGATGGAGATGATGGACATCAAGTGGGCCTTTGCCAGTGCTGTTAGGCGAGCAAAGGATTTCATGGAAAGAACTGGCAGAACCAGCTTGGAAAGCAAGAAAGACACCAAGTATGGGTTTGATAAGCAGGCTGTTAAGTGCTTCAATTGTGGTGAACGTGGTCATTTCAAACGTGAATGTACGAGGCCATCTCAACATGGAAACCAAAATCCTTTCAGAGGTCAAGGCAACAGGGCAAATCAGAACCAAGTAAGGAACAATGAGCGCACATTGGTGCCTGTCAACAACCAGAGTCAAGCAGGACCATCTAATGCCAACCAGGCACTTGTGGTTCAAGTAGATGAAGGTTGTAATTGGTCAATTCAGTTGGGAAATGATGCTCCAGATGGACGTGAAAAGTGCATTCTTACATGGTGTGGTGGAAGAAGAGGTGTACGTCGAACAGCCTCCAGGTTTTGAAGATCCTATCCATCCCGATCGGGTTTGGTGGCTCAACAAAGCTCTCTATGGTCTACATCAAGCACCGCGAGCTTGGTACGCAACCTTATCTAATTATCTGCTGGAGAATGGATTTCGCAGAGGTCTTATCGATTGTACTCTTTTCATCAAAGAACAAGATGGAGATCTTCTACAGGTTCAGGTATACGTTGATGATATTATTTTTGGTTCTACTAATGATGTTTTGTGTAGGAATTTCGAGCGCATCATGCAGGATAAATTCGAGATGAGTGCTATGGGGGAAATGACTTTCTTTTTGGGCCTACAAGTGCAACAAACTGAGTCTGGGATATTCATCCATCAGACTAAATATGTTGGTGACATCTTGAGCCGGTTCCAGATGTCTGATGCAACACCCATCAGTACCCCACTGCCACAAAATCACGGAATTACTCCAGACTTGAAGGGTGAAGCTGTTAGCCCCTCATACTACCGCGCGATGATCGGATCTCTTATGTACCTCACAGCATCAAGACCAGATATAATGTACCCAACGTGCCTGCTTGCCAGATATCAAGTCAACCCGAAGGCCTCACATCTTGCAGCTGTAAAAAGGATTTTTCGTTATTTGAAGGGTAACCCTGACACCGGTGTATGGTACCCTAGGGATAATAACTTTGACTTGATTGCATTAAGTGATTCTGATTTTGGCGGATGCAAAATCGACGGCAAATCCACAACGGCTGGATGTCAGTTTTTGGGAAATCGCCTAGTCACATGGCAGTGCAAGAAGAAGACCTGTGTAGCTACTTCAACATGCGAAGCTGAATACATTGCTGCCTCAAGTTGTTGCTCCCAAGTCCTGTGGATCCAACAACAAATGCGCGACTACGGTTTTGAATTCCTAACTACTCCTATTTACGTTGATAATTCTGCTGCCTTACAGATCACTAGAAATCCTGTGCAGCATTCAAAGACTAAGCACATCGAAATTAAGTATCACTTCATACGTGATTGCTTTGAGAAAAGGCTAATCGATGTTGCTTACGTCCACACCGATGACCAACGTGCCGACCTTTTTACCAAAGCATTTGACAAATCAAGATTTGACTATTTATTACTGGTAAACGGCATTAAGGTCAAGCAAGAGTAAAACCAACATCGGAAAATCATTTTTGTAAATACCTTTGTGTTTTAAAATTTATCTTAGTTTGTTGATTTTAGGGGGAGTAAATCCAAATTTGAAAATCCAAAAACATCGAAAAATTTCAAAAACACAAAAACAATAGAAAAACAAAAATGAGTTTCCTGGCGAGCAAAAGAGAAAGTGATAGTACATCAGTGGTCTGTCTAAACCTCTTTAAACCTTAAACTGTAAAATGATAAGCAGCTCTATATAAGATGTATCGGTAGGCTCACAATCATTTTAAAGTGTGCAGGGTGATATAAATCTTAAATCGACTGAAGACCAGGTGGGAACCACTCATTGGCATATGGTCTTAGTACCGAAATTTCGTTTGAGAGATTGCCGAGGTTCTGAAATATTCGGTCTTTATGCTGCTTATCATCTGGGTATCATGGTTGTATCTTCTTCCGAAAAATAACGGGGACGCAAGTCTAGATCTTCCATGATACCATACATACGTGTACATATTGCATTCGACCTCAATAAGTGATCAACAATCACATGTCCACAAAATAAGTGATAATATATCACATTTATCCGGGAGTCAAGTTCGTCTCTTTGCTGTACGAAAGTACTGACCTGTTCACGGACTTGCTCCTGTGCCCTCATGCATATGAAAATCAAGTTCCTCATCAATAAGTGATTATATCACATAGGGCTTGTTTTCAAATCAAAATAAGTGAGAATCTCACATTATATACGGTCAAACAGATGATAATCGGTATACTCACCGGTAAGATGAACCCTCGTGCATACCTTGATACGGGAATGTGTCGTGATGTGGATGAACACCGGTCGGTAAGTATAAATCATACCTTAACGTATCCCCTCGTCATGATTACATCTGATAAGTTGAGCTTATGTGGACAACAATACCGATAATTGTTATAGGATGCTTATCTTAATGTTAACTAATTGAACAACAAGAGCGTTTTGGCATGACCGTACACTGATATGATTCTCTTACCCTCGAAACTCACAAAAAGAATGTCTGTATATATTTATTTAATGCTTTCAGTTTCTGCACCTTTGTATATATTTATTTACTGCTTTCTGCCTTTACATTTGAAATATTCAAAAATACCAAAAAGATTTTAGGTGTGTTTTAATATAAACTTTATAAAAGCCAAAAAGATTTTATTTCTATTTTATTTTCGATCGTACGATGTTGGAGCTCGAGTCTTCGTTACCTGAAACCTGATTGAAAACCGAAACGACTGATTCTTCATAAACGCTCGAAATTTGCAAAGTTTTTGAAAGTTAAAATTTAAAATTGATAAATTTATTAAACTTTCAGACTGTCGGACGGTGTTTGATTGAACAATGGTCACATGTGTGTCGATTGCTTATGATATTCCAGGCAGTTGTTCTCATTACGCGTTTAGATTTCTTGCATGTGCAGATTCTAAAGGCAAGGAGAACATGGGCGATGACAAGCTTCGGAATGAAGACACGACGTGAAGGCACTCAAATGATGAAGATGATCGAGTTGCCGCTGGCCATCATCAACACCACAAGGATCTCAAGTTGTAAAGATCAAGACATTCACGAGCATAACTCAAGGGGGAGCTTATGTTAAGGGGGAGTTTGTCAACACACTTCCTACATGAAACGGGGAGTTTGTTGATACACTTTCTACTTTCAACGCGTGAAGACTTTAAAGATCCTCCGACATTGAAGACTTGAAAAGACGTCAAAGACTTGAAGACACGAAGATCGAGACAAAGCTACAGCCAAGTGGGAGTTTGTTGGTGCACTTGTGTCTGTACTTTGTCTGTATTTTGTCATGATACAAAACGATGTCTTGTGTTAGTCTGGTTTACGTCTTAGGTTTGTTAATATGTGTGTTCGATGTAAGTTTGACCAAGTCAACCATCCTCCTGGTTTGACTTGGCCAAACAGTTAGCACATTGTTTGTAAGATGTTTGGGTCGAAGGATTGTTTATATCCTTCGATGAGCTCGAAGGATAAACCTTCGAGCTCATCGAAGGATATAAACAATCCTTCGATGACTCATCCTTCGACCCAAACATCTTACAAACAATGTGCTAACTGTTTGTCCAAGTCAAACCAGGAGGATGGTTGACTTGGTCAAACTTACATCGAACACACATATTAACAAACCTAAGACGTAAACCAGACTAACACAAGACATCGTTTTGTATCATGATAAAATACAGACAAAGTACAGACACAAGTGCACCAACATCCAGCCATGCACGTAAACCATTCATGCGACAACACACCACATGTGAACCGCGACCGATAACATGCCGAACTGTAACTCGTAAACAAACCGAATAACCCAACAAAACTAATGAAGATCAATGAAAGCACAAAATAATATAGCTATATCAAGGCCAGCCAGTATTTTTCTCCTGAAAACAAACCAGGACTTAAAAGGAAAGCAATTAGTACTTTTATTATTCTCTTATATTATGTCTATGTGAAAATTTGTTAAGGAAGTATAGGGTTTGGTGTGTATTTGACATTACATAGGGCCTGCAAAACTCTATCCAGACTGATAAAAACTTTGAACACAAATCGGACAGGCTATGTTTTTGTTATAAATTGAGTTATAGATGTATGTTCTAAAATAGTATGATTGATTAGTAAATTCAGACAGATAAAAGTCCATGGTTTGTAAAATCATGTTCAATTCTGTCAAATTTTCAACCACTGACATGTGACATTGGTAATTAACTATCACACTACGTCACTGTGTTTGGTTTGCTAATGGAGAAAAAGAAAAACGTTAACAAAATAGACAATCCTTAAAAAAACTGCACATTTCAAGATACACAAATTGATGATGTTGGGTTCATGCTTTGCACACCGAGAAGTGTCATCAAGGTAATGAAGACGTAGAAAGCATCTTTTGAAACATAAGTTGTTGACAGTTTGTTGATGTTGATGGTAAACCCAAACAAATTGTCAGTTTTCCTAGTCATCAAAGCAGAAAATTGCATATATGACTTGTATAGTTCAAAGGATGCACCAATAGCTTGAACTACATGCTTGGAAATTCAAGTTTATATATTCTAAGGATTTATACAGCAAAGCGATTTTATTTTCTAACTGCCACAAAATCAAATTTATTTAAGTATATGGAAAAAAAATATGACATGGTTTACCAGAGATGAAAGAAAAAAAAAACCAACTGCTGAGCAAGAACTATACCTTTATCACCAAAAAGCTATATATGGGGACTTTCCAACCTTGTAACCTTGCCACTGGAGATTCACCAAGAACTATACCTTCTTCCAGCTTCAAGGCTTTCAGAGGTATGGGATACAAGTTAGTGTTTTGTTGAATGAAATTCATGGCCTTGTACTCTTGATGCCAAGTGTTGGATCTTATGTTCAGGCTATTTTTGAGTATTGTGAGTGTGGAGTTTTATGTCATTATTATTGGTTATAATCTCAGTTTTTCGTAGACCAAAATCGATCCACCCCATCTACTTCATGTTTGTTGTGATATGTGAATTTTGAGAACAATGTAGTAATAGGAATTTGACTAAAGAAATTGATAATGCATTCAAGAGTGTAGAAATAGAGTATCAACCACCATTGTTCTTGACTCCAAAGAACCAATTTATACTACATGTACCATCACAACCTTTGGAGTTGAAACCATTTAATGTAAACGAACCCTAACACACTAGCCTTTAATATCCTAAGGGCTGCAATAACTATTGGTATGTGCATTGGTTTGCAACGGGCCATAGCACCTGACCCAATAGACTAACATTTTGACCCAAATTATTAGAATTCTGTTTACCCATATCCCAAATATAATAAGCTAAAAGACTAAGATTAAAGAACAAAACATCAATAAAAAAATATTCTGTAGGTTATCAATACATCTTACTATAAGTTAAAACAAAACGTACAGCAATGAAGAAGTAAACAAAAATGAAAACGTTATGAGCAATCAACATGTTACAAAAATCTCTAAGAAGATACTAGCTACAACATTTAAATCTTGTGGATGGAGAGATCTGAAGGTCTCCACAATTTCACTTTCCCTACAGGGTTGACGTGGGGGAAACAACATCTATTGAGGTGCATGAAAGATGATCTAGTTCGAGCAATGCATGTGTTTGAAGATGATGAATCTTTAGATCCAGGCGACGCTGACCAGAACCCTTCTGCAGGACAACCTAGATCCACTGATGATCGGCAGAAGAAGTTGGAATTTGAGCTGAATTCATCATCGTCTCTGATCAAAGCTTCTTCATCCCCAAATGAAGAAGTTGACTTCCAAAGCCTCGACGCTATTACCTCCACCCCGCGATTCTCTCAAAAGATGAGGATGACGAAATAATCAATGCCGAGCTGGCCTAGAAGGAACCTTGATATGAAGGAAGAAAGACCCAACTTTTCAATCCAGCTATCGCGTAAGGAAATTGAGGAGGATTTCATTGCTGTGACAGGAAAGAAACCTCCAAGAAAGCCTAATAAGCCGCCTCGAAGTCTTCAGTTCAAACTAGATGTACGCAATCGATCATCCATGTTTTTGCAAAGTCAAACTTTGCAAGCCAAGTGACACCCTGTTTCAACCAAAAGTACCATATTCAGTATTTATAACAAAGAGAACAAACAGAAAATGGATGTGTGAGAGTATGTTTGTTCCTCAATTGTTGCCTTTTCTTCATCACTGCAGTCAATCATGATTAAATTGCAAGTAATCATCCTAGAGCTTGAATATTAATTTCATATCAGGATGAGGATATCTTGATTTTAACAAGTCTACAACAACCACCATACCTCTATCCCAGTGGATAGAGAGGTGAAACAGTAAAATAACATGATGAAACAGTATAATAGTAACAAATTAATTAAATTATTTAGAACTTGAAGTTGTGTATCTCTTATTATCAAGTAAACATTTCATAAATTCATAAATCTGGTGGTTGTTTATCCATACGAGTCTGCTACTGACACTATCTTGACCAGTTTCAACCCATAACTTTTAAAAATTAACAAGTTGACGATGAACAAAAACCACTAGGTGCCAAACAGATGAATATTTTAACAGAATAATAACATATAGAAAGATACTTTTTGTTGGATTTTTATTTCTCCTAATCTGAATAACTCAACATCAAAATAACTTGATTTCAACAAGTATGGTAAGTATAAACAGAAAAATAACCAAGTATGAAATAAATGTGCATGTTAACATTCAAAATACAATAAAATATAACGAACATATAGTTTTGACCATACCTATGAAGAATCAACATGTTATGATCCGATCCACATAGACCGAAGAGAGATCGGTGTATACAGTGAGCGGATTGATGGCTAACACACAAATAAAAAAATGATCAGAACACGTTCAGCCCAGAAAATCAACAGATCAATGACTTTTAAAAACAATCAATGTATAATTAAACAACTTACAAAAGCAGCGAATCAGATCTCTCGATCATCTTGCCCTGAGGTTACTGTATTAGAGCTTGGTGCGGCGTCCGTATAAGTAGCTGACAACGCTGGGTAAACCCTAATCTGAATTTTTATTCTAAATTAAAAAAACAAAATAAATGAAACAAGAAAAAATATTATAACGATCATATTCTCAATTAAAAAACAAAATAAATTAAAAAAGAAATAAACAATGTAAAGATCATAAATTTTATTTCAAAATAAAAAAAATATTGTGAACGTTACAGTTGTAAGATATAGGAAATTAATGGAAGTACCTAGACTTATAATGTAACACGTATGCGGATATAGGTTAAAAATCTATTACAATTTACCATATTATAAAGTAACTAATTCGAAATTGTGTATGTCCATTGAAGCTTAAAAATAACAATAGTTCCTCGACCGAAGAAAAGACACAGTAGTTTTCAAATAAAGAATTTTTTTTTTATATTTGAATTTTGTGAACATTACATTTGTAAGATCAATTATCAGTTGATGTATTTTCATATACGCCTTTCTTGTGGTTGAAATCACTGATAAGGTGGACGTCGGCCAAGTTAAAAAGGAAATGAAACTAAACATAGTATATGTAATATATTTTTTTTGAACGGCCAACAAATCAATACCGAGCACTCTCGGGGCACTCACTGGACTAACGGAGTACTCCGATAGTAACCTGAGTCGTCCACCACCAATTCTAGGGAAAACCCTGTAATCCACCCGCCTGTAGGCACGACGGTTAATTACCGGTAAAACCCGTTTGGTTCAAGTATCGAACCCAGGTTTCCCTGTGTCTCCTGTCACTGCCCACCAGTGTCTCACTACTTTTTAGCACCAAATGGGAATTGAACTTGAGTTTTCAAAGAAGAACACAAGTCCTCCTACCACTTGAGCTAGAGGTCATTGACACATAGTATATAGGCTAGGTGGTGATTTATTTCAAGAAATTTAATCATTTATTTTCTAGATACTGCTTTTTGTATTTCAACAATCTAGAATCTCCAAAGTCATGGAACATTGATTGGTGGTGATTAATAGATAATAATATATTCCATCACCAGGTACCAAAATTAGACTAATACCTTAAATTTGCATGGGACAAAAGTCTATCAAAATAAACATAGAGGGAATATTTATAGATTACATAAAATTATCGGGAAGTAGTGAGGATGGATATAATTAGTGGGTCGCTAATAAAACCCAAATATCTATACTATTATAAAAAGGAGAAGTGATGTACAAGATGGTAAGTTTGCCATGCGTATCAATTTTAAAGCAACATGTACAATGTGCTTAAAGCCATGGAAATTGGAATTCCCACTAAGTTTAAGACGCCTAAAAGGGCAATTGTGGGATTTAAGTCTGAGATTAGCATTGAATATAATTGTAACCCACAACCAGTTTTCATACCAATCGTCCTGCCTTCAATTCGTCGCTTCAATCCTCCCCTCCGTTTCCATCCCACCCTTGTTAAGCTATGGTTCATGATCAGAAAGAGAGAGAGAGAGAGAGAGAGAGAGAGAGAGAGAGAGAAATCGGAAGCGATTGGAAGCAAGATCGATTTAGAAGCAGGCCCGACCAGAAGCTAGCACGACGACAACGCTGTTGTTCAGGTTTCTAGGGTTTCAAATGTTGTGAAATTTGGGGATCTAGGTTTTCTAGGGTTTCGTATTTACTGGATGGTTGTCGACGATATGGTGCGAAACCCATCAGATACAGACATAGATATAACTTTTTGATGTGGTTCAAAAGGTATGTGATTATCTGATTTTCAATTGTTGTAATTGTAATGCTTCCTAGTCTTACTATTTAAATTCTTTTTGCAGTTCTGTATTTAGAGAGCTGCAAGCACATGATAAAGGATTTAAAGACTTTTGTGATGAATGTCAAAGGCAGAAGAGTGCAAGGCGTAATGAGTGGGCGGCTCTGGATTGAAGATTGATTCGTTTGGAGTGGTATGACTTTTCATTCTTTTGTCAAAATTGTACATTGTAAGGTATGACTTTTAGGGATCCGGATGCAACTTTGGAAGATCTTCAGAAGCCTGGTTAGATGATGAACGTCAGTATGTATGAAGATGCTTATCATGTTTTAACTTGCTAGACTTGTATGTGCATTACTTGACAATATTTTCTTTTTCGGAATGTTTATTGGCCTGTAGAAACTGCTTGTTCGGAATATATATGTACACTTCAATCGTTCTCTCTTATTATTGTCTGTCGTTATTAAACTTATATGTGAAATTCAAAGAATGAAATGAATGTGTTAGTTTTTTAATCTTTTTTAATAAGTTTCTTGAAATCTCTTAATTATTTAAATTATTTATTTTAATGAGATGCCCCATAATCTGCACTTAATTAAGTAGAAATTAATGTTATGTAATTGGGTATGTCAGGGCAATGTAGTTGAAAAACGGGTCACTGATCTGACATTAGATGAGTTCTTCAATTATGGTCCTCAGAGAGCAACAAATTAGGTAGGCAAGTCTTTGCTAAGGAAATCAAGCGGAAAGATTGTGCGTTGGGACGTTGAGATCGACTATCATTCTTTGCTAAGGAAATCAAACTGCTGATTTGGTGTTTTCAAAAGCGTCAGATAAAGGTTAAATTGTTAAACTCAATCTGGTGATTCAGTTTTCAGCTATTTATTTGTTGTGTTTCTATGTGGCTGTTAATATACTTGTGTTTGTTAAAAATTTAAGATTGTATTCCTGATCAAGAATGTTATTGAATATCTATTAAATATGTATCTTGAACTTGAAGAAATTATGACTTGAAGATTTGATTTCAGAGTTTGGACCAAAAGTGCTAGAAGATTAGGACACTATTTTAAGTAACAAGTTTTTGGTGTATTGTCTAGAAAGATTGATATTTGATGCTTTGATTTTCTTTTTAGGGCTTTGTTGTTCTGTAGTTTGATGATTTTTTTGCACATGGCATCCAAAAACTTAGACGTTCTAACCAATAGCTAGCACACTTCATATGAAGTTTGTGTTTTACACTTCTACTCTGATGGTATTTGTGTTCTATTACGTGAATGATGCTTGGTTAAGATCTGAATAGCATTTGGAGTTGTTGGTTTATTATGCATTCTGTTGCAAATCACACGTTACATACTTCGCACTTAAGATGTATGCTAAAGTCCAAACAAAGAAGATGTATTAAAAAGACTTGTCTTGAGATGCCTTATTGTGTATGTTTCATTGGTTGGATGACTACTCGTGAGGCTTCTCTGATTGTTGTTTCCTTATGGCGTTATATAGAGGAGAATCCATACATGAATAATTCAAGATACCTCATTGGCAAACAAAAGTTTAATGCCACGTCAAACGTACACTTCCACACACCAAACATGTTGATAAAGGCTTCTCTTTTCATTATCCCATAGAAACCTATGTTTTTTGTTTAGTTATTCTGGTGTGAGAATTGGTTTCTTATGTTTTCCACCTGTTTAATGCGTATCGGGCAACACATCGTAGTTCGAGCTAATAGCTATATTATCACTGCATTGTGCACTATCATTTCATCACTACCTCTTGACAAGCTAATTAAAGGATAGAGTTGCTGCTATTTTTTCGTTTATTTGTTGGTTTTATAGATAAGTTAAAATAGGATGTGGTTAATGTTATTTGCAATGGCATACTACTGCAAATGTACACTTGGCAAACAAAAGTTTAATGCCACGTCAAACGTACACTTCCACACACAAAACATGTTGATAAAGGCTTCACTTTTCATTATCCCATAGAAACCTATGTTTTTTGTTTAGTTATTCTGGTGTGAGAGTTGGTTTCTTATGTTTTCCACCTGTTTAATGCGTATCGGGCAACTCATCGTAGTTCGAGCTAATAGCTATATTATCACTGCATTGTGCACTATCATTTCATCACTACCTCTTGACAAGCTAATTAAAGGATAGAGTTGCTGCTATTTTTCCGTTTATTTGTTGGTTCTATAGATAAGTTAAAATAGGATGTGGTTAATGTTATTTGCAATGGCATACTACTGCAAATGATTTATCATTCTCCTGTACCGTTTTCTTTCTCTTGTACTTATATACTAAAAATTGCTTCCTTTAAAAAAAAGAGATTTTACATCAAGGGGCAATTTTGTCGGGTTGAAACGGGTCCGATTTTGTCGGGTTGAAACGGGTCCGGGTCAGAACGGGTTTCAGGTCGGGCCGGGTTGGTTAAAAATTGCTTTCTTTAAAAAAATAGAGAGATTGTACATCAAGGGGCAACTTTGTCGGGTTGAAACGGGTTCAGGTCGATTCGGGTTGAAACGGGTTCGGGTCGGGTATGTGACATCAATTCGAGCCCGATCCGAACCTGCCCCGTGCCAAAACCCGATTCGAACCGCCCCGAACCCGATCCGAACCGACCTGTTCCGATCAAAAACCTTCCCAGTGCCAAAACCTGTCTCGGGCCGAAATTCAATTCGAACTGAAACCGTTCCGATCCAAAACCTGTTTCGTGCCGTGACCCATCTTGTGCGGATACTTGTGCCGGCCCGAAACCCATTCTGATCCGAAACTTGTCCCGTTTCTTTAAGGCACTAAACCACATCCACCCATTTCTTTAAAGTTGTTTATGTAGGTCCGGCTAGGGGAGGATCTAGTCGCCTAATCCTTGTGTACAAACCAACCCGGTTGTGCGGAATCCAACCGAGATAGCAAACCGAGATAGAACAAGCACAAAGATAAACACACAAGACTCAACGATTAACACCACTTGTATTAATGCGTATGAAAGGTCCGTTACAAGCACAAGGTTTACAAATCTGTTCTGCAAACTCTCAAAGTTCTCTCGTGTGTGTGTTCTCCTGTCTGTCTCTCTATTTTCTGCCTTTAGTGTTCTATATTGTCTGAGTCTCGAGTGAACACAACACATGGGTATATATACCCGAACACAGCATGTCTGGTCGAAGGATCAGACAGACTGATCGAAAGATCATCTGTCGATCAAAAACCCATCGAAGGATCACATATACCACGAAGGATGGTATCCTTCGTGGTCTATCCTTCGTAGGTTATCTTTCGAGCTCATCGAAGGATATAAGCTATCCTTCGATGACACATCATCCTTCGACACAGCTATATTACAACCAAACTGTTGACTGTTTGGCCGAGTCAAACCGGAGGATGGTTGACTTGGTCAAACTTACAAGACTACAAAGACATCGTTTGTACAAGACAAAATATAGACAAAGTACAGACACAAGTGCACCAACAAACTCCCCCTTGGCTGTAGCTTTGTCTCGATCTTAGCTTTGTCTTGATCTTCGTTCTTGTAGGTCCTTCGGGTCTTCAAGTCTTTGACATCTTTTTAAGTCTTCAATGTCGGAGGATCTTTAAAGTCTTCACGTCTTGAAAGCAGAAAGTGTATCAACAAACTCCCTGTTTCATGTAGGAAGTGTGTTGACAAACTCCCCCTTAACATAAGCTCCCCCTTGAGTTATGCTCGTGAAATACTTGTTCTTTATGAAGTGAGATCCTTGTGGTGTTGATGATGGTCAGCGGCAACTCGATCATCTTCATCATTTGAGTGCCTTCACGTCGTGTCTTCATTCCGAAGCTTGTCATCGACCATGTTCTCCTTGCCTTTAGAATCTGCACATGCAAGAAATCTAAACGCGTAATGAGAACAACCGCCTGGAATATAGTAAACATAAACAAACGACACACGTGTGACCATTGTTTAAACAAACACCGTCCGACAGTTTGAAAGTTTTAACAAATTTTATCAATTTCAAATTTTAACTTTCAACACTTGCAAATTTCGACCGTTTATGAAGATTCAGTCATTTTCGGTTTTCGTTCAGGTTTCAGGTAACGAAGACTCGAGCTCCAACATCGTACCATCGAAAATAAAATAGAAATAGAATCTTTTTGGCTTTTATAAAGTTTAAATTAAAACACACCTAAAATCTTTTTGGTATTTATGAATATTTCAAATGTAAAGACTGAAAGCAGTAAATAAATATATACAGACATTCTTTTTGTGAGTTTCGAGGGTAAGAGAATCATATCAGTGTACGGTCATGCCAAAACGCTCTCTTTGTTCATTTAGTTAACATTAAGATAAGCATCCTATAACAATTATCGGTATTGTTGTCCACATAAGCTCAACTTATCAGATGTAATCATGGCGAGGGGATATGTTAAGGTATGATTTATACTTACCGACCGGTGTTCATCCACATCACGACACATTCCCGTATCAAGGTATGCACGAGGGTTCATCTTACCGGTGAGTATACCAATTATCATCTGTTTGACCGTATATGATGTGAGATTCTCACTTATTTTGATTTGAAAACAAGCCCTATGTGATATAATCACTTATTGATGAGGAACTTGATTTTCGATGCATGAGGGCACAGGAGCAAGTCCGTGAACAGGTCAGTACTTTCGTACAGCAGAGAGACGAACTTGACTCCCGGAAAGAATTTGTGATAATTTATCACTTATTTTGTTTGGACATGTGATTGTTGATCACTTATTGAGGTCGTATGCAATATGTACACGTATGTATGGTATCATGGAAGATCTAGACTTGCGTCCCCGTTATTTTTTCGGTAAAAGATACAACCATGATACCCAGATGATAAGCAGCATAAAGACCGAATATTTCGCTACTAAGACCATATGCCAATGAATGGTTCCCACCCAGTCTTCAGTCGATTTTAAGTTTATATCACCCTGCACACTTTAAAATGATTGTGAGCCTACCGATACATCTTATATAGAGCTGCTTATCGTTTTGCATTTAAGGTTTAAAGAGGTTTGGACAGACCACCGATGTACTATCATTTTCTCTTTTTCTCGCCAGGAAACTCATTTTTGATTTTCTAATGTTTTTGTGTTTTTGAAATTTTTCGTTGTTTTTGGATTTTCAAATTTTTGGATTTACTCCCCCTAAAATCAATAAACTAAGACAAATTTAAAACACAAAGGTATTTACAAAAATGATTTTCCGATGTTGGTTTACTCTTGCTTGACCTTAATGCCGTTTACCAATAATAAATAGTCAAATCTTGATTTATCAAAAGCTTTGGTAAAAAGGTCGGCACGTTGGTCATCGGTGTGGACGTAAGCAAAATCGATTATCCTTTTCTCAAAGCAATCACGTATGAAGTGATACTTAATTTCGATGTGCTTAGTCTTTGAATGCTGCACAGGATTTTTAGTGATCTGTAATGCAGCAGAATTATCAACGTAAATAGGAGTAGTTAGGAATTCAAAACCGTAATCACGCATTTGTTGTTGGATCCACAGGACTTGGGAGCAACAACTTGAGGCAGCAATGTATTCAGCTTCGCATGTTGATGTAGCGACGCACGTCTGCTTCTTGCACTGCCATGTGACTAGGCGATTTCCCAAAAACTGACATCCAGCCGTTGTGGATTTACCGTCGATTTTGCATCCGCCAAAATCAGAATCACTGAATGCGATCAAGTCAAAGTTATTATCCCTAGGGTACTATAGACCGGTGTCAGGGTAACCCTTCAAATAACGAAAGATCCTTTTTACAGCTGCAAGATGTGAGGCCTTCGGGTTGACTTGATATCTGGCAAGTAGGCACGTTGGGTACATTATATCTGGTCTTGACGCTGTGAGGTACATAAGAGATCCGATCATCGCGCGGTAGTATGAGGGGCTAACATCTTGACCCTTCAAGTCTGGAGTAATTCCGTGATTTTGCGGCAATGGGGTACCGATGGGCGTTGCATCAGACATCTGGAACCGGCTCAAGATGTCACCAACATATTTAGTCTGATGGATAAATATCCCAGACTCGGTTTGTTGAACTTGTAGGCCCAAAAAGAAAGTCATTTCCCCCATAGCACTCATCTCGAATTTATCCTGCATTACACGCTCGAAATCCCTACACAAAACATCATTAGTAGAACCAAATATAATATCATCAACGTATACCTGTACCAGTAGAAGATCTCCATCTTGTTCTTTGATGAAGAGAGTACAATCGATAAGGCCTCTGCGAAATCCATTCTCCAGCAGATAATTAGATAAGGTTGCGTACCAAGCTCGTGGTGCTTGATGTAGACCATATAGAGCTTTGTTGAGCAACCAAACCCGATCGGGATGGATAGGATCTTCAAAACCTGGAGGCTGTTCGACGTACACCTCTTCTTCTACCACACCATGTAAGAATGCACTTTTCACGTCCATCTGGTATACCTTGAAACCTTTGAATGAGGCATAAGCCAGAAAAATTCCGAATTGCTTCTAGACGTGCAACAGGTGCATACACTTCGTTGTAGTCGATCCCTTCAATCTGACGAAAACCTTGAACGACTAGCCTTGCTTTGTTGCGAATAACGACTCCACGGTCATCCTTTTTGCATTTAAACACCCAACGGGTACCAATCTTCTTGTAACCAGCAGGTTTCTCTACGAGTTTCCAGACACCAAGCTTCTGGAATTGTTGCAGCTCTTCCTGCATTGCTTCAACCCAAGAGCTATCTTTCAATGCATCTTTCCAAGTTCTTGGCTCTTCCTGTGAGACATAACACGCGAAGGACCAATCATTTTGTTGACCAGATTCTCGGATAGTTGCATACAAGCCTGCATTGTTGTTGTTTCGCAACATGTTTCTTGTTTGAACGCCACTTTGTACATTTCCGATGATGTTTTGTTGAGGATGGGTATTGTGAATCCTTGTTTCTGGATTATCTTGAACTGGAATATTTGTACCCAGATTGTTGAGATTTAGATCAACAATCAATTCAAGGCCCGGAATTGACGAAGAGGATGATCCAGTAGCTTCAGCTGTTCTAGGGACATCCACTGGAGGAGTACCCTCTGAAGTACCATGTACTGCTGTTGGAGCTTCTTGATCTGCATCTAGAAATTCATCATCCTCTGAAGATTCGTTCAATTCGGAAGCATCATGAAAATCCTCACTGTCGAGAGCATTATTGTTCACTGAAGATGGTTCTTGATTGACAATAATTGGACGAACCAACGGTGAATCTGTTGCATTGTCGCTCTCGAAAAACATCCTTGCCGCAGCATGTTCTTCAACGGCTTCAACATTGATCGAATTGAAAAAGTCATCGTACTCAAACATCCAAGGCTGACCAGGATTTCTAACTGGTAAAGTGTGCCTTTGTACTCTGACTTCAGACCATTCCTCGACCCTTTTAGTCTCTAGATTCCAGACTCTTAAGTTCGGGGTGGAATACCCAAGAAAGTATCCTTCAATTGCTTTAGCCCCAAACTTTCCATTAGGATCGATTATAGTGCAAGGAGCTCCAAACGGTTCAAGATATGACAAATCTGGTTTCCGTTTGTTGATAAGCTCAAAGCAGGTCTTGTTGTGCCTTTTGACTGTAAGGACTCGGTTCAACGTATAACATGCAGAGGCCACAGCTTCAGTCCAAAATGGAATCGGCAATTGTGACTCTACCAACATAGTCCTAGCAGTCTCGATCAATGTGCGGTTCTTACGTTCAGCGACGCCATTTTGTTGAGGAGTATAAGCTGCACTAAATTCGTGAAGAATACCTTTTGAAGTGCAAAACTCCGCCATGGCATGATTTTTGAATTCAGTACCATTGTCGCTACGTATCCGCCTAACCTTCAAGTTATACAGATTCTCAATCTGAATGATCAAGTTTTTGAAAATACCGAAGGTTTCACTCTTGTGTGCCATGAACACCACCCAAGAAAATCTTGAATAATCATCAGTTATCACGAGGCAATATTGATCATTCCTAATGCTTTTGTGTTTGACAGGACCGAACAAATCCATGTGCAAACGTTCAAGAGGAACAGCCACCGTGTTGACTTTCTTTGTAGGGTGTCGCTTCTTCGTTTGTTTTCCTTTTTGGCACGAGACACAGACGTCTTGAAGATGGAAGTTTTTAAGAGGAACACCATTCACCAATTCATTCGAAACCAAATGATTCATTTTGCGTAAGTGAATGTGACCCATTCGTCTGTGCCAAGAGATTGTGTCTTTTTCTGTGGCTTTAGAAACGAAACAAGTTGCTTGTGCAGACGTTGTGATAGCTTGGCTCATATCAAGGACATACAAATCATTTATCCTTGGAGCCGACAGGAGAATCCATTCTTTTGGAATTTTGAAGCCGGGTTTCAGCACATAACATCCATTAGCATCAAAGTGTACTGAGAACTGCTTATCACAAATTTGAGAAACACTAAGAAGATTGTGATCAAGTTGTTGGACAAAGTTTATCTTATCAAAGCTAACAACCCCGTTGGAAATCATTCCTTCACCCGTAATGTATCCGCCTTTATCTCCAGCAAAAGCAACATAACCTCCTCTAATAGATTTGACGTCGTAGGGAAGCTTCATGTCGCCTGTCATGTGCCTGGATGCCCCACTATCAACAATCCAATGACTACTGATAGTTCCTCCTGGAACACCCTGCACATGAACTCATATAATTAGTTGGAGATGGGGACCCAAGCCATTGTGGTCTTGGGTCTTCCATTTTCATCAATAACAATAACCTCTATTCTTTGATGATTTGAGAATTGTGATGGTCCCCCTGATTCTTTAACCGTTTTTGGTTTCCAGGTCTGTCTTGTTATTCCAGTGTTATTCTTTAAAATTTTAACTTCATGGTTGTCAGAAGTTTTTGAATTTCCTGGTTTGACAGAAACAGATGGTTTGTTAACCTCATCAGTTTTAATTGCTTTTTCAATTTTCTTGACCTGTTGGCGTTTTTGTTTCTTTTCCCTTTCTTTTACAAGGCGGGGATCTTGTTTTGATGAAACAGATCGCTTGCGGTCAATATGGTCACGGGGAACATCAACTATGCCTTTTTGTTTATGAAGATACGGGCAATTTCTGACAATGTGCCCAATTGTACCACATTCAAAACATGATCTTCGTTCAACAAACCCCGAAGAATCATGTGGTCGTCTTGCCGATGATGAACTTTGTGATCCCGAGGTACTAGGTTTTGAACTACTTGGTTCATTCCTTTTCATCACAGTTGCTTTCTTGACAAAATCTAAGTTAGATTCATTTTCATACTTTTCAATTATGTCCGTTCCCTAGATTTCACAAAGTTCACATTCTTCTTCTTCTTCTGATTCGGCTTCTTTTGACTTTGAGTTGGTGTCTTACCTTTTGGTTTGGCATGATTTTGCTGTTTTTGCACAGTTGGTAATTTCTGATTTCCAAATTGTTTTCGAACTTCGGCCTTTGGGATAGGAGGGCACTGTGTTACTGTTACACGTGATCCTGTCTTTCCCAAAAACTTACTTGTTGAATTTTCAAAGACTTTACTGATTAAGGATTGATTAACGTTCTTAATAGGAAATTCTTTGTCTGAATAAATTTTCTCATCACCAACAAGAGTGTACAGCAAATCCACACTCTCCGACTCTTTCTCAGACGAGGACTCGATTGCAACAGTCATAGCGGGTTTTGCGGGAGGATCACATAGAATATGATTCTCAAGAGGTATGTCCTCTTCTTTGACCACCGCAGCAGACTTTTCTGAATCAGTATCATCAGATTCATCATCAGAAGAATCAGCATCCTCAACAACAACTGGAGGATCCTGATTCTGTTCAGCAGTTACAAATGTATCTGCTGACACATCTGAATCGGATGATACTTCTTTCTTGTATCCGAGTCCTGTAGCAAATTCCTTAACATCCAAAGGAACAGATGGTTCAAAATGAGTTCTATACTCCTCATCAGGCAGTGCATCAAAATTGTTTCTTACGGGTGGTGGACATTTCTTATAACCTATGCATGTGACATCCCGTTTCTCTTTCTGAACATCAATGATGTGATCCAACACATAGCTAGAACTCAAATAACTGTCTAACTTGAGTCGGATCGCCTCACTTTCAGTTTTCACACAAGCCATTTCCTTTTGCATTACCTCAAGGCGAGTTATATACAAATTAATATCAGTTTGTTTTCTGGAAACCATTTTTGTCAACTCCTTTTTATCTTTCTTTAATGTTTCAATCATTGACTTAAATTCATTTTCATGGTTTTCATAAAACATGTTGGCTTCTGTGCACTTGGAAAGATCAACGGTCAACTTTTGGTTGTGAATGAATGTCACATCATATTTCTCTTGCAAAGCCTTGTGTTTGCTTTGCAATTCACACCACTTATCATTCAATGAAGCATGTTTGTCTTGCAAGTCAAACAAACTAGCTTGTAAGGCATCATGTTTGCCTTGCAACTCAGACATGCTTGTCTCTAAATCAGCACATTTAACATTCAAACTATCACAATTATCACAGCTAACAGAAGTGGGTTCATCGACACATACCTGACTTGATGAACTGTCGACATTAGCCATAAAGGCTGAATGGAGAGAAGATGAAGAATAAGCAGCTTGATCCACCAAAATAGATCTTCTTTGAATTCCTGCTGCAGCTTCTTCCAATAGTTCATCAATGTCTGCATCGATTGACGCACTTGATGTCTCATCCACCTGATCATTGCCTGAAGTGGAGGTTTCCTCATCTGAGCTTCCACTATAACCAGAACTGTCTTCATCTTCAGAAGATTCATCACCAATGGCGGAAGATTCTCCACCACTGGCATGATTAAGATCCTTGACAATCTCAGCAAAACACGCCGTTCCATCCGGAGCATCATTTCCCAACTGTAGTGACCAGTCACAACCTTCATCTACTTGAACCACAAGTGCCTGGTTGGCATTTGATGGTCCTGCTTGGCTCTGGTTGTTGACAGGCACCAATGTACGAACATTGTTCCTGTTCTGGTTCTGCTGGTTGCCTTGATTTCTGAAAGGATTCTGGTTTCCATGCTGAGCTGGTCTTGTGCATTCCCTTTTGAAATGACCCCGTTCACCACAGTTAAAGCACTTTACAGCTTGCTTGTCGAACCCATACTTGGTGTCTTTCTTGCTTTCCAAGCTGGTTCATCCAGTTCTTTCCATGAAATCTTTTGCTCTCCTTACAGCACTGGCGAAAGCCCATTTGATGTCCATCAAATCCATCTCATCCTTATCAATCTGTTGATAGTCTTCTTGTGTCAGATTAATGTTCCCAATCTGACCTTCCACTAATCCACAGTATGCGCTCACCACAGTGTTTAGCAGCTCCATGTGTTCCTTTGCTACTTCCACACTGACTTTAGAAAAGCTTGAGGTGTCGAGCCGTACTGTATTTGGCTTTGATTGCTGACTAGCAGATGATGTGCTTCCAAAGCATGCTTGCTGTTGAGGAGGAAGTGGATTCCCGAATATATCAGTTGTTCTGATTTGCTGTTGCTGTTGTGGTGCTGGTTGAGGAGCTGGATTAAGCGGATTTCCAAACATGTCTGTTGTTGGAGGAGGAGTGCCATACAAGCTAGTGCTAGACACAAATGCTGTTTGAATTGGAGCGTGTGAAGAAGGTTTTGTAGAAGTGCTAGAAGTTCCATAATAAATTTCAGGATTTTGTGGCACTGGAACTCTTTTTGCCTTGAGAGTTTCTTCCTGATTCTTGTTTTCCAGGAGTTGAGCAAAATCACTGAAGCTTGTTGTATCCAAAGTGCCATTGTACCTCATGATTTCTAAGAAATTATTCCATTGAGGTGGCAGTGCATCAGCAAACTTCTTCACTATCTCTGCTGAAGTCGTTACAACCCCAGTATTTGCCAATTCAGTAAGCAAATGAGTAAATCGACTTGTCAAATCTCCTAGAGATTCATTCTGCATACAAATAAAACCATCAAACTCTTTCTTTAGCAGATCTTTTCTCAATTGGCGTGTTGCCTCATTTCCTATGCCCCTTATCTTCAATGCGTCCCACAACTTCTTCGTTGTCTTGAAACTGACAAATTGATGATAAATGTCTTTGCTTAACGCCTGAGTAAGAATGGCATATGCTTTCTTTTCTAAGTCATAAACCTTCTTCTGATCTTCCGTAAGATCAGCAAATGTAGCAGCAGATGAAGCGGCAACCTCTATCGTTTGATCAAAATCTGTGATGAAGCGCAACCACAGTTCTGTATTTTGACCAAGGACATATGTATGAAATCTATCAAACCATCCCGGATATTCAGTTAAATGCATCAACTTTGGAGGCCTATTTAAACTTCCTGTTTCACTTTCGCTTAGCAAAATGCTTTGAACACTTGGAGCTTGATTTGATACAAATGCCCATTGACCGGTAGATGTAGCATTAGCTTGCGAACCCGAATCCGGAGCTGGAGTACCAAAATACATCTCTGCATTTACCGGAACACCCCACATCGAATTCATTTTTGATCAGCCGAAGAATACCTGTTCGAAAGTCTTGAACAACACAAACTGTTAAACACAAACAGACTAAGGATCGAAAGATCAACACCTGTTCGAAAGATCAACAGGGTTCGAAAGATCACTGTTGAGTTTCGAACAAAGTTTTCGAAAGATTCTCCAACGAAGGATCCTTATCCTTCGAAAACGTACTGTAGACCGAAAGATGAACACTGTTGAGTGTCGAACAATGACTTCGAAAGACTCCCCAGTCGAAGGATCCTTGTCTTTCGAAAATGAGCAGTAGACCGAAAGATGTATGTTTCGAAAATATTCCTTGGAACGAAAGATAAGTCTCACACTTCGAAGGATGCTCAAAGGATGACTATCTGTCGAACCTCCTTTGGTCGACAGATGATCGTTCGACTTCGAAGGATATCCTTCGATCTTACTGACACGTTTGACAAATGTGACAGGTTGGTGAAAAGTTGACGGGTTGGTGAAAGCTTTCGGCAAAAAGTATGTTCAGACCATATCTTCTGAACATGCAGGTTTCACCAAACAGGTAATGTCCAATATTTTAATCAGTTTACTCTTTTCAAAGCACAAACAAGTTTAATATTCAAATTTTCAAGATCAAAGAGTGTAATCTTATGAAGAACACTATGAAGACTTCAAGAACACCACCCAGAAAAATAAGAATTTCGGTGAACCGAAACTCTCCGAACACACGATTTTGCTAAAATGTTTAACAAAAACCAACAACTAACATGAGAACATGAAAAATACCAAGGTTTTTAAACAAAAACACCAAGCAAAAACAGCAAGATTTTCCAGAAAATATGAACCTTTTTAAACCCGAAAAACAGCAAGAACACCTCGGTTTTAACAAGGAGAAGAGCCAAGGCTCTGATACCACTTGTAGGTCCGGCTAGGGGAGGATCTAGTCGCCTAATCCTTGTGTACAAACCAACCCGGTTGTGCGGAATCCAACCGAGATAGCAAACCGAGATAGAACAAGCACAAAGATAAACACACAAGACTCAACGATTAACACCACTTGTATTAATGCGTATGAAAGGTCCGTTACAAGCACAAGGTTTACAAATCTGTTTTGCAAACTCTCAAAGTTCTCTCGTGTGTGTGTGTGTTCTCCTGTCTGTCTCTCTATTTTCTGCCTTTAGTGTTCTATATTGTCTGACTCTCGAGTGAACACAACACATGGGTATATATACCCGAACACAGCATGTCTGGTCGAAGGATCAGACAGACTGATCGAAAGATCATCTGTCGATCAAAAACCCATCGAAGGATCACATATACCACGAAGGATGGTATCCTTCGTGGTCTATCCTTCGTAGGTTATCTTTCGAGCTCATCGAAGGATATAAGCTATCCTTCGATGACACATCATCCTTCGACACAGCTATATTACAACCAAACTGTTGACTGTTTGGCCGAGTCAAACCGGAGGATGGTTGACTTGGTCAAACTTACAAGACTACAAAGACATCGTTTGTACAAGACGAAATATAGACAAAGTACAGACACAAGTGCACCAACAGTTTACCCGCTTTAACCCGAAAATAACAAGATGGAATTACAATTGACCCATTGTGACCCGTTTAGTTAAAATATTTTACCCAAACTAACCCATATAATTTTAAAAGCAACCCAAACTAACCCACTTGAAAGCCTTTCGGTCAAGATTGCCACCTCTACTTATGTTGTTACGTCTTTCTATCAGGTACTCGATTGAAGAAATATCCGTGTTCAGTATGCAAACAAGAAATAACCACAGCGAAGAAGGATGCTACAATTTGAATTTGGAGGTCTGGCCTATTTACTCGAGTAGCGTACCATAAGTATATTGTTATTTTTGGACTATATATACACTTTTGATGAAAGTTATGGGCGAAGCCACTAACTATAAGTTTAACAATTCAATTTTTTTCAAAATCAATAACAGACCTGCTGCAGAGTAATCAACAATATTAGTGGTATTGATCTATTTAGCTTGTCATTTATCATGTAATTAACCCAATTTTGATTTCATGCATTTTTTAGAGTTTTGCCCTGTGGTACGCTAATGCGGCAAAAGGAGATGAAAAGGGCGTTGCTCTGCAAGCAATTGTATTCTGGAGTTCTATTTGTGATGAAGAGATTGATCGTAAGGGTTCTAAAGCTGGTGAAACCAGTGATTCGGATCCTCATTCTCTTTTCATTGAAACGGCTCTATCATGGTTGGTTTCTATGTTGCTTGAAACTTTATTGAAGCAAGACGAAGATCATGATAAAAAAGATGTCTGCAATCTTGCAGTGGCTGGAGGGACATGTTTAGGTCTTGTTGCTAGAACTGTAGATGATTCTGGTATTCCTTTGGTGAGGTCATTTGTGCTGAAAAATATATTAAAGGCTGATTGGAAATCTCGCGAGGCTGCCACACATGCAGGTGGGTCATATCTTGAAGGCGTAAGTGTCGAATTGGTTGATTCTGGTCTACAATATTTGCATCCGTTACACGTTTAGGTTTTTTTTCGTATATTATGTGTTCGCCGTGTTCTCGCTTTACTACAGTCTAAATTAACCCGCTTGAATACATGAGTTTAGAGTTATATCATGGGAGGTTGAAGTGCTTTGTATTTATTATAAAGAGTGGTTACAGTGAAGGGTTGTTTTCTATCTAATGAAATATGCAAGTATCTAATTTGATTGGTGTTTTAAATGATTATATTATTGTAATAGTTTATAATTGTCAATGTGAATATGCATACAAACTGTTAAGTGTACATGAAATTTTCCTTTTTATCCACTGTCTACATCTATAACTTGCAAAAAACAAAAGCACCAACCGAAGACCGGAGCCCAACATGAATTATGTAAGTTAATTATTATTATATTTGTCTGTACCTTCATTTTCCTAATTATGGTTTATAACGGGTGTTAATCCTTAGACTATTTTTTCATCGTGTTCATTCGCCAAGGTTTCGATCGAACACAATTGATAAAACAACCGAAAAGTGCACAACGGTGTAAATTATTGACTCCGCCGCAACGCGCGGGTTCCCCACTAGTATATATATAGTGAAAGTGTAAAATACAATATCTCTTAACGTACAATACGAACGATATAGTGAAATCACATGTTATAAAATAGCATAGATGAAATCGCATGTGATAATTTTGATGAAATCGCATGTTGGTTTTTTGTAACGATTTCGCATGTGGTAATTTTGATGAAATCGCATGTTGGTTTTTTGTAACAATTTCGCATGTGGTAATTTTGATGAAATCGCATATTAAAAAAACAACATGCGAAATTGTTACAAAAAACCAACATGCGATTTCATTGTGGGATGAAGATCTGACGGCTGTGATGAGCGCGTACATATTGTACGATAAGGGATATTGTACGTTAACCTAACCCTATATATATATATATATACATATGTATATGTATATGAAAACATGTGAACATATACCATAAGTACAAAGATGACAAGAAAAGAACATGGTTCTGCACCAAATAGTACCTAAACACTCTAGCTCATCCCTACGTGTAACTATTAGAAACACAAACACAAATGATATTTGCTACAATAAGTCCCAATGTGTTGATTACGCATGCATGACAGGAGACACCTCCTTTAGCACTCATTATACTTGCACACTTGCTAAACAGAGAACTCGTTTCTGTATTTATTTAAAACGCTTTGGTTGAATACATGATTTGTACTATTTACCACTGTGATGTTTACAAGATACTACTGCAAATTTTAATAACCAACATTAACTCTGGGTAGAGCCGTGAAAAATATAGGAAGTACTGCTTGGGGAATTCCCAAACATAAGGTAAGCGTTGGAAAAGTTATAATAGAAATGAAACTAAACATTAAATATGGCACGTGTGGGTCAAGTCGTCAACAAAAAATTGAATCACCTAAATTGACATGGTGGTGATTTATTTAAAGAAATTTCATCATTTATTTTCTAGTTACTGAGGTGTGATGCAACCATCTTTGATCACCCACTACCAAAAGTAGACTAAGATCCCTGGAATTTGCTTGGGACAAAAGTTAATCAAACTAACCACAAATGGATTATTGATAAGCTACATAGATTCATGGTGAAGTAGTGAGGAGGGATATATTATCTTTCATTAGCCACTATTATGGAGACCTTGCCAACAATTTAATTAAAAAAAGATAAGTGATGGTTAAAAGTCCATACCAATATCAATGGGGTGGTGGTCCATTGGCAAAGGCAAAGCCTTTAAAACATCTGAGTTGGGAAGGGGAAGGTCTTGGGTTCAAGTCCCACCACAGTGGATTAAGAAATTAGCTGTTCAAAAAAAAGTCCATACAAAATATTAATTCACATTTTCAGAATTATTAATAAAATAAGTTTTTCATCCGTCTATGATAGTTTGTCATTTTTCACCAAGGGGTTCACCAAATAAGGGTTAAAACATATTGTGATGCGGGGAAAAAGTCCACATGAAACTAACGGTTTCATTACGCCGGTGAACTTCATATAAGGTTTCTCGGATGATACAATATTCGTATAGGTTTAAACAAGTAATAACCATATACAGATTGATAATTGATGCACTATGAACAGCCATCCGATTAACGTTTTTGAAGATGTGTTCAACTGGTTTGTGCAAGAACAGTTTGTGAATTGTTTTTCAAGTTTGCAGACCTTAAAACGTGATCTGCAGATCTTGTAAACGACATACCTATCTTTAAATGACATCATGATCTTTCAAAAAACAACCCTAGTCTCTCAAACGACAACACATTGATCATCATCAAAAGGTAATCGTTGATAAGATAAATTATTGATAAGGTAATCATTGGACAAGTTAAAAAGGAAATGGAACAAAACATTGTTTATGGCGAGTGTGGGGTCAAGTCGTCAACTAAAATTTTTATCACCTAATTTGACCGGTTGGTGATTCATTTAAAGAAAATTCATCATTTGTTTTCTAACTATTGAGTTGTGATGCAACCATCTAGAAATCGAATGGGGTGGAACATTGATTGGTTGTTATTAATGGATAATAATATATTCCATTACCTTTTTTTTTTTGAAAGGCATATATTCCATTACCTACTACCAAAAGTAGACTAAGATCCGTAATATTTGCATGTGAGAAAAGTCTTTCAAACCAACCATTAAAGGATTATTGATAGATTACACAGATTCGTGGTGAAGTAGTGAGCGTGACACCCGGCTTTTCAAGCCGTGTCGTACAATTGTAACACGTGTTGTGAATAGATAAAAAGGTTGTATTTGACTGATTATGAAATTTATATATGATATTTAATGTGTTGGTGAATCCAAACATTTATAAAAATTATGTTGGCAACGATAAAATAAACGCTTATCGCGTAACGATTAAAATGCTTTCGGTGACCACCCGATCAGCGTTAAAATCCTAAAAATAGCCTGTTTTGATTAGAATAGTAATTTTAATCATAATCGTGAGGAAAAATAAATTAAAACGCTAAGAAACTCTATTTTTTGAGTTTGAGCGCGTACCGCGCGATACTGCGCGTATTAGACAAAATACTGTCAACGCAGCCAGTCAAGGCAACTGGTAATTATTTCAGTAATAATTTTGTGTGATTATTTTTATAGAATGATAAAAATAATTTAAAACCCATTAAAACGGGATTAAAACGCTAGATAAAAAACCCGGTATCCAGTAAAATACCTGTTTTTAACACTAATTTACATATATATATATGTATGTATCTATGAGAGAGAGAGGGTAAGGTAGCGGCTAGGGTGGCCACCTCTCTCTTGAAATTGCCATGTGTTGGACATGGGGATGAGGAATGATGATTAATCCCACTTATACACTCAAGATCCTTCAAATACCAACTTTAAACTTTTCAAAATCACACAACTCTCTCTCTCTTGAACATTCTCGGCCGAACACCCCTTGAACCATATCCATTTTCATTTTCCAACTCAATCTTGAAGATTCATATCCATTTCAAGGTGTTTTCAAGTCCCTTTGGTGGTTTAGAAGTGATTTCAAGGTGTTTCAAGCAACAATCAAGTCCCATATCATCAACTCTCTACTAAAAATCATTCAAGAACTTGAAGGTATAAAAATTATTTTAAAAACCATGTTTTTGATTCTTGATGATCTTGATGATGATGGAAGTTTCTCTTGTTCTTGTGTTTAATCACAAACTTGAAACTTAAAACAAATGGATTTTTTAATGAAATAAAAATGGATGTATCTATGTATGTATGTGTGGCCATGAGTGTATGTGTGGGTGTAGATGATTATGTTTTTGATTTTTATTGAAAGATTCTTGAGTTACATGAATACTTGAAAAGTAGGATGCATGTAAGAATCAATATGTGTCATAAAGGAATGTTCTTAAAGTGATTCAAGATTTGAAAATGACATGTTAAAAAGTGAACTTTTGGAAGTTCATATGTGCATATATATTTCATGTATATGTATGTATATATGTATGCATGCATGTAAAAGTTTGTCATATATTCATAAATGTGTAGGATACTTGCATTTATGTATGAATGATTGGATGATCATGATGATATGTGTGTTGTGTTTTGTATGAATATGACATAAATGTGTTCTTGGGTATGATTAAATCATAAATAATGATGATGATGATGATTGTATGAGTGCATTAGATGCACATATGTGAACATATATGATGATATGAAAGCATGAAATGATCATTTGAGCATGATTTGATAAAAATCAATTTTGATCAGAATATAAACACTAAAATAAGAATATTTTGAAGCGTTTAATGATATATAACTTTGTCATAATGTTTACTAGTCTGATTATAATCACTAGGAGTTGTAAAATACGTGAAATCGCATGATTTATGTGACTTACACAAAAACTGCACTAGTCTGATTATAATCACTATTTTAATCAGTAAATAACATGTATTGTGTTAAAATATCAAGTCATTCCGAGTTGGGATGATTATAGTAACGTTTAACGCAAAACTATGCGTTAAAACCGTCAAAAAATCCGCTTTTCGAACCATTTTTATGAAACTGATTTAAATCAGTAAGTAAACTATATTTTTAGTTTAAAAATAAGTATTTGAACTAATTTTAAGTTTACTTGGTGTTTGGTTGGTCATACGTGACTTCCGACGCCCGAAAAAGTTACCGAATCACTAAAATACACGTTTGTCAATGAACACTAGTATGGGTAATTTTTGGGTGACCCTTATGTGTTAAAATGTGTTATGTGATTTAAATATGTGAATGTGAAAATATGTTAAGTGTTAACATGATAGTTGGAAATTTAGACTATGCATGTACACTTGTGCGTTTAGAATCAGTAAAATCGTGTTTAATGTGTAACTGGTTTGTCGAGCATGAAATTTGATACATATAAGTTATTTTATGTATGCATGCCTTAAAAATGACAAAATGAATAAGAAAACGAGATTACGTGTCACACCCCAAAATACAACATGCGGAAACCCCGCTAGGCGTGTGACGTACCAGGATCTAGCCACTAATCACATTGAACTCATAACAAGATTTCAAATAAAGTTGTTATTTATAAATAAAAGTGTTTCAAACATAAGCTTAATAAAATCCAACAAGTTCAGTGGAAGCAATAAATAGATCATTGTTCAAATGTTTCAAAAACCAAATGTATGAAAACTAGTAATCCTGTCATGTGTTTCCAAGCAGCTCGACCCATGACCACTCCAGCTATCCCAGAAAGCAAGTTCCTTATCCATAGAATCTAACGACCTGCGAGCATGCAACAAGTATATCAGCATAAGCTAGCGAGTTCATAGTTTTTACAAAACGTTTAGTTACCAAGTGATTAGTCCAGTTTAATGACAATGTTGATAATAACTCGATACCGTACAAGATGGCGTCAGTTTGTTTGCCCGTCCCCAATGCCCCCTATCAAAGCATTGGTTGTGATTATGGTTATTAGTTCACGCCCGTCCTCTCAGGTATGGTGTGAGGTTGCCAAGCCTAATACCGCTATAAACTAATACGTCTTTACCTCTCAGGTAACTATTCGGTAGAAGATGGGACTTAAGGTGATAGGAAATGAGTTTACTATCCAACATCCCAGTTATTACCCATTTGATTGTCCCACCCACCGGGACGCATGCTCAAGAGAAGTGAACTCACCTTAGTTTGCTCGGTATGATAATGTGTTTCTAACTTTAATTAATGGTTAGACCCGTTACACGCAACCTAAAATATAATGTCATGTAAATGAGTATACGAGTAGAGTTCTGCTTTACCCTAGTGTCCAAACAACATTGTGTTTCACGGAATTAAGTTAACAAGTTAACACATAGTTGGATGTTTGCACGAATACATTTAGGTAATAATAACTTGGAGCAATTATCGCAGTCACACATTCCGACAAAGAGGCCCACTAACATACATACATATATATAAACCACTGTTTCTTAAGTTCATTTATAATCACAACTCATTGTTAGTACTACATTAGAAATTTTGAATTATATAAGCCCACTAAGCCTTCGGTCCACTCAAACAACACCCATGTTCACATATGATTTATGTATACCTATCCTACTTGTAGGTCCCTCGGAGGATGAGGTTAAACCTTATCCTTGTTATGCTTAACACACTAGCAAGTGCGGAATCCAAGCTAGAATGCAAACCGATAGTTTATATGAGAACACAAGCCACAAAGAGAAGGGTAGACACACGAGATATCAAAGTTTTCTCTTATATTTCAGTGGACACGGTTACAGCCCTTGACCAAACTGAAAATAAGCTCTCTACAAGACTAAGTTAACTCACTTCTCACACACTTGCGAAGTGAACACATTACATGGATATATATATCCATCACAGCTCGTCTGGTCGAAGGATCAGATAGCCTGATCGAAAGATCATCTATCGATCTGAAACCTATCGAAGGATCACATATACCTCGAAGGATGATATCCTTCGAGGTCCATCTATATCCGTCGAAGGTTTATCCTTCGAGCTCATCGAAGGATATAAACAATCCTTCGATGACTCATCCTTCGACACAACATCCTACAACCAATGTGCTAACTGTTTGGCCAAGTCAAACCAGGAGGATGGTTGACTTGGTCAAACTTACATCGAACACACATAATAACAAACCTAAGACGTAACTCAGACTAACACAAGACATCGTTTTGTATCATGACAAAATACAGACAAAGTACAGACACAAGTGCACCAACAAACTCCCCCTTGGCTGTAGCTTTGTCTCGATTTTCGTGTCTTCAAGTCTTTGACGTCCTTTCAAGTCTTCAATGTCGGAGGATCTTTAAAGTCTTCACGTCTTGAAAGCATAAAGTGTACCAACAAACTCCCCGTTTCATGTAGGAAGTGTGTTGACAAACTCCCCCTTAACATAAGCTCCCCCTTGAGTTATGCTCGTGAAAGTCTTGATCTTTACAACTTGAGATCCCTGTGGTGTTGATGATGGTCAGCGGCAACTCGATCATCTTCATCACTTGAGTGCCTTCACGTCGTGTCTTCATTCCGAAGCTTGTCATCGACCATGTTCTCCTTGCCTTTAAAATCTGCACATGCAAGAAATCTAAACGCGTAATGAGAACAACTGCCTGGAATATCATAAACAAACAACACACATGTGACCATTGTTCAATCAATCACCGTCCGACAGTTTGAAAGTTTAACAAATTGTTCAGTTTTTAGGTTTTTAACTTCCAAAACTTGCAAGTTTCGACCGTTTATGAAGAATCAGTCGTTTCGGTTTTCAATCAGGTTTCAGGTAACGAAGACTCGAGATCCAACATCGTACAATCGAAAGTAAGACAGAAATAAAATCTTTTTGGCTTTTAGAAAGTTTATATTAAAACACACCTAAAATCTTTTTGGTATTTTGAATATTTGAAATGTAAAGACAGAAAGCAGTAAATAAATATATACAAAGATGCAGAAACTGAAAGCATTAAATAAATATTTACAGACATTCTTTTTGCGAGTTTCGAGGGTAAGAGAATCATATCAGTGTACGGTCACGCCAAAACGCTCTCTTTGTTCAATTAGTTAACATTAAGATAAGCATCCTATAACAATTATCGGTATTGTTGTCCACATAAGCTCAACTTATCAGATGTAATCATGTTTAGGAGATACGTTAAGGTATGATTTATACTTACCGACCGGTGTTCATCCACATCACGACACATTCCCGTATCAAGGTATGCACGAGAGTTCATCTTACCGGTGAGTATACCGATTATCATCTGTTTGACCGTATATGATGTGAGATTCTCACTTATTTTGATTTGAAAACAAGCCCTATGTGATAGAATCACTTATTGATGAGGAACTTGATTTTCGATGCATGAAGGCACAGGAGCAAGTCCGTGAACAGGTCAGTACTTTCGTACAGCAGAGAGACGAACTTGACTCCCGGAAGAATGTGATATATTATCACTTATTTGTTTGGACATGTGATTGTTGATCACTTATTGAGGTCGAATGCAATATGTACACGTATGTATGGTATCATGGAAGATCTAGACTTGCGTCCCCGTTATTTTTCGGTAAAAGATACAACCATGATACCCAGATGATAAGCAGCATAAAGACCGAATATTTCAGAACCTCGGCAATCTCTCAAACGAAATTTCAGTACTAAGACCATATGCCAATGAGTGGTTCCCACCCGGTCTTCAGTCGGATTTAAGTTTATATCACCCTGCACACTTTAAAATGATTGTGAGCCTACCGATACATCTTATATAGAGCTGCTTATCGTTTTTCAGTTTAGGGTTTAAAGAGGTTTAGACAGACCACTGATGTACTATCATTTTCTCTTTTTCTCGCCAGGAAACTCATTTTTGTTTTTCTATTGTTTTTGTGTTTTTGAAATTTTTTTGATGTTTTTGGTTTTTCAAATTTTGGATTTACTCCCCCTAAAATCAATAAACTAAGATAAAAATTTAAAAGACACACAGGTATTTACAAAAATGATTTTCCGATGTTGGTTTTACTCTTGCTTGACCTTAATGCCGTTTACCAATAATAAAAAGTCAAATCTTGATTTGTCAAATGCTTTGGTAAAAAGGTCGGCACGTTGGTCATCGGTGTGCACCTTAACAACATCGATTAGCCTTTTCTCAAAGCAATCACGTATGAAGTGATATTTGATTTCGATGTGTTTGGTTTTTGAATGCTGCACAGGATTTCTAGTGATCTGTAAGGCAGCAGAATTATCAACGTAAATAGGAGTAGTTAGGAATTCAAAACCGTAGTCGCGCATTTTTTGTTGGATCCATAGGACTTGGGAGCAACAACTTGAGGCAGCAATGTATTCAGCTTCGCATGTTGATGTAGCTACACAAGTCTGCTTCTTGCACTGCCATGTGACTAGGCGATTTCCCAAAAACTGACATCCAGCCGTTGTGGATTTGCCGTCGATTTTGCATCCGCCAAAATCAGAATCACTGAATGCGATCAAGTCAAAGTTATTATCCCTAGGGTACCATAGACCGGTGTCAGGGCAACCCTTCAAATAACGAAAAATCCTTTTTACAGCTGCAAGATGTGAGGCCTTCGGGTTGACTTGATATCTGGCAAGCAGGCACGTTGGGTACATTATATCTGGTCTTGATGCTGTGAGGTACATAAGAGATCCGATCATCGCGCGGTAGTATGAGGGGCTAACAGCTTCACCCTTCAAGTCTGGAGTAATTCCGTGATTTTGCGGCAATGGGGTACCGATGGGCGTTGCATCAGACATCTGGAACCGGCTCAAGATGTCACCAACATATTTAGTCTGATGGATGAATATCCCAGACTCGGTTTGTTGTACTTGTAGGCCCAAAAAGAAGGTCATTTCCCCCATAGCACTCATCTCGAATTTATCCTGCATGATGCGCACGAAATTCCTACACAAAACATCATTAGTAGAACCAAAAATAATATCATCAACGTATACCTGAACCAGTAGAAGATCTCCATCTTGTTCTTTGATGAAAAGAGTACAATCGATAAGACCTCTGCGAAATCCATTCTCCAGCAGATAATTAGATAAGGTTGCGTACCAAGCTCGCGGTGCTTGATGTAGACCATATAGAGCTTTGTTGAGCAAGCAAACCCGATCGGGATGGATAGGATCTTCAAAACCTGGAGGCTGTTCGACGTACACCTCTTCTTCCACCACACCATGTAAGAATGCACTTTTCACGTCCATCTGGTATACCTTGAAACCTTTGAATGAGGCATAAGCCAGAAAGATCCGAATTGCTTCTAGACGTGCAACAGGTGCATACACTTCGTTGTAGTCGATCCCTTCTATCTGACGAAAACCTTGAACGACTAGCCTTGCTTTGTTTCGAATAACGACTCCACGGTCATCCTTTTTGCACTTAAACACCCAACGGGTACCAATCTTCTTGTAACCAGCAGGTTTCTCTACGAGTTTCCAGACACCAAGCTTCTGGAATTGTTGCAGTTCTTCCTGCATTGCTTCAACCCAAGAGTTATCTTTCAAAGCTTCTTTCCAAGTTCTTGGCTCTTCCTGTGAGACATAACACGCGAAAGACCAATCGTTTTGTTGACCAGATTCTCTAATCGACGCATACAAGCCTGCATTGTTGTTGTTTCGCAACATGTTTCTTGTTTGAACGCCACTTTGTACATTTCCGATGATGTTTTGTTGAGGATGGGTATTGTGAATCCTTGTTTCTGGATTATCTGGTACAGAAACATTAATACCCAGGTTGTTGAGATTGAGATCAACAACCAATTCAATACCCGGAATTGACGAAGAGGATGATGCAGTAGCTTCAGCTGTTCTAGGGGCGTCCACTGGAGGAGTACCCTCTGAAGTACCATGAACTGCTGTTGTTGGAGCTTCTTGATCTGCATCGAGAAATTCATCATCCTCTGAAGATTCGTTCAATTCGGTAGCATCGTGAAAATCCTCATTGTCGAGAGCATTATTGTTCACCGAAGATGGTTCTTGATTGACAATAATTGGACGAACCAACGGTGAATCTGTTGCATTGTCACTCTCAAAAAACATTCTTGCCGCAGCATTTTCTTCAACGGCTTCAACATTGATCGAATTGAAAAAGTCATCGTACTCAAACATCCAAGGCTGACCAGGACATTTGACTGGTAAAGTGTGCCTTTGTACTCTGACTTCAGACCATTCCTCGACCCTTTTAGTCTCTAGATTCCAGACTCTTAAGTTCGGGGTGGAATACCCAAGAAAGTATCCCTCAATTGCTTTTGCCCCAAACTATCCATTAGGATCGATTATTGTACATGGAGCTCCAAACGGTTCAAGATATGACAAATCTGGTTTCCGTTTGTTAATAAGCTCAAAGCAGGTCTTGTTGTGCCTTTTGACTGTAAAGACTCGGTTCAACGTATAACATACAGAGGCCACAGCTTCACTCCAGAATGGAATGGGCAACTGCGATTCTACCAACATAGTCCTAGCAGTCTCGATCAATGTGCGGTTCTTACGTTCAGCGACACCATTTTGTTGAGGAGTGTAAGCCGCACTAAATTCGTGAAGAATACCTTTTGAGGTGCAAAACTCCGCCATGGCATGATTTTTAAATTCAGTACCATTGTCGCTACGTATCCGCCTAACCTTCAACTTATATAGATTCTCAATCTGAATGATCAAGTTTTTGATAATACCGAAGGTTTCGCTCTTGTGTGCCATGAACGCCACCCAAGAAAATCTTGAATAATCATCAGTTATCACGAGGCAATATTGATCATTCCTGATACTTTTGTGCTGGACAGGACCGAACAAATCCATGTGCAAACGTTCAAGAGGAACGGCCACCGTGTTGATTTTCTTTGTAGGGTGTCGCTTCTTCGTTTGTTTTCCTTTCTGGCACGAGACACAGACGTCTTGAAGATGGAAGTTTTTAAGAGGAACACCATTCACCAATTCATTTGATACCAAATGATTCATTTTCCGTAAGTGAATGTGACCCATTCGTCTGTGCCAAGAGATTGAGTCCTTTTCTGTGGCTTTGGAAACGAAACAGGTTGCTTGTGCAGACGTTGTGATAGCTTGGCTCATATCAAGGACGTACAAGTCATTTATCCTTGGAGCAGACAAGAGAATCCATTCTTTTGGAATTTTGAAGCCGGGTTTCAGCACATAACATCCATTTGCATAAAAGTGTACTGAGAACTGCTTATCACAGATTTGAGAAACACTAAGAAGATTGTGATCAAGTTGTTGTACGAAGTTGATCTTATCAAAGCTAACAACCCCGTTGGAAATCATTCCTTCACCCGTAATATATCCGCCTTTATCTCCAGCAAAAGCAACATAACCTCCTCTAATAGATTTAACGTCGTAGAGAAGCTTCATGTCGCCTGTCATGTGCCTGGATGCCCCACTATCAACAATCCAATGACTACTGATAGTTCCTCCTGGAACACCCTGCACATGAACTCACATCATTAGTTGGAGATGGGGACCCAAGCCATTGTGGTCTTGGGTCTTCCATTTTTATCAACAACAATAACCTCCACTTTTTGATGATTCGGAAATTGTGATGGTCCCTCTGAACTTGTGGTCAATTTAGGTTTCCATGTCTGTTGAGTTTTACCAGTTTGATTGTTTAAAAATTTAACTTCGTGATTGTTTGAAGTTTTTGAAAATTTTGAGTTTTCTGGCTTAACTGAAACAGATTGTTTTTGAACCACATCAGTTTTAAGTGCCTTTTCAATCACCTTGACTTGTTGGCGTTTCTGTTTCTTTTCCCTTTCTCTTACAAGTCGGGGATCTTGTTTTACAGAAACAGATCGCTTTTGGTGATTGTGTTCACGGGGATCATCAACCTTTGCTTTCAACTTATGAAGATACAGACAATTTCGAATTATGTGTCCAATTTCACCACATTCAAAACATGATCTTCGTTCAACAAACCCCGAAGTATCATGTGATCGTCTTGCCGATGATGAACTTTGTGATCCCGAGGTACTAGGTTTTGAACTATTTGGTTCATTCCTTTTTATCACTGTTGCTTTCTTGACAAAATCTAAGTTAGATTGATTTTCAAACGTTTCAATTTTGTCCGTTCCCTTAGATTTCACAAAGTTCACATTCTTGTTCTTCTTTTGATTTGGCTTCCTTTGACCTTGAGTCGTTGCTTTTCCTTTTGGTTTGGTATGATTTTGCTGTTTTTGCACTGTTGGTAATTTCTGATTTCCATATTATTTTCGAACTTCAGCCTTTGGAATAGGAGGACACTGTGTTACTGTAACATGTGATCCTGTCTTTCCCAAAAACTTACTTGTTGAATTTTCAAAAACTTTACTGATTAAAGATTGATTTACATTCTTAATCGGAAAATCTTTGTCAGAATAAATTTTATCATCACCAACAAGAGTGTACAGCAAATCCACACTCTCAGACTCTTTTGCAGACGAGGACTCGATTGCAACAGTCTTAGCGGGTTTTGCAGGAGGATCACACAGAATATGATTCTCAAGAGGTATGTCCTCTTCTTTTATCACCGCATCAGACTTTGCTAAATCAGTATCATCAGATTCATCATCAGAAGAATCAGCATCCTCAACAACAACTGGAGGATCCTGATTCTGTTCAGCAGAAGACACACATGTATCTGCTGACACATCCGAATCTGATGATACTTCTTTCTTGTATCCGAGTCCTGTTGCAAATTCATTAACATCTAGAGGAACAGATGGTTCAAAGAAAATTCTATCCTCCTCGTCAGGCATGGCATCATAATTGTGTCTCACAGGTGGTGGACATTTCTTGTATCCAATGCATGTGACATCCCGTTTCTCTTTCTGTACGTCAATGATGTGATCCAACACATAGCTAGAGCTCAAATAACTGTCTAGCTTAAGTTGGATCGCCTCACTTTCAGTTTTCACACAAGCCATTTCCTTTTGCATTACCTCAAGACGAGTTATATACAAATTAATGTCAGTTTGTTTTCTGGAAACCATTTTAGTTAACTCGGTTTTATCTTTATTTAATTTTTCAATTACCGATTTAAACTCCTTTTCATGGTTTTCATAAAACATGTTGGCTTCAGTGCACTTCGAAAGATCAACGGTTAATTTCTGATTGTGAATGAATGTCACATCATATTTCTCTTGCAAAGCCTCGTGTTTGCTTTGCAATTCACGCCACTTATCATTCAACGAAACATGTTTGTCTTGCAAGTCAAACAAACTAGCTTGTAAAGCATCATGTTTGTCTTGCAACTCAGACATGTTTGCATCCAAATCAGCACATCTAACATGCAATCTATCACAATTATCACAAATAGTAGCAGTGGGTTCATCGACACATACCTGACTTGATGAACTGTCGACATTAGCCATAAAGGCTGAATGGAGAGAAGACGAAGAATAAGCAGCTTTATCCACCAAAATAGATCTTCTTTGAATTCCTGCTGCAGCTTCTTCCAAAAGCTCATCAATATCTGCATCAACTGACGCACTTGATGTCTCATCTACATGATCATTTCCTGAAGTGGAGGATTCTTCATCTGAGCTTCCACTATAACCGGAGCTGTCTTCATCTTCAGAAGATTCATCACCATTGGTGGAAGAATCTCCACCACTGGCGTGATTTAAATCCTTAACCACTTCAGCAAAACATGCTGTTCCATGTGGAGCATCACCACTCAGCTGAATTGACCAATCACAACCTTCATCTACTTGAACCACAAGTGCCTGGTTGGCATTAGATGGTCCTGCTTGACTCTGGTTGTTGACAGGCACCAATGTGCGCTCATTGTTCCTTACTTGATTCTGATTTGCCCTGTTGCCTTGACCTCTGAAAGGATTTTGGTTTCCATGTTGAGATGGCCTCGTACATTCACGTTTGAAATGACCACGTTCACCACAATTGAAGCACTTAACAGCCTGCTTATCAAACCCATACTTGGTGTCTTTCTTGCTTTCCAAGCTGGTTCTGCCAGTTCTTTCCATGAAATCCTTTGCTCGCCTAACAGCACTGGCAAAGGCCCACTTGATGTCCATCATCTCCATCTCCTCTTTATCAATCTGCTGATAGTCTTCTTGTGTCAGATTAATGTTACCAATCTGACCTTCCACTAATCCACAGTATGCGCTCACCAAAGTGTTTAGCAGCTCCATGTGTTCCTTTGCTACTTCCACACTGACTTTAGAAAAGCTTGAGGTGTCGAGCCGTACTGTATTTGGCTTTGATTGCTGACCAGCAGATGATGTGCTTCCATAACATGCTTGCTGTTGAGGAGGAAGTGGATTCCCGTATAAATCTGTTGGTCCGGTAGATCGAACAGGTAATGGATTTCCGAACATATCAGTTGCTCTGATAGGTCGTTGGCTTTGCTGTTGTGGTACTGGTTGAGGGACTGGTTCAAGCGGATTTCCATACATGTCTGTTGTTGGAGGAGGCTTGACCGGAACTTGGATAGGATTGACATACATGTCAGTGCTAGACACAAACGCTGTTTGAATTGGAGCGTGTGAAGAAGGTTTTGTAGAAGTGCTAGAAGTTCCGTAATACATTTCAGGATTTTGTGGCACTGGAACTCTTTTCGCCTTGAGAGTTCCTTCCTGATTCTTGTTTTCCAGGAGTTGAACAAAGTCATTGAAGTTTGTTGTAGCTAAAGTGCCATTGTACTTCATGATTTCCAAGAAAGTATTCCATTGAGGTGGCAGTGCATCTGCAAACTTTTTCACTACCTCTGCTAAAGTTGTTACAACCCCAATATTTGCCAATTCAGTCAGCAAATGATTAAATCGACTTGTCAAATCTCCTAAAGATTCATTCTCCATACAAGTAAAACCATCAAACTCTTTCTTTAGCAGGTCTTTTCTCAATTGACGTGTCGCTTCATTTCCTACGCCCCTTATCTTCAATGCGTCCAACAACTTCTTCGTTGTCTTGAAACTGACAAATTGATGATAAATATCTTTGCTTAACGCCTGAGTAAGAATGGCATACGCTTTCTTCTCTAAGTCATAGACCTTCTTCTGATCTTCCGTAAGATCGGAAAACGTAGCAGCAGATGAAGCGGCAACCTCTATTGTTTGATCAAAATCTGTGATGAAACGCAACCACAATTCTGTATTTTGACCAAGGACGTATGTATGAAATCTATCAAACCATCCCGGATATTCACTTAAGTGCATCAACTTTGGAGGCCTATTCAAACTTCCCGTTTCACTCTCGCTTAACAAAATGCTTTGAATACTTGGAGTTTGATTTGATACGAATGCCCATTGACCGGTAGATATAGCATTAGTTTGCGAAGATACAGGTACGGGAGATTCGGCCCATGCATGAGATAAACTGGTATTTCTATACTTTCCCGAATCCGGAGCTGGAGTACCATAATACATTTCTGTATTTATCGGAGTACCCCACATCGAATTCATCTTTGATCAAGAAAAATGAATACCTGAAAATCACACCTCAAACAAATAGTTAAGACACACTTGCAAGCTTTCTGTTTAAAAAAAAAGTGTTTCGACGAAACACAGTTCCACGAAACAGACTAGGATCGAAGGATCAATACTTGTTCGAAGGATCAACAGTGTTCGAAAGATCACTGTTGAATTTCGAACAATGATTTTGAAGGATACTCCAATCGAAAGATCCTTATCTTTCGAACCAGAACTGAATATCGAAAGATGTATCCTTCGAAGATGGGACTTAAGAATATTTTGAGCATGATTTGATAAAAATCAATTTTGATCAGAATATAAACACTAAAATAAGAATATTTTGAAGCGTTTAATGATATATAACTTTGTCATAATGTTTACTAGTCTGATTATAATCACTAGGAGTTGTAAAATACGTGAAATCGCATGATTTATGTGACTTACACAAAAACTGCACTAGTCTGATTATAATCACTATTTTAATCAGTAAATAACATGTATTGTGTTAAAATATCAAGTCATTCCGAGTTGGGATGATTATAGTAACGTTTAACGCAAAACTATGCGTTAAAACCGTCAAAAAATCCGCTTTTCGAACCATTTTTATGAAACTGATTTAAATCAGTAAGTAAACTATATTTTTAGTTTAAAAATAAGTATTTGAACTAATTTTAAGTTTACTTGGTGTTTGGTTGGTCATACGTGACTTCCGACGCCCGAAAAAGTTACCGAATCACTAAAATACACGTTTGTCAATGAACACTAGTATGGGTAATTTTTGGGTGACCCTTATGTGTTAAAATGTGTTATGTGATTTAAATATGTGAATGTGAAAATATGTTAAGTGTTAACATGATAGTTGGAAATTTAGACTATGCATGTACACTTGTGCGTTTAGAATCAGTAAAATCGTGTTTAATGTGTAACTGGTTTGTCGAGCATGAAATTTGATACATATAAGTTATTTTATGTATGCATGCCTTAAAAATGACAAAATGAATAAGAAAACGAGATTACGTGTCACACCCCAAAATACAACATGCGGAAACCCCGCTAGGCGTGTGACGTACCAGGATCTAGCCACTAATCACATTGAACTCATAACAAGATTTCAAATAAAGTTGTTATTTATAAATAAAAGTGTTTCAAACATAAGCTTAATAAAATCCAACAAGTTCAGTGGAAGCAATAAATAGATCATTGTTCAAATGTTTCAAAAACCAAATGTATGAAAACTAGTAATCCTGTCATGTGTTTCCAAGCAGCTCGACCCATGACCACTCCAGCTATCCCAGAAAGCAAGTTCCTTATCCATAGAATCTAACGACCTGCGAGCATGCAACAAGTATATCAGCATAAGCTAGCGAGTTCATAGTTTTTACAAAACGTTTAGTTACCAAGTGATTAGTCCAGTTTAATGACAATGTTGATAATAACTCGATACCGTACAAGATGGCGTCAGTTTGTTTGCCCGTCCCCAATGCCCCCTATCAAAGCATTGGTTGTGATTATGGTCATTAGTTCACGCCCGTCCTCTCAGGTATGGTGTGAGGTTGCCAAGCCTAATACCGCTATAAACTAATACGTCTTTACCTCTCAGGTAACTATTCGGTAGAAGATGGGACTTAAGGTGATAGGAAATGAGTTTACTATCCAACATCCCAGTTATTACCCATTTGATTGTCCCACCCACCGGGACGCATGCTCAAGAGAAGTGAACTCACCTTAGTTTGCTCGGTATGATAATGTGTTTCTAACTTTAATTAATGGTTAGACCCGTTACACGCAACCTAAAATATAATGTCATGTAAATGAGTATACGAGTAGAGTTCTGCTTTACCCTAGTGTCCAAACAACATTGTGTTTCACGGAATTAAGTTAACAAGTTAACACATAGTTGGATGTTTGCACGAATACATTTAGGTAATAATAACTTGGAGCAATTATCGCAGTCACACATTCCGACAAAGAGGCCCACTAACATACATACATATATATAAACCACTGTTGCTTAAGTTCATTTATAATCACAACTCATTGTTAGTACTACATTAGAAATTTTGAATTATATAAGCCCACTAAGCCTTCGGTCCACTCAAACAACACCCATGTTCACATATGATTTATGTATACCTATCCTACTTGTAGGTCCCTCGGAGGATGAGGTTAAACCTTATCCTTGTTATGCTTAACACACTAGCAAGTGCGGAATCCAAGCTAGAATGCAAACCGATAGTTTATATGAGAACACAAGCCACAAAGAGAAGGGTAGACACACGAGATATCAAAGTTTTCTCTTATATTTCAGTGGACACGGTTACAGCCCTTGACCAAACTGAAAATAAGCTCTCTACAAGACTAAGTTCACTCACTTCTCACACACTTGCGAAGTGAACACATTACATGGATATATATATCCATCACAGCTCGTCTGGTCGAAGGATCAGATAGCCTGATCGAAAGATCATCTATCGATCTGAAACCTATCGAAGGATCACATATACCTCGAAGGATGATATCCTTCGAGGTCCATCTATATCCGTCGAAGGTTTATCCTTCGAGCTCATCGAAGGATATAAACAATCCTTCGATGACTCATCCTTCGACACAACATCCTACAACCAATGTGCTAACTGTTTGGCCAAGTCAAACCAGGAGGATGGTTGACTTGGTCAAACTTACATCGAACACACATAATAACAAACCTAAGACGTAACTCAGACTAACACAAGACATCGTTTTGTATCATGACAAAATACAGACAAAGTACAGACACAAGTGCACCAACACTACTATTAATTGAGAACAGTTTTATGTTATGATCATTCAAATTTTTAAAAGTGCAGAAGCATTATATTCTCATCTTTGGATCCTATTGAAACTTTTATATTCGGACCCTTATCACAACACATGTGCGGCCACTTTGAGTTGTGCTAACTTATCTAATTAAAACATTATATGCAACTTTGGACCAAAGCATTACATGCAGACATTCATATACTGTAAACATTGTACCTACAAAGCCCAGCCCACCTACTCATTGTACGTAAGTATTCTCATCCACAAAGTCCAAGTGTGCGATTGGGTCAGTTGTGCAATCCATTCACTTACAGCCCATCTACAAGAGTGTGCGGCCAGGTAAATATGCATTTACATGTGCGACTAGTTTAATTTAATGTGACGGCCCATTTCACAAGTGTGCGAGCCCAGCTAATGCACCCCACCAGCCCCGACTTCAGCGACATGCAATGACAGGTTGTACAGCCCGCTGTTTTGCCGGTTCAATGCATTAACGTGCGTGTTCATGGTGTGATCGGTTACACCCACCCCTGATTAAGAAATCAATTACCCATTCCCATGTTGTTCGACTCAACCCATCAGTTTAACATTTAAAACTATTAAATCATATTAGTGCCCTGCTTCATCTAACCCTAGCAGTAACTAAGCAGTTAACGTGGTCATCATGCAGGCATGGATTAAATATTCAAAGATATCACCTCCTACTCATGCATAGCAACCCAACTTTCCTTCACTACTTAATGTCTACAATTACTAACAATTAACCGAACCGATCCGTAAACATTAAACATTATATTAAACCCGTAACTCATTTTTTTTTTCTTAAAGTCACGGAGTCTGCAACCCTAGTATACTAGTTGTTCATCATGGACATATTTATGCTAATAAGTTCGATCCAACCACATCAAGCATTTGATCCGACTCACAAAATCACGTTATTTATTCAAACTCTTAGATCGTGTACAGCCTAAATAACAAATACTCAAACGATCAAATACAACCGGAGAACTACAACAAATAGAGAAGGTGATACACTAACCGAGACGTGAGACGAAATCGAAAAGAGAACTTCAAGATGGAGGAAAGGTCGTCGTCAGGTTCAAGGAGAGAAGAAGAGAAGTATTTGAGGGTCTTGTAATTTGCGTAGTTGTTAATTAAAGATAATGAAACTATTTATCTAATGTGTATGCCGCCAATGAGGGACTCAAGGCTCGGTTTGGGCTTAGATTTGGGCCGATGAGAGCCCATGTGATTCGAAGGGTGTACGGCTAAAGGAAAAAGTGTGTGGCTAGACTTAACGGATCTTTACAACTTGAGATCCTTGTGGTGTTGATGATGGTCAGCGGCAACTCGATCATCTTCATCACTTGAGTGCCTTCACGTCGTGTCTTCATTCCGAAGCTTGTCATCGACCATGTTCTCCTTGCCTTTAGAATCTGCACATGCAAGAAATCTAAATGCGTAATGAGAACAACTGCCTGGAATATCATATACAAACAACACACATGTGACCATTGTTCAATCAATCACCGTCCGACAGTTTGAAAGTTTAACAAATTGTTCAGTTTTTAGGTTTTTAACTTCCAAAACTTGCAAGTTTCGACCGTTTATGAAGAATCAGTCGTTTCGGTTTTCAATCAGGTTTCAGGTAACGAAGACTCGAGATCCAACATCGTACAATCGAAAGTAAGACAGAAATAAAATCTTTTTGGATTTTAGAAAGTTTATATTAAAACACACCTAAAATCTTTTTGGTATTTTGAATATTTGAAATGTAAAGACAGAAAGCAGTAAATAAATATATACAAAGATGCAGAAACTGAAAGCATTAAATAAATATTTACAGACATTCTTTTTGCGAGTTTCGAGGGTAAGAGAATCATATCAGTGTACGGTCACGCCAAAACGCTCTCTTTGTTCAATTAGTTAACATTAAGATAAGCATCCTATAACAATTATCGGTATTGTTGTCCACATAAGCTCAACTTATCAGATGTAATCATGTTTAGGAGATACGTTAAGGTATGATTTATACTTACCGACCGGTGTTCATCCACATCACGACACATTCCCGTATCAAGGTATGCACGAGAGTTCATCTTACCGGTGAGTATACCGATTATCATCTGTTTGACCGTATATGATGTGAGATTCTCACTTATTTTGATTTGAAAACAAGCCCTATGTGATAGAATCACTTATTGATGAGGAACTTGATTTTCGATGCATGAAGGCACAGGAGCAAGTCCGTGAACAGGTCAGTACTTTCGTACAGCAGAGAGACGAACTTGACTCCCGGAAGAATGTGATATATTATCACTTATTTGTTTGGACATGTGATTGTTGATCACTTATTGAGGTCGAATGCAATATGTACACGTATGTATGGTATCATGGAAGATCTAGACTTGCGTCCCCGTTATTTTTCGGTAAAAGATACAACCATGATACCCAGATGATAAGCAGCATAAAGACCGAATATTTCAGAACCTCGGCAATCTCTCAAACGAAATTTCGGTACTAAGACCATATGCCAATGAGTGGTTCCCACCTGGTCTTCAGTCGGATTTAAGTTTATATCACCCTGCACACTTTAAAATGATTGTGAGCCTACCGATACATCTTATATAGAGCTGCTTATCGTTTTTCAGTTTAGGGTTTAAAGAGGTTTAGACAGACCACTGATGTACTATCATTTTCTCTTTTTCTCGCCAGGAAACTCATTTTTGTTTTTCTATTGTTTTTGTGTTTTTGAAATTTTTTTGATGTTTTTGGTTTTTCAAATTTTGGATTTACTCCCCCTAAAATCAATAAACTAAGATAAAAATTTAAAAGACACACAGGTATTTACAAAAATGATTTTCCGATGTTGGTTTTACTCTTGCTTGACCTTAATGCCGTTTACCAATAATAAAAAGTCAAATCTTGATTTGTCAAATGCTTTGGTAAAAAGGTCGGCACGTTGGTCATCGGTGTGCACCTTAACAACATCGATTAGCCTTTTCTCAAAGCAATCACGTATGAAGTGATATTTGATTTTGATGTGTTTGGTTTTTGAATGCTGCACAGGATTTCTAGTGATCTGTAAGGCAGCAGAATTATCAACGTAAATAGGAGTAGTTAGGAATTCAAAACCGTAGTCGCGCATTTGTTGTTGGATCCATAGGACTTGGGAGCAACAACTTGAGGCAGCAATGTATTCAGCTTCGCAAGTTGATGTAGCTACACAGGTCTGCTTCTTGCACTGCCATGTGACTAGGCGATTTCCCAAAAACTGACATCCAGCCGTTGTGGATTTGCCGTCGATTTTGCATCCGCCAAAATCAGAATCACTGAATGCGATCAAGTCAAAGTTATTATCCCTAGGGTACCATAGACCGGTGTCAGGGCAACCCTTCAAATAACGAAAAATCCTTTTTACAGCTGCAAGATGTGAGGCCTTCGGGTTGACTTGATATCTGGCAAGCAGGCACGTTGGGTACATTATATCTGGTCTTGATGCTGTGAGGTACATAAGAGATCCGATCATCGCGCGGTAGTATGAGGGGCTAACAGCTTCACCCTTCAAGTCTGGAGTAATTCCGTGATTTTGCGGCAATGGGGTACCGATGGGCGTTGCATCAGACATCTGGAACCGGCTCAAGATGTCACCAACATATTTAATCTGATGGATGAATATCCCAGACTCGGTTTGTTGTACTTGTAGGCCCAAAAAGAAGGTCATTTCCCCCATAGCACTCATCTCGAATTTATCCTGCATGATGCGCACGAAATTCCTACACAAAACATCATTAGTAGAACCAAAAATAATATCATTAACGTATACCTGAACCAGTAGAAGATCTCCATCTTGTTCTTTGATGAAAAGAGTACAATCGATAAGACCTCTGCGAAATCCATTCTCCAGCAGATAATTAGATAAGGTTGCGTACCAAGCTCGCGGTGCTTGATGTAGACCATATAGAGCTTTGTTGAGCAACCAAACCCGATCGGGATGGATAGGATCTTCAAAACCTGGAGGCTGTTCGACGTACACCTCTTCTTCCACCACACCATGTAAGAATGCACTTTTCACGTCCATCTGGTATACCTTGAAACCTTTGAATGAGGCATAAGCCAGAAAGATCCGAATTGCTTCTAGACGTGCAACAGGTGCATACACTTCGTTGTAGTCGATCCCTTCTATCTGACGAAAACCTTGAACGACTAGCCTTGCTTTGTTTCGAATAACGACTCCACGGTCATCCTTTTTGCACTTAAACACCCAACGGGTACCAATCTTCTTGTAACCAGCAGGTTTCTCTACGAGTTTCCAGACACCAAGCTTCTGGAATTGTTGCAGTTCTTCCTGCATTGCTTCAACCCAAGAGTTATCTTTCAAAGCTTCTTTCCAAGTTCTTGGCTCTTCCTGTGAGACATAACACGCGAAAGACCAATCGTTTTGTTGACCAGATTCTCTAATCGAAGCATACAAGCCTGCATTGTTGTTGTTTCGCAACATGTTTCTTGTTTGAACGCCACTTTGTACATTTCCGATGATGTTTTGTTGAGGATGGGTATTGTGAATCCTTGTTTCTGGATTATCTGGTACAGAAACATTAATACCCAGGTTGTTGAGATTGAGATCAACAACCAATTCAATACCCGGAATTGACGAAGAGGATGATGCAGTAGCTTCAGCTGTTCTAGGGGCGTCCACTGGAGGAGTACCCTCTGAAGTACCATGAACTGCTGTTGTTGGAGCTTCTTGATCTGCATCGAGAAATTCATCATCCTCTGAAGATTCGTTCAATTCGGTAGCATCGTGAAAATCCTCATTGTCGAGAGCATTATTGTTCACCGAAGATGGTTCTTGATTGACAATAATTGGACGAACCAACGGTGAATCTGTTGCATTGTCACTCTCGAAAAACATTCTTGCCGCAGCATTTTCTTCAACGGCTTCAACATTGATCGAATTGAAAAAGTCATCGTACTCAAACATCCAAGGCTGACCAGGACATTTGACTGGTAAAGTGTGCCTTTGTACTCTGACTTCAGACCATTCCTCGACCCTTTTAGTCTCTAGATTCCAGACTCTTAAGTTCGGGGTGGAATACCCAAGAAAGTATCCCTCAATTGCTTTTGCCCCAAACTATCCATTAGGATCGATTATTGTACATGGAGCTCCAAACGGTTCAAGATATGACAAATCTGGTTTCCGTTTGTTAATAAGCTCAAAGCAGGTCTTGTTGTGCCTTTTGACTGTAAAGACTCGGTTCAACGTATAACATACAGAGGCCACAGCTTCACTCCAGAATGGAATGGGCAACTGCGATTCTACCAACATAGTCCTAGCAGTCTCGATCAATGTGCGGTTCTTACGTTCAGCGACACCATTTTGTTGAGGAGTGTAAGCCGCACTAAATTCGTGAAGAATACCTTTTGAGGTGCAAAACTCCGCCATGGCATGATTTTTAAATTCAGTACCATTGTCGCTACGTATCCGCCTAACCTTCAACTTATATAGATTCTCAATCTGAATGATCAAGTTTTTGATAATACCGAAGGTTTCGCTCTTGTGTGCCATGAACGCCACCCAAGAAAATCTTGAATAATCATCAGTTATCACGAGGCAATATTGATCATTCCTGATACTTTTGTGCTGGACAGGACCGAACAAATCCATGTGCAAACGTTCAAGAGGAACGGCCACCGTGTTGATTTTCTTTGTAGGGTGTCGCTTCTTCGTTTGTTTTCCTTTCTGGCACGAGACACAGACGTCTTGAAGATGGAAGTTTTTAAGAGGAACACCATTCACCAATTCATTTGATACCAAATGATTCATTTTCCGTAAGTGAATGTGACCCATTCGTCTGTGCCAAGAGATTGAGTCCTTTTCTGTGGCTTTGGAAACGAAACAGGTTGCTTGTGCAGACGTTGTGATAGCTTGGCTCATATCAAGGACGTACAAGTCATTTATCCTTGGAGCAGACAAGAGAATCCATTCTTTTGGAATTTTGAAGCCGGGTTTCAGCACATAACATCCATTTGCATAAAAGTGTACTGAGAACTGCTTATCACAGATTTGAGAAACACTAAGAAGATTGTGATCAAGTTGTTGTACGAAGTTGATCTTATCAAAGCTAACAACCCCGTTGGAAATCATTCCTTCACCCGTAATATATCCGCCTTTATCTCCAGCAAAAGCAACATAACCTCCTCTAATAGATTTAACGTCGTAGAGAAGCTTCATGTCGCCTGTCATGTGCCTGGATGCCCCACTATCAACAATCCAATGACTACTGATAGTTCCTCCTGGAACACCCTGCACATGAACTCACATCATTAGTTGGAGATGGGGACCCAAGCCATTGTGGTCTTGGGTCTTCCATTTTTATCAACAACAATAACCTCCACTTTTTGATGATTCGGAAATTGTGATGGTCCCTCTGAACTTGTGGTCAATTTAGGTTTCCATGTCTGTTGAGTTTTACCAGTTTGATTGTTTAAAAATTTAACTTCGTGATTGTTTGAAGTTTTTGAAAATTTTGAGTTTTCTGGCTTAACTGAAACAGATTGTTTTTGAACCACATCAGTTTTAAGTGCCTTTTCAATCACCTTGACTTGTTGGCGTTTCTGTTTCTTTTCCCTTTCTCTTACAAGTCGGGGATCTTGTTTTACAGAAACAGATCGCTTTTGGTGATTGTGTTCACGGGGATCATCAACCTTTGCTTTCAACTTATGAAGATACAGACAATTTCGAATTATGTGTCCAATTTCACCACATTCAAAACATGATCTTCGTTCAACAAACCCCGAAGTATCATGTGATCGTCTTGCCGATGATGAACTTTGTGATCCCGAGGTACTAGGTTTTGAACTATTTGGTTCATTCCTTTTTATCACTGTTGCTTTCTTGACAAAATCTAAGTTAGATTGATTTTCAAACGTTTCAATTTTGTCCGTTCCCTTAGATTTCACAAAGTTCACATTCTTGTTCTTCTTTTGATTTGGCTTCCTTTGACCTTGAGTCGTTGCTTTTCCTTTTGGTTTGGTATGATTTTGCTGTTTTTGCACTGTTGGTAATTTCTGATTTCCATATTGTTTTCGAACTTCAGCCTTTGGAATAGGAGGACACTGTGTTACTGTAACATGTGATCCTGTCTTTCCCAAAAACTTACTTGTTGAATTTTCAAACACTTTACTGATTAAAGATTGATTTACATTCTTAATCGGAAAATCTTTGTCAGAATAAATTTTATCATCACCAACAAGAGTGTACAGCAAATCCACACTCTCAAACTCTTTTGCAGACGAGGACTCGATTGCAACAGTCTTAGCGGGTTTTGCAGGAGGATCACACAGAATATGATTCTCAAGAGGTATGTCCTCTTCTTTTATCACCGCATCAGACTTTGCTGAATCAGTATCATCAGATTCATCATCAGAAGAATCAGCATCCTCAACAACAACTGGAGGATCCTGATTCTGTTCAGCAGAAGACACACATGTATCTGCTGACACATCCGAATCTGATGATACTTCTTTCTTGTATCCGAGTCCTGTTGCAAATTCATTAACATCTAGAGGAACAGATGGTTCAAAGAAAATTCTATCCTCCTCGTCAGGCATGGCATCATAATTGTGTCTCACAGGTGGTGGACATTTCTTGTATCCAATGCATGTGACATCCCGTTTCTCTTTCTGTACGTCAATGATGTGATCCAACACATAGCTAGAGCTCAAATAACTGTCTAGCTTAAGTTGGATCGCCTCACTTTCAGTTTTCACACAAGCCATTTCCTTTTGCATTACCTCAAGACGAGTTATATACAAATTAATGTCAGTTTGTTTTCTGGAAACCATTTTAGTTAACTCGGTTTTATCTTTCTTTAATTTTTCAATTACCGATTTAAACTCCTTTTCATGGTTTTCATAAAACATGTTGGCTTCAGTGCACTTCGAAAGATCAACGGTTAATTTCTGATTGTGAATGAATGTCACATCATATTTCTCTTGCAAAGCCTCGTGTTTGCTTTGCAATTCACACCACTTATCATTCAACGAAACATGTTTGTCTTGCAAGTCAAACAAACTAGCTTGTAAAGCATCATGTTTGTCTTGCAACTCAGACATGTTTGCATCCAAATCAGCACATCTAACATGCAATCTATCACAATTATCACAAATAGCAGCAGTGGGTTCATCGACACATACCTGACTTGATGAACTGTCGACATTAGCCATAAAGGCTGAATGGAGAGAAGACGAAGAATAAGCAGCTTTATCCACCAAAATAGATCTTCTTTGAATTCCTGCTGCAGCTTCTTCCAAAAGCTCATCAATATCTGCATCAACTGACGCACTTGATGTCTCATCTACATGATCATTTCCTGAAGTGGAGGATTCTTCATCTGAGCTTCCACTATAACCGGAGCTGTCTTCATCTTCAGAAGATTCATCACCATTGGTGGAAGAATCTCCACCACTGGCGTGATTTAAATCCTTAACCACTTCAGCAAAACATGCTGTTCCATCTGGAGCATCACCACTCAGCTGAATTGACCAATCACAACCTTCATCTACTTGAACCACAAGTGCCTGGTTGGCATTAGATGGTCCTGCTTGACTCTGGTTGTTGACAGGCACCAATGTGCGCTCATTGTTCCTTACTTGATTCTGATTTGCCCTGTTGCCTTGACCTCTGAAAGGATTTTGGTTTCCATGTTGAGATGGCCTCGTACATTCACGTTTGAAATGACCACGTTCACCACAATTGAAGCACTTAACAGCCTGCTTATCAAACCCATACTTGGTGTCTTTCTTGCTTTCCAAGCTGGTTCTGCCAGTTCTTTCCATGAAATCCTTTGCTCGCCTAACAGCACTGGCAAAGGCCCACTTGATGTCCATCATCTCCATCTCCTCTTTATCAATCTGCTGATAGTCTTCTTGTGTCAGATTAATGTTACCAATCTGACCTTCCACTAATCCACAGTATGCGCTCACCAAAGTGTTTAGCAGCTCCATGTGTTCCTTTGCTACTTCCACACTGACTTTAGAAAAGCTTGAGGTGTCGAGCCGTACTGTATTTGGCTTTGATTGCTGACCAGCAGATGATGTGCTTCCATAACATGCTTGCTGTTGAGGAGGAAGTGGATTCCCGTATAAATCTGTTGGTCCGGTAGATCGAACAGGTAATGGATTTCCGAACATATCAGTTGCTCTGATAGGTCGTTGGCTTTGCTGTTGTGGTACTGGTTGAGGGACTGGTTCAAGCGGATTTCCATACATGTCTGTTGTTGGAGGAGGCTTGACCGGAACTTGGATAGGATTGACATACATGTCAGTGCTAGACACAAACGCTGTTTGAATTAGAGCGTGTGAAGAAGGTTTTGTAGAAGTGCTAGAAGTTCCGTAATACATTTCAGGATTTTGTGGCACTGGAACTCTTTTCGCCTTGAGAGTTTCTTCCTGATTCTTGTTTTCCAGGAGTTGAACAAAGTCATTGAAGTTTGTTGTAGCTAAAGTGCCATTGTACTTCATGATTTCCAAGAAAGTATTCCATTGAGGTGGCAGTGCATCTGCAAACTTTTTCCCTACCTCTGCTAAAGTTGTTACAACCCCAATATTTGCCAATTCAGTCAGCAAATGATTAAATCGACTTGTCAAATCTCCTAAAGATTCATTCTCCATACAAGTAAAACCATCAAACTCTTTCTTTAGCAGGTCTTTTCTCAATTGACGTTTCGCTTCATTTCCTACGCCCCTTATCTTCAATGCGTCCCACAACTTCTTCGTTGTCTTGAAACTGACAAATTGATGATAAATATCTTTGCTTAACGCCTGAGTAAGAATGGCATACGCTTTCTTCTCTAAGTCATAGACCTTCTTCTGATCTTCCGTAAGATCGGAAAACGTAGCAGCAGATGAAGCGGCAACCTCTATTGTTTGATCAAAATCTGTGATGAAACGCAACCACAATTCTGTATTTTGACCAAGGACGTATGTATGAAATCTATCAAACCATCCCGGATATTCACTTAAGTGCATCAACTTTGGAGGCCTATTCAAACTTCCCGTTTCACTCTCGCTTAACAAAATGCTTTGAATACTTGGAGTTTGATTTGATACGAATGCCCATTGACCGGTAGATATAGCATTAGTTTGCGAAGATACAGGTACGGGAGATTCGGCCTATGCAGGAGATAAACTGGTATTTCTATACTTTCCCGAATCCGGAGCCGGAGTACCATAATACATTTCTGTATTTATCGGAGTACCCCACATCGAATTCATCTTTGATCAAGAAAAATGAATACCTGAAAATCACACCTCAAACAAATAGTTAAGACACACTTGCAAGCTTTCTGTTTAAAAAAAAAGTGTTTCGACGAAACACAGTTCCACGAAACAGACTAGGATCGAAGGATCAATACTTGTTCGAAGGATCAACAGTGTTCGAAAGATCACTGTTGAATTTCGAACAATGATTTTGAAGGATACTCCAATCGAAAGATCCTTATCCTTCGAAGATGGGACTTAAGAATATTTTGAGCATGATTTGATAAAAATCAATTTTGATCAGAATATAAACACTAAAATAAGAATATTTTGAAGCGTTTAATGATATATAACTTTGTCATAATGTTTACTAGTCTGATTATAATCACTAGGAGTTGTAAAATACGTGAAATCGCATGATTTATGTGACTTACACAAAAACTGCACTAGTCTGATTATAATCACTATTTTAATCAGTAAATAACATGTATTGTGTTAAAATATCAAGTCATTCCGAGTTGGGATGATTATAGTAACGTTTAACGCAAAACTATGCGTTAAAACCGTCAAAAAATCCGCTTTTCGAACCATTTTTATGAAACTGATTTAAATCAGTAAGTAAACTATATTTTTAGTTTAAAAATAAGTATTTGAACTAATTTTAAGTTTACTTGGTGTTTGGTTGGTCATACGTGACTTCCGACGCCCGAAAAAGTTACCGAATCACTAAAATACACGTTTGTCAATGAACACTAGTATGGGTAATTTTTGGGTGACCCTTATGTGTTAAAATGTGTTATGTGATTTAAATATGTGAATGTGAAAATATGTTAAGTGTTAACATGATAGTTGGAAATTTAGACTATGCATGTACACTTGTGCGTTTAGAATCAGTAAAATCGTGTTTAATGTGTAACTGGTTTGTCGAGCATGAAATTTGATACATATAAGTTATTTTATGTATGCATGCCTTAAAAATGACAAAATGAATAAGAAAACGAGATTACGTGTCACACCCCAAAATACAACATGCGGAAACCCCGCTAGGCGTGTGACGTACCAGGATCTAGCCACTAATCACATTGAACTCATAACAAGATTTCAAATAAAGTTGTTATTTATAAATAAAAGTGTTTCAAACATAAGCGTAATAAAATCCAACAAGTTCACTGGAAGCAATAAATAGATCATTGTTCAAATGTTTCAAAAACCAAATGTATGAAAACTAGTAATCCTGTCATGTGTTTCCAAGCAGCTCGACCCATGACCACTCCAGCTATCCCAGAAAGCAAGTTCCTTATCCATAGAATCTAACGACCTGCGAGCATGCAACAAGTATATCAGCATAAGCTAGCGAGTTCATAGTTTTTACAAAACGTTTAGTTACCAAGTGATTAGTCCAGTTTAATGACAATGTTGATAATAACTCGATACCGTACAAGATGGCGTCAGTTTGTTTGCCCGTCCCCAATGCCCCCTATCAAAGCATTGGTTGTGATTATGGTCATTAGTTCACGCCCGTCCTCTCAGGTATGGTGTGAGGTTGCCAAGCCTAATACCGCTATAAACTAATACGTCTTTACCTCTCAGGTAACTATTCGGTAGAAGATGGGACTTAAGGTGATAGGAAATGAGTTTACTATCCAACATCCCAGTTATTACCCATTTGATTGTCCCACCCACCGGGACGCATGCTCAAGAGAAGTGAACTCACCTTAGTTTGCTCGGTATGATAATGTGTTTCTAACTTTAATTAATGGTTAGACCCGTTACACGCAACCTAAAATATAATGTCATGTAAATGAGTATACGAGTAGAGTTCTGCTTTACCCTAGTGTCCAAACAACATTGTGTTTCACGGAATTAAGTTAACAAGTTAACACATAGTTGGATGTTTGCACGAATACATTTAGGTAATAATAACTTGGAGCAATTATCGCAGTCACACATTCCGACAAAGAGGCCCACTAACATACATACATATATATAAACCACTGTTGCTTAAGTTCATTTATAATCACAACTCATTGTTAGTACTACATTAGAAATTTTGAATTATATAAGCCCACTAAGCCTTCGGTCCACTCAAACAACACCCATGTTCACATATGATTTATGTATACCTATCCTACTTGTAGGTCCCTCGGAGGATGAGGTTAAACCTTATCCTTGTTATGCTTAACACACTAGCAAGTGCGGAATCCAAGCTAGAATGCAAACCGATAGTTTATATGAGAACACAAGCCACAAAGAGAAGGGTAGACACACGAGATATCAAAGTTTTCTCTTATATTTCAGTGGACACGGTTACAGCCCTTGACCAAACTGAAAATAAGCTCTCTACAAGACTAAGTTCACTCACTTCTCACACACTTGCGAAGTGAACACATTACATGGATATATATATCCATCACAGCTCGTCTGGTCGAAGGATCAGATAGCCTGATCGAAAGATCATCTATCGATCTGAAACCTATCGAAGGATCACATATACCTCGAAGGATGATATCCTTCGAGGTCCATCTATATCCGTCGAAGGTTTATCCTTCGAGCTCATCGAAGGATATAAACAATCC